>WNYF01000154.1:0-60189 GCA_021396225.1 Sporothrix inflata | reverse complement strand
GGCGGATCTGCGTGCGCGCGCCACCGGGCGGCGGCGGCGGCGAGGCCGAGGAGGCGCGGTTGATGCTGGCACCGGAGGCGGCGCCCGCTGGGGTGGGAGACGAAGCACGGGGGGAAGACTACACACGAGAAAGTTAGAGATGTAAAGAGTTGGATGACTGCACGCGCGAAGCTCAACGTACCATGGTGATGGATGCGAAAGAAAGGGACGAAAGAAAAGGGGAAAAGGAGCGAGTTCGGAAGAAGAATCGAAAAAAGTCGAGAATTAATTGAAAAGGAGAGTCGAAGAAGGGAATCCGAAAAACAGAAAAGACAGAAAAAAACAAAGAGAGGATGGTTGGAATTGAGTTGTGGTAGAGTTGCTGATCTCGAAATCGCAAAAGAAGGTAAAAGGGGGAGGAGGAGAGAAGAGAGTCGAGAGTCGAGTGTTCGCGTGCGGTTTGCGTGCCAGCGAATTGAGGCCACGACTACCACACCTGCCAGGGGGAAAGAGCGAAAAAAGAGCTTCTTTCCCAGCCCGTCCTCTCACAGGTTGCAGTGGGCTCTCGCCCCAGAGCGTGTCCTGCTGCTGTTTCCAGAACGCTAGCAGCGCAAAAGCGGGCCCTCCAATTGCTCTGGGGCAAGCAGCCGCGCCGCATTAATTAGCGCATGAATGTTTGTCCGGGTCCCGGATTGGGAAATAGGAGGCGGGAAGCGCAGAGAAGGGGCCAGAAGGAAGAGAAGGAGAGAGCTAAAAGAGCCCCCTGGAGCTGTGTTGATTTTGGTGCATTAAGAGGAGCTTCTACGGGTCTTTCAGGGAACCGGATCCCTCGACCCCTAAAAGGTCAGTCTTGGCCAAAGCTCTCATTGACCGAGCTCGAGAGGAGACGACAACAAACGTACGAGATGGCAGACAAGTCACGTAGCGGACACAACATATTCCACGTTCACAATGCCTTTATATTGCTTACTATCTGTCGACAACCAAGTCATGGTTGAAAAGGAGGATGGGCGATGCTTTGAGACCAGCTCCCTCAGTATCGCAACTTCTCCAGTAAATATCGACGCTCATGTCTTGACGCAGAACGCTGGACGTTGGTCTACTTTACATACGAACACAGCAAATACTCATGTTCAAGCCAAGTAAAAACAGAGGGCATGCAGGCAGGTATGCAGAGCGCAGCAGTTGCAATGTTGAAAAAGGTGGGCAAAAAAAAGAACAGGCTTTGTTGTTTATAGAAGAAAAAAAGTAATAAGATGAGTAAATAAAGATGGTGGAAATCAAAACTAGTCAGAGAGAGAGAGAGAAGAAACAAGGCAAGAAACAGCACACAGAAAATGAAAGCAGCATGCAAAGCCCAGACCCAGAACGAACAAGAGAGTCAAAAGAACAAAAGAAAAATAGACAAAAAGGGGAAAGGGAAAAGGGAAGTTTGAACGCCGTCCGCTATAGTATTAAGAACTTTGTCGACAAAGGCCAATAATAGTAATGGAAAAATAGACAAGAAAAAAGCTGGCATCAGGTAAACACGCTTTCGGTAGGTAGGTCGGTTTCTTCTTGGCTTTGTGTCTTCCTCTTCTTTTTTCCCCTTGCTATCTTGTCTCTTCTAGATATGGCAAGATGTGAGGGAAAGAGGTAAGCACGGGGGTATGTATGGTTGGCTTGGGTTTTTTTGTTCGTATGTATGTTCGTGTGTGGTTTGGGGTGGTTTTGATTTGGTTTTGTTTCTTTTTCGTGCCAAACGTGGTTTTGTTGTTTCTATAAATTTTCAACAGCCGAGTCGCTCAGCGACGCTCTCGCAAAAGCAAAACCAAAAGAGGTAGTAGAAGAAAGGAAGAGAGAGAGAGCGCGCGCAATGGTATCCGGAAGAGAAAGAAAGCGAGTGTCGGGGGGGATGAATATTGGAGTGAAGGGATGAGACAAAGGAAAGAGAGATGTCAAATTCGAGGTGGCGATTCGAGTTCTATTCAAAGAGTGACATCGAGGACAAGGCTGACGTCCTGGACGGTCGGGCCAGCCAGGTCTTCGAGAACGGGGATGAGGTCGAGCAGCTCGTTGTCGTGTGCATCCGAGAACCAACTGCTAATCGGGACGGCGTGTTGCGGGTGGAAGATGTAGGACGTGGGCGAGTTGTCAATGATGATGGTGTCCTTGAGGTCGCGGCCGATCGTGGACAGATCCTTGACATAGTTGCCCTGGTGGTTGAAGCAGCTCTCGCGGAACAAGCGGTGGTGCACGACGTTGTGGATGTCCAGCTGGTCGAGTAGGGGGTTGCCGTACTTAGAGACAGAAGCCGTGAACACAACCACCTCGTACAGCTCGCCGACGCGCTTCATAAACTGGTCGACGCCCGGCCGCTTAATCACGTAGATGTTGTGATAGTTGCCCTCGATCTCCACGGGTATTGTGAAATCTGCCTGGTGCAAAATCTGGGGGGAGAGAGTTAGCTACTTGTCGTTCTTTATTTGGAAGTCGCCAAAGTGAGTGCATACCTTGAATGAACTGTGCACCAGTGTTTCGTCCAGGTCCAGAACCAAGCATTTCCGACCCTTGAGGTGCGGCTCGATAGGCGGCAGAAGGGCCTTCTGGCGGTGTTGCTCGATCAACTCGGCAATGTTGTTGCCATTGTGGTTCTCGACCTGCGGCAGGGCGCCCGTCGGTGCCGGGCCAGGCGGTGGTGGCGGTACATTGGGGAGCACTTCGGGCACCTGTGTCAGGATCTGTGCACTCCGCGCAGATGCTGTGGCAACACCTGCGTCTTGCATCTCGACATCGTCGTCACCACCGTTCTCGCCCGCCTGTTCGCCGTCTTGCTGGGACAATGATCCTGCCGTGGCGTTCTGCTCTGCGTTGTGAATCTCGTCCGCCGTGGCCCGCTGGCTGGGCGGGTCGACGGTGACAATGGGCGCGCCCCCTACGCTTCCACCGCTGGCGGCACCGGTAAGGGAAGCGCGTTTTGAGTCGGAATCACCGAGCGTGGATGTGCCCGCAACGGCCGTTGATGCTGCGGTGGATGATGCCTGGTCCTGCACCGATGTTGCCCCTGAACTCCGCTTCTCCTTGGATGAAGACGCAACAGCTGCCGTGGAGCCGTGTTGGCCGCCCGAGGGCATGTACTGGAGCTCAGGCTGCCGCGTCTGGAGAAGTGGCTCGTCTGCAATGGTCTCCTGGCGGTGCTCGTCCTTCTCGTTGAGGGGGACGCGACCGGCAGCGCTGATCTCGTCGTTGGGTGTGGCTGTCCTACGGCTAGCAGTAGCGGGGCGTGGGGGGATGTCCTTTAGTTTGTTGGCGGGAAGAGGCTGGTCATCGACGTCGAGGGCGTTGGCATCTTCGGGGACCGCGCAGCAGCCGAAGATGGCCAGGAAGCCGCCACCCCCCTTCTTCCGCTTCTGGTGGGCGTTTGTTGCCACGGCGGGCGAGCTGGGTTGTGAGTTGCCGGGTGTGTTCGTGGGGCCGGTGATGACGCCCGAGTGTTTGCTCGACACGCTACCGTTGCGGTGGCGGCCCAAAAAGCTGTTCTTGGATTCTCGCGATTGGCGACCGATGCTGTCGCGCGAGTCGCTGGCGGTGGCGCCGCTGAGGCCTGTCGATGTCGGGGAGGGTTGGATTTTCTGGGAGGACGAGCGAGACGGGACGTGGAGGAGTGCGCGGCCCTTTTTCGTGGTCGCGGCTGCGGTTGCGTTCGCAGCGCTGCTGCTGCTGCCTTCTTCCGGGGCGTACGATGCCTTTTCTCTAGAGCCTTCGGCCACGGATTGCTGCGGCGTCTGCGACGGTGTATCGCGAGACATGGTCTTCTAGGAGAGAGAAAGAGAGCCCAACAAAGCCGGATGAGTCGGCCAGGTGGGATTGGGGGAGAGAAGAGGCCGCGGGGGGATTCCTTTTCAGGCGTCAGTGGCTGGTTTCGCTGCTTATTTCACTTCTAGCGGCTTGGTTTCATTCGCGAGCGACAAAAGCGGCAACGGAAAGGGAAAAGAGGAGGTGTGCTAGGGAAAAGGGGGTGGGGGATCAGTGATAAGGTGCGCCAGCCTTGTTCGGGGAGAGGATGCAAAAACGCAGGGTAATGTATTGCTATAGCATGAGGCAAAGAGGCAAAAGGGTAGTGGAAGAGGGACAAGGCCAGACGGGAGGCCTGTGATCGGGGTCGCGGAGGTTGGGTTGAATTCAAGGCAAAAGCAAGCTTGTCTCTGGTCTGTCTCTGCTGTTGGGGGTTTGCAGGCGAACTGCAAAAGAAAAGAGAGGAGCAAAGAGGTTAAGGGGAACAATAGCAGTGTGGGTGAGGTAGCAAGCGTCGTTTGGAGCAGGCGAAAACGGTAGGCGGTAGGCGGCAGGCGGGAAGACGCAAAGGGGGGATGGGGGAGTTGGATGGGGATGGTCGCATGCGACAGCTGTCTCTCTTTGCTGCATGCTAGCATGCTAAAGAAACACAAGAGGTGTAACACGAGCGGCAGCTGCGCAGCTGGTTGGGCGAGTCCGCTAGGAGACACCAGGGAGAAGAGGGAAGGGGAAGAAGAAGCATACAAAGCATACACACAAGTCGCCAAAGAGGAAGGCAGCCAGTGCAGCCGGGAACGACGGGGAGGGCGAGACAGATGATAGACACGAGAGACAGACGCAAGTGGCGGAGGCTGAAAATAGATAGATGGGCAGGTAGCAGGTGAGGAAAGGGGAGTGCGGGAGAGGATAAATGGCGGCTGGCGGACGGTGGAGGATCTGGATCTGGATGAGGCAAGGAAAGGCGGCGAGAAGGAGGAAAGGCAGGATGCGGCAGAGAGCAAGCAGCAATAGCACGCGGCGAAAAGGGGAAAAGGTTAAAGGGAAAGGGGAAAAGCCGTTCGAGGCTGGGCCGAGAAGGCTCGACGTTCGCGGCGCGCGCGTTTTCACTCACCCGTGTCTCTTTTTCGGGTTTGGTTTGCTGTATCCCTTTGTCGTGTCGTTCGCTTTGGAGAGAGCCCCTAATACGCGGTTTGTGCGGCCCGAAGCAAGGCCAATTCGGGGCGAGTCAGCAACGCCAGCACGCGGCGAGGAGTGTCGATCGAGGAGAAGGAAGATCGAAGACGAGGCGATAGGCGTGGCAAGGCGAGGCGTGAGGCGAAAGATGCTGTGTATTTATGCGGAGTAGGTCTGAGGTCTGCAGATGTAGATGCGTGGAAGCGGTGCGGAGGGGAATGGCGAGACGGAGCACAAAATGTACGGAGTATGATGGTGAAGAAAAGAGGAACGCGACAGCGCGGATCTGGTGAAAAAGTAAAAGGTAATGTCGTTTGGGGGTTGGGTGGATTTTCTTCTTTTCTTTTTGCTGTTTGGGCGGAAAAGGATGGCGAGGAGGACTAGGGGGGGTCCAGAAATTACACCGTAGGAGGGAAATAACAGTGCAAAGCGCAGAAAGAAGAGAAGAGGCGGCTGGCGCTCGGGTGTGGTTGATGGTCTGTGGGCTGGACAATGAGCAGCGGATTGGATAGTGGATGAGACAGCGTATGGCGGCGAGTTGTGGGCGAAATAAAGCGAGATACAAGCAACGGTGCCAGCGCAGGGCGAATAAGAAAAACAAGGGCCCAAAACAATGGGCCGCTAGAGCGTTATCAACAATGGGCGAATGGAGTGAAGAAAAAAGGGGTTGATGTGAAGAAAATGGAGAGAAGAGAAGAAGCCAAACGCAGAGGTCGAAATGGGGAATTGGTCGAGGGAAATGAAATTAAGAAATTGGGCAAGAGGCAACTTGGGCAAGAGCGACCGTCCAAGTCTTCAGAGAAAAAAGGCCTGGACCTTGGGGGGGTGGCAGGGGAAGCGAGATGATGGCAGGTGCGATGGGATGGGCGGTGATGCTGGCGGTCCCCCGGTTTCCCCTTTTGATTTGCTAGGGTGGAGCGTGTGCTGGAAAGAGGAAAGGGCGAGCGTAAGAGGATACCAAGAGCGGGAAAGAGCACTCTGCACGGAACGGCGGGTGGATCTAGGATAATCTTAGTGGCACCGTGGCCGCTGCTCGTGCGCTGTGTGCGCTGTGTGCGCCATTCTACAAATACAGCGTGTGTTGAGCAGTGCTCAGCACGGTGTTCAAATCACACAGCGCTTGCTTCTTTCCAGGATGGGGAAGAAAGGTCCGGATCCCTGCAACTTTGTGGAAAAGCTCCCCACACACAATTAGCGCGATACTTGTATCTCACTATATTTTAAGTGGAAACAGGTGTACCTTATAACAACGCATTTTAAAAAGCGGGTCTACCAACTAGCGGCCGTGGAACGCCGGCCAATGGGGCTGCGCCCTTGCTCGCGAAGCGGGGTCTCAATGGACGGGCAGTACACGTAGACGAACACCAAAGACGAGCCAGGAACCTGTCGAGCGTTTGCTATGCGCCTTTTGACGCCCCCATGCTCCCGCGTCCCGCCCATCGAGTGTGCTTCCCTGCCTGGTTGTGAACGTGCAGGCTCGAAAGTCGAGTGCGCATTCGAAAGCGCGGTGATTCGCGACAACGCCTCGGCGAGGAGATCGTTCACTCGTGGACGGGCTTTCTTGTGTGTGGGAGAGCAAAAGCACAAGCATGGGGGTTCAGAACAAGGAGTGCGCAGGACAGTTTTAGCGCTGCTCAGGCGACAAGTCAACATCCACTGGTCCCCTGCAACAGCCGCCACGCACGCGGAGTGGCCAGCCCGCCCGCCCGCCAGCACCAGCACCAGCCCAAGAGGGCAAGAGCGAAGCATCTAAACTCGTTCCAGACTCGGGCGCGTGGCTACGAGCTGGGCGCTTCAATGCTGGGCGCTTCAATTGTGCTTCGGCGGGCGCATAAATGGTCCTGCCGCATACAGTGCACCGATGTGAAAAGAGGCACAAGCCCATCGGCGTCTACAACGGCTACAAAATGCCCGAGCCTTTTCTTTGCCGATCGTTGTCACCCCCCGCAGTGTGCTTGTATGCGTCTTTTCTTTTGTTCTTCTCTCTTTGCCTGGTTCTGTGCCCGCCGCATGGGCGTCGTAGCATAGCATGGGTCCTGAGCCCCAGGTCAGCGGCTGCAGCTGCAACCGGCATGCATGCTGTGATCGTGAGAAAGAGAAGAGACCAGTGAGTTGAGGGGAGACAGCAGTGTGTCCATTGTTCAAAGAGTGTGCTAAAAATAAGACTTCCACACTTCCTTCCGTCTACGACCACAACCGCCTCTGGTGTGTGTGGTCTTCGAGGAAGGAGCGGGGAGACCAGCAGTCGCGGGCCTCTGATTGGCCCAACACAGCTGAGCTTGCCGCCCAGCCCAAAAGGTGACAGCAGCAATCACAGGTGCAGTCGGGGGGTTGGTGAGGATGTGAAGGCGAGTGCGTCGTATGTCTCTGCATGATGGATGAGGGGCCAGGCTCTAAGGACTCTACTGGAAACACAAACGGCCACTATGGGCGTGCAGCCAGCAGGCAGAGTTAGCCGACGACTTACGCGCCCGCCTCCAGCCCATTTATGCATGTGCTGCCGCCGGTGCTGATAATCATGGCCAGATGTAGCAAGCCGGACGGGCGTCTGTCTGCTGCTCGTACTCCGTATTCCAACGTATATCTCCGGTCAACTTGCTTTGTCCGCTCGTCTGTCTGGTCCATGTCCATCCACGGCATCGACTCTGTTTTAAGTCGGTTGCATCGTCTCGGAACGGGCCCCCGGCAGACAGGCCAGCGGACATACGAGCGGCCTCGATCTCTGTCGGTCGTGGACCAGGCCGATCGGTCTGTCGGGTCCTGGTCGGGCCGTGGGCTGGTCTTTGGGTCGTGTTGCACTCCTCCGCTTCGTTTTCTTTTGAATTCAGTGTGGTCTGGGTTCCTGTCTCTGTGCGGCCGTATGTCTTTAGACGGAAGGCACAACGACACCAGTTGGGATTTCCATCACCGTCCATAATTGTGTCCAGCTTGGTGGGGTGGGGTTCGTGTATCCGTCGCAAAACATCGTCGTCTATTGTCGTCCATCCAAAGGTTCATGTCAGATGCAAATGTTGATGTTGGTTGGAAAGACAGAGGGCAGGTGTCAGCTAAGAAAGCCCCTAGAAACCCGGCGGTGGCTCACTGTGGCTCTCCACTGTGGCGCTGGTGTCCCGCCGCCAGTCATGTGTGCAGCAATGACGTTGACCTTTTTGGCCCCAGACTTGGCCTGTGGGCTTACCAGGCCACTGAAGAAAGACCCACAAAACTCCGCAGTTTCCAGTCCGCGTGCTTTGTCCACAGCTCCTTCCCCAGAAGCCAGAAGACGCAAGACGGGCAAAATGGCAAGCGCGGCATGCCTCGGAGCGCTGTCACATGCCTTTTCCGGCCAGCAACTTGAGGCGTCCTCGTCCTTGGAATGAACGGCCCCAAACCCCAAAAAACTGGCAAAGAGAGACGAGACAAGTCAAGAAACTCCATCGCCTTCGATTCCATCACCCGTTCTTCTGTCAATTCCAACAATTCGCTCTTTTGCATCGACGAATCGCCATTGCTGCATAGACGCGGCATCCATCGACCTCCCATCGACCGTTGTTCATCGCATCGACGGCAACGATCGCGACTTTTCCAAGCGACAACCCATCGAGGGCGTCTCTCCGACGGTCCACGGCCGGACTCGATTCGTGCCCCCTATCTCGAGAAACAACAAGTTGTTCACGACACCCTTCCTCCTTTTCTCCCCGTCTCTCTCCCATCATGGCCGCGCAGTCCACCCTGCGCCGGTCGGCCGCGGAGGTCGCCATCGCCGCCTTCATCGACAAGTACGGCGGCATGGTGCAGCGGCGCCTCAAGCGCACGACACGCACGACACGGCTTCTAGCCACGTTGGCCCTCGTGGCCTCCATCGTCCTCGGCGGCGAGGGCGGTCGGCGCTGGTGGCGTCGGCGGCGGCTGGAGCGCGAGCAGGGCTTCAAGCTCGTGCGCACCAACTCGTGGCTGCACAACAAGGACGGCTCGCGCACCATCTACGTGCCGTACCGCAACCGCACATCCAAGGTCGTCATCCACACCACCAAGCCCCTGACATTTGAGGCGCACCGTCGCCTGTTCCTCAACCCGCCGCGCGTGTCGGGCCTCGGCGTGCCAGGCACCGAAGGCCAGGTGCCGGGCGCGCAGACCAAGCCGGGCCTCAACCTGGCCTTCTTGCACCAGTTTCTGAGCTTGATGAGCATCATGATCCCGCGCTGGACGAGCAAAGAGGCCGGTCTGCTCGTGAGCCACGCGGGCTTTTTGCTGCTGCGCACGTACCTGTCGCTCGTCGTCGCGCGGCTCGACGGTGAGATTGTGCGCGATCTCGTGGCCGGCAACGGGAAGCATTTCTTGTGGGGCCTGTTCAAGTGGTGCGGCCTCGGCGGTTTCGCGTCGTACACCAACGCCATGATCAAGTACCTCGAGTCCAAGGTGTCCATTGCCTTCCGCACACGCCTGACGCGCTACATCCACGATTTGTATCTGAACGAGAACCTCAACTACTTTAAGCTGTCCAACCTCGACGGCGGCGTCGGCCAGAGCGCCGACCAGTACATCACGCAGGACCTGACGCTGTTCTGCGCGGCTGCCGCCGGGCTCTACTCGTCGCTGGGCAAGCCGCTCATCGACCTGTTCATCTTCAACTACCAGCTGTACCGGTCGCTGGGCCCGCTGGCGCTGACGGGTCTCGTGAGCAACTATTTTCTGACGGCCAGCATCCTGCGCCGCCTGTCGCCGCCCTTTGGCAAGCTCAAGGCCATTGAGGGCCGCAAAGAGGGCGACTTCCGCAGCCTACATGCGCGCCTGATTGCCAACGCCGAGGAGGTGGCCTTTTACGGCGGCGCCGACATGGAGCGGCAGGCCGTCAACCGCGAGTTCAAGGACCTCAAGACCTGGATGGAGGGCATCTACATGCTCAAGATCCGCTACAACATGCTCGAGGACTTTATCGTCAAGTACAGCTGGAGCGCGTATGGCTACTTGCTGTCGGCGCTGCCCGTCTTCCTGCCGGCCTGGGGCGGCCTTGGCGGTGCGTCGGAGCTGCTCGAGGGCGTTGCTGGTAGTGGCAGCGCGAGCGGCGAGGGCCTGCGTGAGCGCTCGCGCACCAAGGACTTTATCACTAACCGCCGGCTGATGCTGTCGCTGGCCGACGCGGGCGGGCGCATGATGTACTCGATCAAGGACCTGTCGGAGCTGGCGGGCTACACGAGCCGCGTGTACACGCTCATCTCGACGCTGCACCGCGTGCACGCCGACGCCTACTATCCGCGCGGCGGCAACCCGCACAACAGCGAGCTCTACTCCATGTCCGACGTGCAGGGCACCATGCAAAAGGGCTTTGACGGCGTGCGCCTCGAGAACGTGCCCATTGTCGCGCCCTCGCTGTGGCCCAAGGGCGGCGAGGAGCTCATGGAGTCGCTGTCGCTCATTGTGCGCCGCGGCGAGCACCTGCTCATCTCGGGCCCCAACGGCGCCGGCAAGACGTCCATCAGCCGCGTCGTCGCGGGTCTGTGGCCGGTGTACCGCGGCCTCGTCAGCCGGCCCAAGGCCACGGGCGAGGACGGCATCATGTTCTTGCCGCAGCGGCCGTACCTCAGCATCGGCACGCTGCGCGACCAGGTCATCTACCCGGACGGCGAGGTCGACATGCGCGACAAGCGCAAGAACGAGTACGACCTCAAGCGCGTGCTCGACGACGCCCACCTCGGCTACCTGCCCGCGCGCGAGGGCGGCTGGGACACCAAGAAGGAGTGGAAGGACGTCCTGAGCGGCGGCGAGAAGCAGCGCATGGCCATTGCCCGCGTGCTCTACCACGAGCCGCAGTACGTTTTTATTGATGAGGGCACCAGCGCCGTCTCCAACGACGTCGAGGGTTTGTTGTACGAGGTGTGCAAGGAAAAGGGCATCACGCTCATCACCATCTCGACGCGCGCCTCCCTGAAAAAATACCACACCTTCAACCTGATCCTAGGCATGGGCGAGCGCGGCGACGAATGGGCCTTTGAGCGCATCGGCACCGAGCGCGAGAAGCAAAACGTGGAGCGCGAGCTGCAGGAACTGCGCGAGCGCCTGACCAAGGTGGCCGAGTGGCGGACGCGGCGGGACGAAATCGAGAAGGAGCTGGCGCAGGTGTGGGTCGAGGGCGGCGAGGCGCCGCTGGCGCCACCGCCGTATGCGGAGGTGGAGGCATCTCAGGCACCGGAGGTACCCGAGTCGCCAAAGGGGACGTCGCAGGTGGCCACGGAGGTGACAAAGGAGGCCGAGACAGAGGCGCCCGAGACGTCCTTCACGGAGACCACCGAGCCCAGCATCGTCTCCGTCCCGACAGAAGACGCCGAGGCGGCACAAGAGCAGGCGTCTGCATAGACAGCATGCTACGACGTACCTTTTTTTCACATTTGTTCCAATTTTGTATAACCACCAATTGCATTACCATATCCATGTTGTTTTTCATTTCGTCTTTCTGTTTGTTTATACTTGGTATAGATGTTAGAAGTAATATACAGCAATACCAGTCTGTCAATAGTACGGTGAAACCCTATTTGAATTTTGAGACGCGGTGACCAGATGAGCGTTGTCTTTATATGTGGATAGAAGAGCGTGAACAGAGAATGTAGGCGTAATTTTGATTTTGATTTTGATGTATTTTTTATCATAATGGTGCAGTTGTATGTAATATGTGTCTTTGTTTAATCCGACTGAATGAATTATGAAAAATCATGGAAACGAAATTGTATCTATTTATTTTTTATTCATTGACTTACATATTTATGTGTAAATTTTTTTTTTTAGTTTAGAAGATACATCATAACCATAATTAAATGTCTTCATACCGACACAACCGGCTCTAATTTATTTGTATTTCCATGAACGTCACGCAGTTTCATCAAGCAGCACCCATCAAACCTCTTCCTGAACAATCAACAACAACAGCATCCTCACCGTTGACCCTACTCAAGAACCTGGACCAATGCAGCCCGGCCCGAGCCAAAAGAAGGCTCAGACACACACACACACACACATAGAACAAAGAATCAACCATAACGAACGAATAACGGCGGACAGGCCAAGCAGAAACGGCAATATTCCGTCGTTGCTTTCACTACTTGTCAGCCTCAGACGGGAAAGAAGCCAATGAGGTTCTGTCGTTGCCATCCCCAGTTTCCCTCTTTCACTCCCCACACACACTTGCATCCTCTTTTCGTTTTCCGTTTTGGTTAGTGCAGTGCCGTGTGCTGGTCTTGTGTTCTTTTGTGCTGTCCTGTGCTGTCTTGTGCTGTCGTCTGGTCTGTTGGCGAGCGGCCCCCTTGCGCAAGCTAGCGCCACTACGCCCCCGCGGACGCTAACAAACAAGCTCATTTAACTTTTTGAGTTGGGTGGCTAAGACATAATTTCAAAGAGGACAAGACGAGAGTGAACGAAAGAACAGGGAGGAAACACGCGAGCGGGAAGCATCATATTACTCGCCGTTTGCTCAGACTCACCAGGGTTTGGCACAGAAGAGCAGAGATCGCCCTGGATCTGCGTTTCTTTTCTCTCGTTCTGTCTGTCTTTCTTCTGTCTTTCTGTCTCGTCTCAACCGGGTCTCTCGGTATGTGCTGTTCAGCGTTGGCTCCTTTGCAAGCTGCAACTCTGGTAGTCTGGAAGTCTGGTTCTCGTTTCTGCTTTGGGACACCAATGCGACTTTGGGGATCTGACAGCGTAACTTGCATCGTATGGGAATCGAAAGGGCTTCCACAAATTTGTGCACAGCTTATTTTTAAAGTTGCAGAATACGGAGTAAGCTGCAGAAGATCAGGAAGATTGCCTGCACAATGTTGCCTGAGACCACCGTGCCCTGCATGTGCAGAACGTCCCCTCCTTCTCATCGTGGAGGCAGTCGATAGACGATGGCGTGCGTGCGGCTGAGCTGGATGTCTCGATGCATGCACTCCTCCTCGCCCTGCCGTTGACACAAAACATCTGAGGGAAGACCCGTCTTTGCCATCTCGCTCTCCTCGCTTTCCTCGTTTTTTGCAATGTCTCCTCTTTCTTGTCCTTCGGCTCCATGTTTGTTGTCGTCTCTTGGCGAGCGCTCTCGCCCCCATCCGTCCTTGGCGAAGAACGACTCTGCCAGCAGTCTAAAACAGCGAGGCGTTCTTGTCTTTTTTTGCTTCCAATGGCAGCCTTTTCCCCTCGTCTCTCCCTTTCGTCGAGCTTCCTCAATTTTGGCTGCCTCCCTGGCGGTAGCTGCCGGCGATTCATACGATCTCATTGACAGGAAGGTAGATGGCAGGGAGAATCAATGTACAGGGAGAGGCATAAAACGATCGCACATGGCGTTTTATCCCTATTCTCACTCGTTCTGGGCCTCATTTTGATGTCTCAGTCCCGTCCTTTTCCAATTGATATCTCCACCGGAAGAAATAATTCCTCAGGATTCTGTAAAAGTACCAAGTAAGAAGAGAACAACAGGAAGAAAAAAAAACGATGAAAGAAAGAATGAAAAGAGCACCCAACAGCTCCCCTTTCCTCAACCGGGAACCCTCCCTCTCGTTCTCCTCCTCCTCCTTGTCCATGTCCCCTCGCGATCCGGCACCCTGGTCGGGCAGAAACCGCACCAACAGGCCAGAAACAGGGCCCCCTCTCACCCAAGCACTGACCCTCTTTCCCATCTCTTTCGCTGGCCGGCTCTCTCCCTCGCTTTCTCGGCTCTTCATATTGCATTTTTTCTCTTGTTATTTCCTGGTCGCCCTATTTTCCTCCCTACAAAACCTTATTTTTCAATAAAAGAGGGGAAAAAGGGCTGGCAAAGAAGGTTGCCGGAGTAAGACGGGCGTCAAGAGAAACGAGGAACAAGGTTAAAGCTGCGTGGGAGCAAAAGAGGTCCTACGGAGTACTTTCTCTCTTTTACTTCTCTCCATCTTCCTCCATCTTCATCACCACCATTTGTTTTTGTATCACAATCGCCAACGGCGTAGGGCAGACATTCGACCTGCCCCGAATACATTCGTTTTCTTCCCACCTTCGCCTCTCTCCCTCGCTTCTCATCACTTTCTCTCCCAGAAACCGATTTTCGCCTGGCTAGGCCACTCACTCGCTTTCACTCTCGCCCTCACTCTCGCAGACGACGATCCCCATTCGAGCGGCATAAGAAGCAAGACAATTAGCAATAAGCCGTACAGGAAAGACGCTGCAAGAATCATTCGACGGTGGAACGACGAACAACAGCTCAACACACGAAGGAGACCTTTTCTTGTCTCGTCTTTTTCCTTTCCTCTCTCGTTCTTTTCTGTTCTCCTTTGCACTCTTTAGGCAACGCCTGCCCATCTTGAGCTGCGCTACTTTTCGACGGTGTGGCGTATATTGTTTTCATCGCCCATTGCGGTCACATCTCTCGGTCGTCACTGCTTCTAAATAACACGCGACGACGCTGCTGGAGAGAGCTTCGAGTATTTGTTGAAGAGATCCCATCCATTCGGCTCTCATTTATCCTCTCTTCTCACCCTCTCCAAAATATCCAAAAGGGTCACGGGAAGGATTTGCGGCAATACGAGAAATTGCACGGTCACCATCCCACCCTACGACGCGCAAGGAGCGCAGAGGAATAGGAGAAAGAGAACCGAGAGCAATAGGCCGGGTATCCAGTCACACGAACAGACAGGTCTTGGCGGCTCTTTTTTCTCGTCTTTTTCTTTTTTCTTTATTCGCCTCTTCCTCGGCTTGTTTACTTGAAGACCGCCTACGGCAACGACACCACCGCATAACCTCCCGCAATGGCACCGTCGGGACGGCGCGCCTCCATGAGGAGCGTCCGCACCCTGCCCATTGTGCACGAGGACGATGACATGATTGTGGTGACCACACCCGAGTCGGCAGCCGCCTACCCAATACGACAGAAACGGCACTCGGGCATCGTGACGGCCCTGCCGCCATTGCCGGCCGGTGATGGCGGCGAGGCAGGCGAAGGCGGGAGCGGAAGTGGGAGCGGAAGCGGAGGGAGCGGAGGCAGCGACTCCGACGAAGAAGCAGACACACCGAGTCCCGGTCCCAGCCAAGATACAAGTCCGAATCGTAGCGCGAGCCGCAACCCGAGACGATACAGCGCCGGCAGCATCGGTTCGCACCGCAGCCAAGGCAGCCACCGGAGTCATTATTCGCAGCACTCCCATCACTCACAACACCGACCACAGCACCCCATCTTACCTGGCGGACCTCTCCCACAAGGCTACTACGGCCCCAACTACCCCTACGTCAACCCGGCCTGCAGCGAGAGCAGCGAGGAGAGCGGCATCACGGACCGCAAGCTGGAGGAGCAGATGGTCGGGGGCGCCGGCGCCGGCGGCCCTGGCCTGCCCAAACGGTCGCAGAACCGTGAGTGGTTTTCGAAGCGCGGCGGCTGGTGGCGGCTGATTCTGACGCTGCTGCTGCTGACCGTGATCGCTGTCGGGCTTGGCGTGGGCCTCAAGTTTGGCCTGCAGCAGGCCAACAGCAATAGCAACAGCAATGGCGACAATGGTGGCAGTAGTAGTGGTGATGGCGGCGGCGGTACCCCGGCAACACCTTCGGCCACCTCGTCCGACCAGTTCCCGGCCGGGTCGTACTCGTTCACCGTCGCGCTCACCAACGTGTCGACGGCCTGCACGACCAACGGGTTCGCGTTTGGTTGTGCGCCGTCGTCGGCCAACGTCTTCTCGGCGTCGGGGTCTGCGGCCGCCCAGAACGCGTCGGCGGTGACCTTTGAATGGGTCATCACGGGCACCACCAGCGGCAGCACCAGCAGCGCGTCCACCCTCACCACCTATACCATCTCTTCGTCGTCGTCGGCGTCATCCTCCTCCACCAAATCGCCCTCCTTCCAAAACATCCACATGACCCTCCTCGACAGCGGTCTTGGGTCGGAACGCCTCGTCTTCAACTTCTCCATGGACCTCGCGTACGTGCCCACCAACGACCTCGTCGCCGTCCAGACCAGCTCGGCCACCTGTTATTTCAATCAGACCGCCTTCCAGGCCACGCTGTGGACGCAGCGCCGGGCCACGTTCCCCTCCACAATAGCCAGCGTGCCCGCGCCAACCAACGCCTCCACCACCTTTGTGGCCTGGCCGTTTGCCGTCGAGATCGCCGAGGTGCAGCAGTCCGGGCCCGCGATCCCGGACTGCGTCGACTACCACGGCAATTCGCTGGGCAATTTCAGTGTCGCCGACGGCGGCGCGGGCGACGTGTGCGGCTGCTGGTACTCGAACACGGTGGGCGGGAGTGGCAGTGGGAACGGAACGTCGACAAGGTAGTCGTCAAAGGCCGTTCTCTGTCGTTGTCTCTCTCCGTGTCTCTTCCTGCTGGCGACCATCTGTGTTTTTCTGCTTGATACCTTTCCTTTGCATACCTGGCGTTTATCTTCTGTTTCTCTGTTTCGGGTTGCTTGTTCTTGTCGTTGCTCTTCATATACCCCATTCTCTTCTGCATCGGTGTCAGTGTCAGTTGGTCTGTTGGCAAAAACGATAATGTAAATAATATAATATGAAATATGAATACAAATCAATCATACTCAAACACCCTGCGAAGCTCATGATCTAATCTGGCAAAGAGGCCCGCCAATAGGGGACGCGGCAACTGAGTCTTGGAGTCTTGCAGGTGAGAGCTCGTCGCCCAATGCGGAAGGCCCGGCCGGACGTCGGTGCCTTTTTGGAGCTTCCCCTTTTTTTTCTTGTCCTTTCTTGTCCCTTGTTCTTGCCCTTTTATTACGGCGATCGTTTTGCGGCCTTCTGTTTGGCGGGCTTTCTACTTTCGGATGGTCGCCACGGGGGGGGGAAAAGGTGGGAGGTGGGCTACCAAGAGAGGGGCAGCGACTAAGACGATTTTATCCACGAACCGCGCTTAGGGCGACGGACGACTTTTTAACGGCTTTTTAAACGACATTTTGCAGGCTGAGAGCATCTTGCGCTACGAGTACGACAAAAATACGCCCACAAAAGCATCCACAGAAGCTTACATTCAGGCTAAATGCATCGTGCGCGGGAGGGGAAGGGGGGCCTTTTTGGAAGAAGCTTGGTGTCTGGGGACTCGTGTTCTGGCTCGTGGTGGTCCAGACACTGGTTTTGTTGCAATTCTTGTATCTCGTGTCTCTGCATTTGTAAGAGGCTACGAGTGCTATCTTTCAGAAGCGGCTGGCCAGAGAATAGTTGAGCCTTTTATTTGCATGGACGACGATGCGAGGTCGGAGGTCACGCTCTGATATTGAGAACTGAGGCTGAGCGGTCGTGCCTTCCTTGTTGCCCTCTTCAAAGGCATCGCCGAATCCAGTAATTCTCGCGCGTGGGTGAGTTGCCTTAGTTTTTCTGTGCCTGTCTACGGTGACGTCGACGGAGAATAGTAGAACGGCACTGAAGAGTGGACACAGCTAGAAGAGACCAAAAAGGACTAATAAGAAATTGAAACGATTTTTTTTGCCCACCTTCAAGGAGAACGCAAGGTGAAGGCCCAAGGGGACAAAGACTGCTTCGTGCCACTTCCTAACGTCATAGCTCCGGTAGCTCCTTCCCTGCAAAGAAGAGGAAAAAAGGGAGAGAGAATGGGGCAGATATGGGGCCTTCACCGGGGTCTACGGCGCGGATTGCCTTGTGCTCTTGCCTCTGTTTGCCTCCCGCTCCGTCCAGAGGGAAAGAAGGAGAGCAGGAGAGCAGGAAAGAAGGAACGAAGGAACGAAGGAAAGAAGGAAAGAAGGCAAGAAGGCAAGAAGCGGCGATTAGCGTCCCACGAAGAAGCCAAGAAACGGCCGAGAAAAGACCAGACCAAACAGCACCAACAGAGTAGGAGAGAAAGGGCAGGTAGTCGCGCCTTCTTGTCTTTGCCCGTTCCCGTCTGTCGTGTTTGTCTCCCACCTTCCATCACCGGCCGTGACCCCGAACAGTCCCCATCCCCCCACCACATGGTGTGTGTTTGACCACCACTGCGCGTCCCACGTCGTAACAGCTACCCCCCCTTTGTTCCTGCCTTCGGAGCTTCTTTTTTCTGGTATATAACTCAAACAGCAGGCCCTCTCCGTCCCGGTTTTTATTTCGTTTTATTTCCTGATCTGTTTTGCTTCTTCTCTTTCTTCTCCATTCCTCTCTTCCCTTTTTCCTCCCTTCTTCACTGATTCTCCAACTCCTCGTCTCACCCCAACCTAACAACACATTCCCAATCGGGCAGTTTTTGAATGTCAGTGAGCCCCTTGCCTCATTTGCTCCCAACGGACAGCTTTATAAAGGCTTTTCACCACGTTTGCCAGCTTCTCGTATCTAACACAGCCAGACAACCGCCACCATGTCGGGTCCCACGATCAAGCTCAGCAGCGGCTACGAGATGCCCCAGATCGGCTTCGGCCTCTGGAAGGTCGACAACGCCGTCTGCGCCGACACCGTCTACAACGCCATCAAGGCCGGCTACCGTCTCCTGGACGGCGCATGCGGTATGTTCTAGGCAGGCCTCTTTGCGCCAGTTTTTTTTTTGCTTGCTTCTTCTGCTCGTCGTTCTTTCTCCTCTGCAACCCCGCCAAGTCGCCATGCCGCACACAACCCCTCCTGTGCCGTGTCTGCAGCAATGGGCGAATGTGTCTCGTGCAATCTTATGCAAGCCGAGTGTTTGGGACGGGACGGCTGGGGGGAGGGGAGGAGGGGGAGGAGAGAATGAAGGGAGAGGGGGGCAGCAACCGCTTGGATGAACGTGCGCGCTGACAGTCGTTTCTCGCCTTCCAGACTACGGCAACGAGGTCGAGTCCGGCCAGGGTGTGGCCCGCGCCATCAAGGAGGGCATCGTCAAGCGCGAGGAGCTCTTCATCGTCTCCAAGCTGTGGAACTCGTTCCACGACGGCGACCGGGTCGAGCCCATCACCCGCAGACAGCTCAAGGACTGGGGCGTCGACTACTTTGACCTGTTCATTGTCCACTTCCCGCTCGCCCTCGAGTGGGTCGACCCCGAGGTCCGCTACCCGCCGGGATGGCACTACGACGAGGCCGGCACCGAGGTCCGCACCTCCAAGGCCAGCATCCAGGAGACCTGGACCGCCATGGAGTCGCTCGTCGACAAGGGCCTGACCCGCAGCATCGGCGTGTCCAACTTCCAGGGCCAGCTGCTGTACGACGTGCTGCGCTACGCCAAGATCCCGCCCGCCACGCTGCAGATCGAGCACCACCCGTACCTGGTGCAGCCGGAGCTGCTGCGCCTCGCCAAGCAGGAGGGCGTCGCCGTGACGGCGTACTCGTCGTTTGGCCCCGCGTCCTTTGAGGAGTTCAAGATGGCGCACGCCGAGGCGCTGACGCCGCTGTTCGAGGTGCCCCTGATCAAGGAGCTGGCGACCAAGTACAACAAGTCGGCGGGCCAGATCCTGCTGCGCTGGGCGACGCAGCGCGGGCTGGCGGTGATTCCCAAGACGCAGACGCCGTCGCGGCTGGCGGGGAACCTGGACGTGGTTGCCTGGGACCTGGAGGCGTCGGACCTGGAGGCCATTTCGGCGCTGGACAAGAACACGCGCTTCAACCAGCCCACAAACTACTTTTCCACGGACAAGCTGATCCTGTTCGGTTAAGCGTTCTTGTGTGTTGGGAAAAATCAATGTGTTTTGAGGGGCGTTTGATTTCGCTGCCGCACCGTATGCCTGTGCTTTCACAAGAATAAAAATAAAATAAAGATCACTTTTTGTTGACAGCATAGTTTGCGGATATACTACTGTGCTTCATGGTCTCTATTACGACTTTCGTCTTTTGGTATAGCCCGTAGACCCTATGTGAATGGTGAACATGGCCACGAGACATGAGTAAAGAATTAAAAGTACAAGTATGACCCTACGCCCCAGCCAAAGAAAGAAGGAGTAAATGGAAAGAACCCTAGATGGGAAGAATGACAAAAAAAAGAGAATGCCGGTCGATGCTGTGGTCCTGGTATCATGTTTCACGGACATATGCTGGCGAGGGTTAGCGTGCGTCACATACGACGGTCTTGGAAGGGAGGCGAAACGTACTGGCATCAATCTGCTGCACCTGCGGCAGGGCCAGGCGCACCTTGTTGCGGTACAGCGCCGGCCCGCGCAGCTGCAGCGGGTTGCCCTCGAGGTAGACGGTCTCGAGGTGCTGCTTGTCGCGCAGGCAGCGCTCGACGTCGGCAAAGTCGGCGACGCGGTTGTAGCTGGCCCAGACCTCTTGGAGGGCGGCGAGGTGTTCGGTGCCGGCAAAGGAGGTCAGGGTGTTGTTGCTGACGTCGAGGACGCGGAGGCGGGGTAGCGTAGCCGCAAACGACGGCGAGCCGTCGGTGGCGCCGTCGCCGTTGGTCGTCTTTTCTGTCGACTCCGTCGACTCGCCGCCCTCTAGACTGCCTGTCGGCAGTCTCTGGGGCAGTCGCAGACTTTCGAGTGAGTCCAACGCATTGTGCGACACGTACAGCTCCTCGAGCGTGGGCACGGCGTGCAAGGGACTCAGGTCCCGAATGCGGTTCGACTGCACGCTCAACAGCCGGAGCTTGGGCAGATTCTGCAGCCCCTCGAGCGAGGCGATCTTGTTCTTGGCCAGCCACAGCTCTTCGAGGGCGACAAACCCGAAGCCGCCCAGCGGGGCAATTGAGCGGATCCGGTTCGAGCCCAGCTCCAGCATGCGCAGCGTCGCCGCCGCGGGGAGGTCCTCGAGCCCGTCGAGCGACGACACCTTGTTGGCGACCAGATAGAGGTCGACCAATTTTGTGAGGGGGGCCAAGTGCTTGATGTGCTTGATCTTGTTGAAGCTGAGGTCGAGGCTTGTGAGGTTGGGCAGCTGCTCGACACCGCGCATGTGGGCGACGAGGTTGTCGTAGACATCCAGCTCCCGGAGCGTGGCGGCGACGGGCGCCAGCCCCGACGCGAGGGACTGGATGCTGTTCTGGCGCAGGCAGAGGCGCTGCACGCGCCGGAACCGCTCGAGGCGGAGCGCGTCGATGCTGTGGACGCGGGCGTGTGTGGCATAGATCTCGTCGGTGTCCGGGTCCTCGTCGTTGAGCAGATCCTCATCGGCCGCGATGGCCTCACCGGGCACGACGTTTTCGTCGTCCGAGTACTCGGGGTCCGAGAGGGCCTCGGGGTTGGCGAGGGTCACCGTGCGTCCTGCGGCAGTACCCTCTGCAGCAGTACCCTCGGCGGCACCCTCGGCGGCACCCTCGGCAGCAGCTGACGACGCCGCCTCCCGCTTGGGCAGCCGCAGCTTGCCGTCCCAGCCCTTGCTGTTGCGCAGGCCCGGGCTGGCCGTGCCGGCGCTGCTGTCGGCGGTCTGGCCCTCACCGTCGCCCTTGTCGCCGTCGGCGGGTGTGGCCCCTGGCGCAGCGGTCGTGCCGTCGGCGAGGGCGATGTGTGTCTGGGGGTGGTGGGGTGTTGTTGGCTCGTCTGGCTGGTCTTGCTGCTGCTGCTCCTGCGGCTGCTGTGTCGTCTTGTCCTCGGGGACCGCCGCGGCCGGCGTCTCGCCGTCTTGGGGCATGGTCGGGAAAGGTGTCTTTGTCGAGCTGGTGGGTTGAGAGGAAGGGGGATGTTCGGATGTTGGGAAGCTTCGATGGTGGTGCTGATAAACCCCGTTCAGGCCGTCGTCAGGTCGTCGTCAGGTCGTCGTCAGGTCGTCGTCAGATGGTGGTTCGTGTCTGCTTTGTCAGGCAAAAAAAAGGTATCGTCCGTTGGGCCGTGATGCAGTGTTACTCTCGAGAAGAGGTCGCGTCGGGTTGTTTCTGCTCGTTGTTTGTGTTGCAACGGTGCAAGTCGTGTCTCAGGGTCTCGTTGGTTCTTTCGCTAGGTTTTGTAGAGAAGATGACAAAGAAGAAAAGAGCTTCTTCTCGAGGTAAAACGAAAGAGAGGGGCGAGATTTTACCTTTTTGTTCGCTGCAGCATAATTATAGCGGGGTGGAAGTTGGTGGCGGGGCGCGACCTGGCTAAAAGCAGGCGGTGCAAGGCTACCACACAAGAGTGTATTACGACGTAGAAGCTAGGCGGTCGGGGCCGGCATAACGTCATGAGTCTTTGTTTGGGTGTGTTCGCCTTGTTTACTCTTGGCGGTCGACATGAAATGAAGAATGCAACACCAAGAAAGAGGCTGCAGAAAAGCCACACGTATCAACTCCATACGTCGTACCGCAATGGAATATATAGAATGGCAATAGAATACATATAGTGTCGAGCCTTTCTTTTTTCTGCATATGAGCTCGCTACGCAAATGCAGCCTGTGGTTGCCTCTCCACGCCCTACCGAAATGTACCTTTTCGCTCCAAAGTGTTTGTGCAGCCTTGCGTATCTGTAATGTACCTCCGGTCATCCTCTCCGACAGTATGGAAATGCAAAATGCTGTACTTCGGAAGAGCCTCACATGCAAGCGAACGGTCATTTGTCGGGCACAGCCAGCCACCCGGCTTGGCCAAGGCCAGTGTGGTGTGCTCAGCCGCCATGGATGGCCTCGTCGTCGAGCTGTGGATATATACTTGTATTTGGGAGAGTGAGTAAGGAAGTCCTACGAGCGTGTATGTTGTATTTGTTGCTTTTGCACAGAGTGTGGCTGCAGAGTATGGCCGGTATGCTGGCCAACGATCGGCCCGTGACGGCCCGTTTTGGCTGCGCCCTTCTTTTTAGTGGTGGTCTTGTACGTTGGTGGCCCGCTGGGCTGCCTTGCGGAGGGCGCCTAGCAAGAACGTGTAAAACGAGGCTGGCACATTGAGGCTTTGGAACCAACAGAATGTGAAAATAATAATAAAGCATCGAGTCTCCAAATGCAAGGCTGTGAATGGGATGGGGTATCGAGGCGGCAGAAGCTATGAGAAGCAACAATGCGTCGTTACCTTGTGAGTGCGTACGACGCAAAGGCGACCAGACGCCTTTTTTGCGCGTCCTACCGATCCATCTTTGCCGCCCTCTTCTCCTCTTCCCCTCTTTTGAACGTGGTCATCCACGCAATATGGGAGTCATCGTTTCTGTCGTGTGAGCGGGTCGAGTCGTTGCTACTTGTATGCCTGCTTGCCTTATTGCCTGATCATGGGAGACTGAGAGGATGTGATTTACGTTTGCTTTCTCTTTCTTTTTCTCCACACAGCCAACACGTGAGGTCCCTAGGTGGAGCCCGTCATTAAACATAAAAGCAAGAAAGTGTTTTTTCTTTCTTCTTTTCCGACATTCTGGGTCCCCTTGGCTCGACCGACCGGGGCTTTTTTTCTTAAAGTGCTTGCATGAAGGAGGGGAGGGGGCGAGCGTGAGAGGGAGAAGGAAGAAGAAGCCGAGTGAGACCCGGAGTGCGACCGCGTAAATTCGACTGTTTTTTTCTTTCTTTTTCACGCCCGTCAAAAAAAGAGACAAACAATAGAAAACCTGTACGACTGGATGCTCCCAAAAAGACGACAACTGTGCCGAGGCGAACAGGACTTCGTCTGACGATAGTAAAAGCCCTCGTCATCTGAACGTTCCTTTCCGTGCTCTCCTTGTCCTCGTGCCATTATTGGCCACGATCCAGGAGCTGGGACATAGACATGGGGCAGGGGGGGTGAGATAGCCGGCCCCGTTGAGGTGCATCAGCTGGAAATTTAGTCGACACAACAGAAGACCCAGGGGAAGAAGGAAGTGAGATAGTCAGAGAGCCAGGCACCCATACGTCTGTCGAGCCATGGTCGACCAAAAGAGTGGGTGGACAAAGACGCAAACGGCGAGACGGGAGGAGATAAAGGGCAGAAAGTGCAATCCGGTGGGTGGGACTGGGCCGGGAGGGTGGCAGTCGTGCATATGTGTGAGCCTTTTCACTGGCAGACTCGTCTCCTCGTTTGCTTGTGTGCATCGAACGGAGTACACACATGCACATATGTCCTGCGCAGTGAGCAGCCTCGTCTGTTCTAAAGGCGTCCGATAAAGTGGCGTCGTTGCACGACAAAGGATGGTATTCTGTATACGTCGTATATAAAATAAAATAAAAGGAGTCTTCTCACAGACCTTGGTTTCTTTATCTATCTATTGTCTGTCAATGTCTGGGATATTATGGTGCTCCGTACAGAGTATCGAAATCTGGTATCTTTGTTCACGGACCAAGTGGCTGCCTTGGATATCCAGCCCAGCACCACTACAAGGAGGGCAAGCTGTACAAAATAAAAAAAGAGGGCTCTTCTCGCCTCGAACAGGCCCAACAAGAATTCACGCCTCGACTGATCTGTCAAGGTCCTTTTCGTTCTCTCCCTGTTTTTATCTTTATTTCTCTTACTCAGTATATATTTCTTGGACTCGCCAAGTCTCCCACCATCCATGTTCCCATAAAACAGAAAAGAACGACGGATGCAAGCCCGAAATGCAGGTTCTCCGGCACTTGATCCGGAAACAGATAGGGTGAGAGACAAAAAAGGGGTTCGGATTCAGTTGGGAAAGACATTCACACGGTGCTTGGACGAGCTTGTACCCAGCCCGCAGCAGGCAGCACCGCACGGTACAAGGCCGACCAGCAGGCTGTGAATGGGAGTGTGTGCCTCGCCGTATTTTGGGTGGGCATCGTGTGGATGGGTGGATGTTCCAGCGGCCTGCAGTGCAACTAGCGCTAGTCCGTTTGAGCTACAGAGTACTCCGTACAGGGGCCGGCCGCCCCCCTCCAAGTCCACCTTGGCGGAGCGGTACAGCGAAGCGGTACAGCGAATACGCAGGGGCCTCTTCACAGCCCCCGTTGGTGTGGTACCAACAGCACCAACCACCACTAAAACGCCCTGGAAATACAGTGAGAGCCGCCAATAAAAACCACTTTAACTCCCCTGCATGCATCATGTGATATCGCGCGCGTTTCGTACAAAGCCTCCAGTGACTGTTCTGGCAAGTCGCGCCGAAAGCGCGCCTGGGCCAAGAACATCACCATCCTGCTTCCTCCCTTGTCTGCCCCTTTTTTTCTTTCTTTTTCCGGCTTCAAATGCCCCTCACACCCCCAGCACCCCTGCGGCTCGCCTTTTCACTCGTTCGCTTTTCTGTTCTTTTCTGTTCTTTTCTGGGCCGGCTGCTAGCACTGTGTTGGTTTCGCGGTCGCTCCTGCCGCAGCCCAGACTCCGTACCTTCCAAAAACCACCCCAACGAAAAAGGCAGCCAGGCAGAAAACGAGCCTCACGCAACCACTCCCCTCTTTCCGCTCGCTCGCTCTTTCCTTTTGGTTCGCTTCTTCCACAAACCACAAATCACGTCCGCACCGTGCGTTCTTTCCTTCCTCGTGCACGCTCGTGCTCCCTCTTGTAGGCTTCTATAAATATTGACCTGTCCCGCCTCACTCTGTTCCTCTCCTTTTCACAAAAATCGTCTCTCTTCCCTCTTTTCTTTTTCGTAGTCAGTAATCGCCATCGCCCATCGCCCATCGCCCATCGCCCATCGCCCATCGCCCATCGCCCATCCAAAGGTAAGTTTTTCGCCAACAAACAAATCGTGAATATCAATAGAAACAAAAACGACGATATTCACATCGCATCGCAACAAACAAATCCATCTGCATTTCTGGAAAACAATAATGAACTGAACGACTGTTATTTTTATCATTTATTGCCTGCACTTCTTAATTTTTTTTTTTGCCTCGCATTTGCCTTAATCTATCTCTGTTGCTTTTTGCCGCATACCACTTCTTCTTCCTTTCTTCTTTCATCACACCCGCCATCATGTTTTCGCGGTCACAGAACAAGAGCTTCTCCAAGAGCCAAAAGATGGGCAAGCCGGGCAGCACATCATCCTTCAGCAAAGACGCTGGCGTCTCTAAGCTGCGCCGGCACGACTCGTCCCGTCTCGGCCGCCGGCCGCCCACCGTCGGCTCCGCTGCCGCCGTCGCCGCTTTTGCGGAAGGCAACAACAACCACAACAGCACACCAACCACCATGAACTCCGCCATCGTCACCCTCGTCGTCGGCCGCGAACAGCGCATCTTTGCCGCACACGAAGACATTCTGTGCGCATCGCCCTACTTCCAGCAAGCCCTGCACAACCAGCCGCTGTTCTACGAGCAGCACTCGCCCTTCTCGTCGCCGACCACCCCTTCCTCCCCTGCCTCGCCCGCCACCGCCACCGCCAGCAAGCGCATCGCCCTGCCCGACGACGAGCCCGAAATCTTTTCGTCGGTCCTCGAATACTTGTACAAAGGCGACTACTACCCGCGCCTGCTGCACAACAAGCGCCGCAACTCGTGGGAGCTGGAGCGGCCGGACACGGCGACGGCCGACAACCACCAGCCGGCCGAGGCCACCATCTTCCACCACGCCGTCGACGGCGATTTGCTCAAGGACACGGTCATTTATTGCACGGCCGAGCGCTTTGGTCTCGACGAGCTCAAACGCATCGCCCTGCGCAAGCAAGGTCTTCGTACGTCCAACTGCCCCCCTACATTCTCCGTTTTTTTCAACCGCTAACATTGTCAGAGAGCGGCATCCCGTGCAGCACGATCCTGGCCTCGGCGCGCTTTGCCTACGCCCACACGCCCGAGACGGACTCCAAGCTGCGCGCACACTACCTGGCCCTCATCATCCGCAGCCGCAGCACCTTTAAGCGCAGCGGCACCATGCAGCTGGAGATGTACAATGGCGGCTCGCAGCTCTTTTTTGACCTCTTTGTGGCCCTCTGCAACCACGTCGACGATATTTCGTCCGCCCAGAGTCCGCGCAGCAACCGCTATTAGCCCTGCTTGGCTGTTTTGGTTCTGTTTTCTTTTCTCTTCTTCCCGTGTTTCCCCTCCCTGTCTTCTCTCTTCCTGTCTTCTCTCTTCCTGTCTTCTCTCTTCTGTCCTGTCTGTTTTGCGTCACAGAAAACACGACCAAAAAAATACCCTTCTGTGTTTTTGGAAACTTAATATTGTCGAAAGGGGTTGGGAAGCGTTTTTCTTTTTGTATTCTCTTTTCTCTTTTCTTTATTCTTTTCTTTTTCTTTTCTTCCTCTGTTCTTTTCTTTCGTCAACTTGTATTCTTACTGTCATTTCTTCACGATAAAGAGCTCTACCGGATGTTTGGGATTTTGTTTACTTTGTTTCTCTTCCTCTTTTCTTTTCAACCTTTCTGCTTTGGCTTCCTTTTCTCTTCTTACTTGGATGCTTGGGATGTTACGGAAGACTATTTTATGGCGACAAAAAATGTCACCTAAGCTGCGTTGTTCTGACTTTTATTTGATTTTCTGCATATTTCCATCTTGTGTTGTTCCAGCCACAGATGACGGGCTGCTGCCTTGAGGCCTTGCCTATCTTGCGATTTTGATTTTGACCCTTACTTTCTATTCTCATCAGGAGCCTAAAAGAGGCATCCAGTTTTAAGTCCCAGTCTACAAAAGAGAACAATTATTGTATTTTGGGCAATTTTTCATCCATATCCCCCCTTTCCGGCCTGAATATGCTGTAGATCTGTAGATGTGATCTTATCGAGTTTCGACCATTCATCCCTTGACTCGGATCTGTAGCGGCGTGCACATGTAAGAACAGACTGAGCCAAACGGTCGAGATCTAAAGATGAGATATAAGACACAAGGATTCGTCATCAGGATGCGTGGATCGGTACTGCCGGGTTCCCATGAGTGTGGACGGTTACGGTATGTCTGATGTGATGCCTGATTGTAGTTCGTGATCTGTGACGTGATTCTGCCTTGAGATTTTGTCTTTTGTGCTTTTTTTTTTTAAAATTTTCGACTCTGCGGTTGGCAGACAGACACGCTCTGCCCATTCATGTGCCCGTCACGATGCTCAGCATCGCGCCCAGCTGCCGCTCGTAGGCCTGCACGTCGAGCGGGCCCGTCGACCACAGCAGCAGCGCCTGGACGTGGACGGAGGCGCCTCCGTCGTCGGTGATGGGCGCCACAGCCGTCACGTACCCCATCACGTTCACCCACGCGCCCACCGACATCTGCTCCGCCGTCAGTCGCTCCAGCACGAGGTCGACGTTGACGCGCGCGCGGATGTGGGCAGGCGTGCCGGTGCCGGCGCCAGACGCAGGCGGGTGCTGGTACTGGTGCTGCAGCGTAAGAATTCCGGCGGCTGTATCATAAGAGGTGACGCTGCGTTGTCAGTACTAGTACTCTGGTGGTCCGTATATGTTTGTCGCTCTGCGCCTCCAGACTTACCACCCGAGAAACCGGACTTTCTGGCCGGCGGTCTTGGCCGGGAGGCCGGACAGGAAGCAAATTTCTGATGCCGGAATGGCGGACATATCCGGCTGGATTTGTGACCGACGAAATGGACAAAAAATGCACAGAAGAGATGGGTGAGGAGGACGCTTGGTTGAGGGGATATGTCTCCCAGAGAAGGGCCTCGGTATCGCTTTGGGGTGGAGTTGGTGATTTATTTATCTATGCTTTTCTTATCTTTCATGACTTATTTTCATATAAAGGAGACATGAGAGTTGGATCTCATAATATGTGCAATGTTCTTCACCATTTGTTGAGATGCTGCTTGGTGCCGTGAACGTCTTTGTTGTGTTGGTGTCGTCGATTGTTGTTGATTGTTGTGGTCTTAGTGATTAATATTAGCGTGCCCTGTATTGTTCGATTCCGCATCATTGTCGCTGATAACAAAAGAAAAGCTGGTCACGTGCACATATCAAGTTACCAGCTAATCTCAAATGGCGGGGTTGTCCCTCTTGTTTTTGAGCGGCACATGGCAGGTGGCCAGGCCGTGTCAGGTGGCGGGACAGAGGGACAATGGCACTAACCAGCCAGCCAGCGAAAGTGGCAGCCTGGCCACAGGCTTTGTTCTCTGGGCGTCGGCCGTCGCCTACTGGTGGACCATGGTAGTGGTGGCTACGTCTTTGGCGGCCTTGCATCATCATTGCCATTGGCGGTTGGGTCCCCCTCCCTCTTTCTCCTCCATTTCCCGGCCCAAGGCTCCATCCATCGTCTTTTCTTCTCTTCTCTCAACCGCACCAGCGCACTTCCATCTCAACGCCCCCTTCTCCGACCCGTTATCGCCCACTCCTACGGCCCTTCCTCTTTACCTACACACGGCGACGACAACGACGACGACCCTGCGACACCTGCGACACCGATTTTCGCTATCCCGCGCGGCCTCTTTTCTCGTCTCTGATCTGTCACCGATCCGCCACCCGCGCCTCATCGGTTCTATTTCGGAACGGGGGAAAATCCCAGTGACGCACCGTCCGACCTCGCCCACATCCCCCACCCAACCCTGCGATCCTCGACGATACGAGACTTTTCGTCGCTCTATTGTCCTCGTTTCCCTTATCTCCTCCTCGATCTCGGGAGCGACACCCCCGCTGCGTGATATTGTCGCGCGGCCCCGATACCCCCCCTTCCCCCCCTTCCCTCCCATATCTACACCATGTCCAACGTCTGGGGCTGGTTTGGCGGCGGTGCCGCCGCACAGAAAAAGAAGGACACGCCCAAGAATGCCATCCTCGGTCTGCGGGCGCAGCTCGAGATGCTGCAGAAGCGCGAGGGGCACCTGCAGACACAAATCGACCAGCAGGATGCCCTCGCACGGAAGAATGTGACCACCAACAAGAATGGTAAGCAGCCTGTGCAGGATACAGAGAAACACACGCACGGGCGACAACGATACTGACGCGCATCACCAGCCGCCAAAGCTGCGCTGCGGCGCAAAAAGGCGCACGAGCACAGCCTGGAGCAGACGCAGGCGCAGATCGGCACCCTCGAGCAGCAGGTCAACGCCATCGAGTCGGCCAACATCAACCGCGAGACCCTGGCCGCCATGGAGCGGGCCGCCACCGCCATGAAGCAGATCCACGGTGGCCTGACCCCCGAGAAGGTCGACGAGACCATGGAGCGCATCCAGGAGCAGAACCAGCTCAGCGAGGAGATTGTCAATGCGATTACGAGCAACCAGATCGGCGAGGCCGTCGACGACGCCGACCTCGAGGAGGAGCTGGACAAGCTGCAGCAGGAGCAGCTCGACGAGAAGATGCTGGACACGAGCGTGCCCGTGTCCGATGCGGTGCACCGGTTGCCGGCAGCCGCCAACGGCGAGCGTATGTTGCCCCCCATCCATGCTGTAGATGACCTCGGTCTATTGTACCCCGCTAACAAAACAGTCAAATCGGCACCAGTGGAGGAGGAGGACGACGAAGAGGCCGAGTTGCGCAAGCTGCAGGCCGAAATGGCCATGTAAGGACAATCCATGCGAGCACCGACACGAGGCGACGGTCGGCGGGCGACTGGCGATGGGCGACGGAAGGCGACTATGCAAAGGGGACGAGATGACAACAAACGATAAGCGACAGCGACAGCGACAAACGAGCAACGAGCAACGAGCAACGAGCAACGAGCAACGAGCAACGGAGGACGAAGGACGAAATACAGAAACCGACAACAACAAGACATGCAAGAAGAAACGACACAAACCAACCACGACAAACAAGCTTCCACGAAAAAAAAACAAGACGAAAGGAACGCAGACATACACAGAATATGCGAGGGGCAGTGGAAGAAGACCTCTATGCCAGTCCATCCTGTAACGAAACCCCGAATCACATCTTACAACATCTCTGGACTGCTGGGATTGCCGACATGCATATAGATTTGTGGTGGGGGGCGTGCAGGATGGAGGAACGCGGAACAGAGAGCGTTGCGTTCGCTTTGCATGGCCCTGCAGCTTCTCTTGCTCTTCCCTTGCTGGTCCTGCAGTCGGTATCGGCATAGGCATCGGCGTCAGCAACGATTTCCGGCTACTGCAAGCGCCTCTTTCTCGCTGTTTGTTCTCTCGCTATCCGTCACCAGCACCAGCCTGACTGTGTTCGAACCCACGGCCTGGTCGGAGATCGTTCCGATAGATACCGATGCGGCAGGCTGTTTGGTGCTGTGCTTTCTGGCGCTGCTCTTCTCTTTCTGCGTCTCGCTCGACGTCCCCAGTGGCTGGGTTGCTCACCATCTGTCGCATTGCATTCGGCTTTCCACGAGCGAATCACGACCGTTTCAAGCCTCCAATATTCACTTCTCCGTGCCGTCTTTCTCGTTTTCTTGTACGGTCTGTTTGCTCCCCTGCTTGTCCTTGTCCTTGGTGTTGTCCTGCTGCTCCGTTTACCCTCCTGAGGTTCTTGTTGCTCGCTTCCCCGGCTATTCCCTTTTTCTCCCGTGCTGCATCCTATACTCTCACACATCCTCTCCTGCTTCTCCCTTTTCTTTCTGCTGTTATCTTTTATTTTACCTCTATTTTTATTGTCGTCAAGGAAGAGGGTTTGGGCGTTGGCGTCTTCTTATTCTTGTTTCTTCTCCTTTCGCAAGGGCCGTTTTCTGCTCCTTTTCATCATCTCCATGTTCCGTCTTGGTGTACTACGCTCGTCTCGTTTTCTCCGCCCGTCTTCTGCATCTTGCTTTCTTTGCTAGCAAATCATTTCCCCCTTCTTACTTTGCCGCGGCCCTCTTCTGTGTTTTTTTATCGTAATTTTTTACAACTGAATAGAAAGACCCAAATATAATGCTACATGCAACCTTTTCAAGAACTGAACAAATGATGTAATGCGAACTGATCAACAGCCACAGTCTCTTCCAAATACATGAACGCTTGTGGCGGTCTGCAAGTACTCCGTAAATGGGGTTGGAGATGGCTGGGATGTCGTTGCTCTCGCGTCTTGCTTGGCCTTGCTCACCGCGATTTTGGCATGTGGCTGGTGATGTTTTTTGTACGTGCACGTTGACCCTCTTTCGTCCGGTCTACGGCGCCGTCTTCTATTTTCAGACGAACGACTTTCTCATTTGGTCACCGTTTTGTTGTTTTTACTCTCTCTCTCTCATTATCCTCTCATAAGTTTGCACCTCTCTGCCTCTCTTGACCGTGCACCAAAGAAAACCCACCAGAGCCCAGCGTCGCGTGCTCCACCAGAACTGTTTAATACAAACAGAAACCCCATCTTTTGGCAAATTGGCGTTGTTCAGCATCACACCGCTTCTCCTCGGACTACATACTGAGCACCTTCTCTCAAAGCGCTGCCTTTTCTTCTCGTGTTATTCATCGTTCTCTCTCTACGACGGACTCTCTTCTCTTTCTCTTTTGGCCTCTCTACGTCTTTCGTCTGGGAAGGCTGGGAATTGTCGTGAAGAGTATATCCGCAAAGTACGACGGAACGACGAGGCTGGTCAACGCTGCCTGCCTGCACGGACTCCTCATCCCAACAAAAATTCACTCTTTCCCCTCTCCAAAAGTCAACATGAGCTTGCTTGCGAAAGAAAAAAACAACGCCAAGGCCGGGGTCGGTGGATGTCCAAGGGTGCCCGAGTGGATGGTCTCATCTGCGAGCTTCTCCTTTAGGCAGATTTTACTCCCGTTTGGGCATTGGGATTTGCTGGTCTGTCTCCATCGGATTGGCGAAAAAAAGTGACAGTGAGAATGTGAGCGAGCGGCGGTAAAAGAGGTAAAGAGCTTCAGCCAAGGGTCTCTCTCTTCGAGACAATCGGCAAACGACATCTCAGTCTTTGGCTGTGGCTGCAGGGCGGGCATTCTCGTGACCTTGCACTGGACCCCCGATCGGCAGAGCGATTCTGTAAGTGTCTCGCCGTTTCTGAGCATTCTTTTCCCTCTCTCTTGTCCCTCCTCCTTTTCTCGTCCGGTACCGCCGCCGACCTGCAGTGTGACGACGCAACGCCGTGCTCTGGCCCGCCCAGTGCGCTTCTGTCCCTCCTGTCCCTTGTCTACTGAGCAAACAAGCTCCGATGGCCGATATCCCCTTTTCCTCCTCTCTTTTTCGTCCTCCGCTCTTCCTTTGTGTCGATCTGCCTCCCTGCGTCTCTCCCGCCTTCTGCCGCTGCCATAGTTGCGTGACAGCTGCCGTGGGCCGACATGGAAAAAACAACGCAGTCGACGATAAAAAACAGGCGACGCAAGATTGCGAATCTGCCTGCTACTCTGCATCCCGCGTTTGCAGTGTGTTGTGTGTGTTGTGTGTTGTCTACCAGATACGTCGTAGGCGCCCGTTGGGCTGCTTTTTTAAAAAGATTGCCAGTGCTGTGACTCCATTTGGGTTGCTCTTGGGTCGCTCTTTCCCTTTCGTTTAATATTGAGGCGGCCGGCGGACAGGCCAAAAAGGACGCCACGTAGCACAGCACCACACAGGATGCACCGCGCATTTTGCTGCACGCTGCACGCTGCACGCTCCACGCAAAGGAAAGAGGAAAGAGCATCCCACTTGCACGGCATGCACACTCCCCCGGTTCGGCAGGCGTGGGATTTGTGTGTTTGTTCCAAAACGGCGCGGTCCATCGCTCCTTCTGTCTGGTGCAATTCAGTGCTCCCTTTTCGATCTTCTTTGCCTTTTTACTCGACATCGTCGATTGTTTTCCGTGTCTTCATTTTTTTTTGCCTCGTTTCTTTACTTCCCCACAACCTTGACAACCTCGCAGCAAATCCCCACTTCTCTTCCCGGCCCTTCATACCGCCACAACGACGACCACGACCCTAGTCGCCTGTCACCGTTTTTTGTTCGCCCAACCATCCCTCATTCGTGTTCTTGTCCCGCCCCCCTTTGCGGTTCAACGGGCACCACTGTCGACGAGTGAGATATAGCATTGTGGATATCGTCCTGGGTCTGGGTAAGTCAGATATTCGCCAAATTCGACGACCGCCGGTTCAGAGCCACGACAGAACAACTAACCAGCCACACCTCTTCACGACTCCTCACAAGATCCCCTCATATCTTTCCTCAATTTCTTCCCCTACCCCCGGCCATTGCCCACCGCCGTTATCCGGTCTCCCGTTTTGAAACCGACGTTTTCACTTCTTTTCTCCTCAGAGAGCTTTCGCCCCCATCCCACTCATCGCCCTCTCTTTTGCCCGTTCTGGCGCCACACCATCCCGTCTGCCGGTACGCGCTGCAAGCACTAGCCAGCATGGACCAGGACCAGGATGAGTCGGCTTGGGCCAGGCCAGGCCCTGGATTTTTCCCAGTATGATTCCTGCTATTGTTAGGATTCCCAAAGTTCCTTGAATTGCAGTTTATGCCGAACAGCAAGATAAAGCCAAAACAGAAACACGCCAACGGCGAGAGCGACATATCGTCGAGGATGTCAAGAGGGCATTTCCCAAGGGATCAGCGATATTTTCGAGTACGGTGTGTTGCTGTTTTCGTGGTCTTTGTTGGCACTTGACAAAGTATCGGAAACCGGATGGCCAGACACGTTCCAGCCGGGTGTGTTTTCACCTTTCCCTCTTCGTCCTTCGTCCAGTATCTTTTTTCTTCTTGCTCCTCTCCTCCCAAGTCCCTACATGAAGCGACGATGCACAGCGAGGGACGATCCCCACACTTTGTCTACTCCCTTCACACCCCTGTCCACCCTGCATGCCTTGTCCACTTACACAAGACGGTGGGCGTCGACGGTTGTTGCTCAACGTCTATTACGGAGCACGAACATAGAGGACACAAGCACAAGCACGAGCACGAGGGAAAAAACGAAGACAATTCGAAAACGACATTTATCCCGGAGGCGGGTCGCCCCGTTTTGGGCCATCTGCATTGCATTGGGCAGCCATTCTCTCACTCTTTCTGTCTCTGTGCTGGCCACCCACCTCGAACAGTTGCGTCCACCGGCGCTTGTCACCTTTTTCTGTCGTCTTTGACGCCCCCTCATGTCTCCTCTTGTCCATTGGATGCCAACCAATTTCTGGTGGTTTGTGGCTGGCCTCACTTGGGCCCTGGTCTCGGTTTCTGTTTTGCCTCTATCCGGTCAATCACATCGTGTTGTTGATCTCGCCTTACAACTGTGCTTCTTTGCTCTTTTTCGTACCCAATTCTGTCGTACCAGCCAACGAAGCATCCTCGAAGCAAGTCGACGTGGACACGGGCCAATCGACTGCGTGCACGATTTGCTGTCCACCCCCATGCCGAGATCACAAGAGCTATGAGCTTTTTTTCGTCTCCTCACGTTGTTTTTTCTCCGCTCGGTGCCTGATTGGAACATCAGCTCTTTGTAAACGCGCAGAGCCAAAGCATCTGCATGCAAGGACCCGCCAGAGCGTAACAACGAACACACACACCCTTTTGCATCTGCAGAGGAGAACGTCGTACGGAGTACAGCACATTCACTGCCAGATGCCGACTGGACGAGAACGGCCACGAGCACCAGGACGAGAACTGACAAGGGTGCACACAGGAGACGAGGCAGAGAAACAGAAAGTAAGAAAAATAAGAAACAAGCTCGGAAGACTGTGCGTTGTTGACAGGGGTGGTCCGAGAGCTCCAACGACGTCGGGTCGCCATTGGACTTCAGCAACCCCATTCTGTCTCCATTTTACCCTGCATGTTTGTCTTTTGTTTCTTTTTTTTTTTCGGTCTCCTCTTTCTTTCGACTCCTCTTCTCTTCTTTCCTCTCTCTCTTCCTCCTCTCTTTTCCTCTTGCATGGTTTTTCTTATTCAACCATTTTACGAAATTCCCATTGTTTGTGGTTTTGATTCTCTAGCTTTTCTGTTTTCCTGCCTTTCCATTTGCTTCTTGTGTTTCCTAGTGCTTCTTGGTCAATTGTTATTTTGCTTTGCATTTTATCATTTCCTTTTCTTAGCCTCTGCATCTTGCATCCATATCCCACATCACGAGTCCACTACAGCACGACAGCACGACAACACGAAGAAACGCTCCGACAGACAGACAGACAGATCCTCCACCCCATCTCGACCTCTCGGAAGACAGCCACGCAGCTCGATCTTCCCATTTCCAAACAAACGACATCGCCAGTCTCCATTTGCACTCCCAACCATTTCACGAGAGATCGTGGAATCTTGCTTTGCATCCCCTGGCCCCTTTCCCCTCCACTTCCAATCCCATCTTCAAAAGTTTTTGTTAATTTCACTCCCCCTTTCCCGTCTCAAAATTACACTGCACTCTGCATTCTGCCCTCTTTTTGCTACAGCTAGGTCCTTTGACAAGCAGGAGCTGAAAGGCCCACTTGGATTCCCTTGCTCGACAAACAAAACAAACGAGAGTCGTTGGGTGTTGTTCAAACGACCCCATCACTGACCTGATCCTCATTGCCCCCCAATCCCGTCCCCTCTTCCTTGAGAAGGACCTCTCCCAATAAAACTAAAAGCGTGCCCTCTTCGAGCCGCTGAAAAATCCACACCAAAAAAAGAAAGGAAACCAAGAAAATCTTCAAAAAAAAGAGAAGGGAGCTCACTTGAGACCTGTGACCTCTGATCCAGGCTCAAACCTCATCCAGCTAGCTGCAATGGAGGACATGCAGCGCTCGCTGGGCGGCAACGTCGCCGTCAGCGAAGCCCGCATCTTTGACCCGGCCAACGTCCAGGTCGCCAACTACGACCAGCTCGCCGTCGTCGACTTTTCCAACGTCCAGTACCTCGAGATCACGGACTCTGAAGCAGAAGAAGAAGGGGATGAATACGACGAGGACGACGGTGACGGGGCGGAGGACCGCGAATACGACCACACCTCGGCTGGAAATGCCGAAGGCCGCACTGCTCCGACGACCATTCCGACACCCGCCCAGAAGCGGAAAAAGGAGAAGCGGAAGAACAAGAAGGCCAAAGCCAAGGCGGACGACAGCGGTATGCCTACACCCCTACGTATTCACATCAATAATTTTTTACATATACTAACGCACTCAGACGCAGATGACGTAAAGTCACCAGCGGCTGGTGGCTCCGAGCAGGACGGCGACGGCGGCTCGTCTCCGGCCGGCGCCGAGGCCACCACCGATGACTTCTGGAGCCCCAAGGGTAACGACAAGAAGAAGAACAAGCGGGCGGCCCAGAAGGCCGCCAAGCGCGGCGAGGCCGCTGCTGTTGCCGTGGGTTCGGCGCCCACCTCTCCCAGCAAAGACAAGTCCAGCGGAGGCGGCAGCGGAACCACCAGTGGTGTCACCTCGTCTGGCGAGGCCGAAAAGCCTGCCAACGGCAAGAATGACAAGACCAGCGGCAAGAACAGCAAAAAGGACAAGAAGAAGAACAAGAAGAACGGCAAGGATGCCACCAAAGATGCCAAGGCCGAGCCTACAGATGAGGGCGCAGCAACACCGGCCGAGGCACCCAAGGATGTCACACCCGAGGCCCAAGAGAAGTCTGTCCCCGAACCCGCCGCCGAGCCCGTCGCCGGGCCCGCTGCAGAAGCACCTGGTGTCGCAGCGGAAGAGTCCAAGCTAGACGACGCCTCTGCACCCGAGGCCCCGGCTGCCGAGGCTCCTTCTCCTGCTGCTGAGGCTGCCCCCGAGCTTGCTCTTGAGGCTGCTGTTGAGGCTGCTCCTGAGCCTGTCGCTGAAGCACCCGCTGAGGCCACCGCCGAAGCCCCCGTGGAAGCCAAGGAGGTGGCCGAGGCCGCCGCAGACGACACATCCAAGGAGGAGCAAGCACCGCCGTCGCCCACGCCTTCCAATAAGCGCGTTCACTTTGCCGATGCCGACAACGAGGTCGAGGATGTGGGTGAAGAGACCAAGGAGGCGCCGGCTGCCGAGTCTACCGAGGCTCCTGCGGAGGCTCCCGCTGAGGCCCCCGCTGAGGCTCCTGCTGCAGAGCCGACAGAGACGCCAGCTGAGCCCGAGGCCGCTGAGCCTGCTGCTGAGCCGAGACAGGCAGAGGAAAGTCCCACAGAAGCCCCTGCTGAGGTGGTTGAGTCTGCCGAAGCAGCTGCCCCTGAAGCGGCAGAGGAAAAGGAGGCCGACAAGCCCGCCGAAGAGGCTGCGCCTGCCGACACTATCGAGACACCCGCTGAGACTCCTGCCGAGGCCAGCGAGGAACCGGCCGAGACTCCTGCCGCTACCGCCGCTGAAGAGGCCGCCGAAGCTCCTACTGAAGCTGCCAAGGAGGAAGAGCCTGAAGCCAAGGCTGAGGCCGCGGTTGAAGAGCCCGCATCTGTGCCTGCTCCCACCGAGGCTGCTCCCACCGAGGCTTCTCCCGCCGAGACGGCCGACAAGGAAGTGCCCAAGGAGGAGACAACTGAAGCTTCTGCAGCTGAAGCATCCGAGGAGCCCAAGGCTGAGCCAGTCGAGACACCCGCGGCCGAGCCTGAGGAGAAGGCTGAGGAGAAGACTGAGGATGCTCCCGAGCCGGCTTCTGAGCCCGACGCAGAGGCTCCCGCCGAGCCTGCTGCTGAACCTGCTGCTGAACCTGCCGCTGAGCTTGCCGCTGAGGAAGCCGCTGTTACTGAGCCAGCAGCCAAGGCTCCTGCTGAAGACACTCCTGCTGAAGACACTCCTGCTGAACCTGCTGCTGAGGAAGCCGCTGCTGAACCTGCTGCTGCTGAACCTGCTGCTGAGGAAGCCGCTGCTGCTGAACCGGCTGCTGAGGAAGCTGCTGCTCCTGAACCTGCTGCTCCTGAACCTGCTGCTCCTGAACCTGCTGCTCCTGAACCTGCTGCTCCTGAACCTGCTGTTGAGGAAGCCGCTGCTCCTGAACCTGCTGCTCCTGAACCTGCTGCTCCTGAACCTGCTGCTGAGGAAGCCGCTGCTGAGGAAGCCGCTGCTGAGGAAGCCGCTTCTGAGGTAGCCGCTGCTGGGCCTGCTGCCGCTTCTGAGGCCGAACCCGCCAAGGAGGCCGCAGAGGCTACCGAGCCGGAAGCTCCTGCCGCTGAGGCTGCTGCTGAAGAAGTTCCCGCAGCAGAGATTCCCGCTGAAGAGACCCCGGCTCCCTCGTCCGAGGAGAAGGAAGTCAAAGACGAGCCCGCGGTAGAGGAAGACAAGCCAGAGCCCGCTGTCGAGTCAGCTCCTGAGTCCACCGAAGCCGCTGTTGAGCCTGCTGAGCATGCTGAATCTGCTCCCGAGGCTGCCCCTGAGGAGTCTCCTGAAGCCACTCCGGAAGCTCCCGCCGAAGCGCCTGCCACGGAATCTGCTGAGGTATCCGCCGAGGCGCCAGCCGAGGAGACTCCTGAATCGGCCGCCACAGAGCCCGAGGCACCAGCCGAATCCGAGTCCAAGCCTGAGGTAAAGGAAGAGACCAAGGCTGAAGACGAGGAGAAGGTTGTGGAGGAAGCTGAGCCCGAGGCAACTGCACCTGAGGCTGAGGCCGAGACCGTCCCTCCTGCCTACGAGGCTCCCTCAGAAGAAAAGGCCGAGGCCGCTGCTGCCCCTGCCGAAGAGCCAGCCGAGGAAGAAGCCCCCAAGACAGAGGACGCTGCTCCAGTCGAGCCGAACCCCGAGGCGGCTGAGGAAGCTCCCAAAGAGGTCGAGCCTGCCGCTGCAGAGGAGACTCCTGCTCCGGAAGAAACAGCCGATGAGCCTGCTGCACTTGAAGAGAGCTCCAAGGCGGAAGAGCCCGCAGAGTCTGCCGAGGAGACCCCCGCCGACGAGCCTGAGAAGGCTGTCGAGGCACCTGCTGAGGCTGAAGAGAAGGCACCGGAGCCGGCCACCGAGGAGCCCGCCGCGGGGCCTACCACTGAGCCTGCTGCTGAGCCTTCTGCCGAGCCCGCTGCTGACGAACCTTCTTCTGACAACAAGGAAGATGCTGCTGCTGCCGCCGCTGCTGTTGCCGCTGTGGCTGCTACTGCTACAGTAGCCATTGCTGCATCGTCTGACGCCAAGGAAGACGATGCTCCAGAGGTGGCTGAGGAAAATACCGCTGCAGAATCTGAAGCAGAAGAGCCCTCTACACCTGCCGAAGAGACCAAAGAGGTCGAGGCTGCAGAGGCCCCTGCTTCCGCTTCAGAGGAAGCTGCTGCTCCTGCCGAGGCAGAGGTTGAGCCAGAGACCGAAGCTGCCAAGGAAGCCGTCGAGGCCGAACCCGAGGAGGCAGACACCAAGGCTGAAGAGCCCGCCCACGTCGAGACGGCAGAGGAGCCGGCACCCGCTCCTGAGCCGGAAGCCGCTGCGGAAGAGACCAAGGAAGATGAGGCTACCGCACCCGAGGAGGCCCCAACTGAGGCCGCCGAGGCTGCTCCTGCTGCCGCTGCTGAAGAAGCTCCCGCCGCAGAAGATACCACACCTGCTCCTGAAGAGACTCCCGTCGCTGCGCCTGTTGAAGAGAAGGCAGAAGACGAGACTCCCAAGGACGAGCCCGCCGCTCCCGAGCCTGCCGCTGCCGAGTCTTCTCCTGCAAAGGAGACAGCTGCCCCCGCGGCCGAGGCCGAAGATGATGCCGCTCCTGAGACTTCTCCTGTGGAGCCAGCCGCAGAGGCTGCTCCGCCTGCCGATGAAAAGGATGACGAGCCTACGCCAGAGAAGGAGGCCGAGTCGGCACCTGAGCCAGCCGTGGAGCCCGAAGCTGTTCCCGCCGACGCCGCCGAGGCTGATGCACCTGAGGTTACCGAGTCCGTCGAATCTTCCAAGGAGGCTTCCGAAGAGGCAACGGCTGAAGAGGCGAAGGAAGACGCTGCTCCTGCGCCCGAGATCGAGGCCGAAGCTGAGGTCGAGTTCGCCCCGGCCGCCGAGTCCACAGAGACTCCCGCAGAGACGCCTGCAGATGAGCCAGAGTCAGCTCCCGCTGAAGAGAAGGAGCCTGAGCCGGCCGCTGAGCCTGCCTCTGAGCCCGCTGCTGCACCCGCTGCTGAAACCGCTGCTGAAACTGAAGTAACGAAAGAGGCTAAGGAGGTCAAGGCTGAGGATGCGCCCGCGAAGGAGGCTGCTGCCGAGCCCGTCGAGGAGACTGCTCCCTCCGAAGAGGCTGCTCCCGCCGAAGAAGCTGCCCCTGCTGCTGCTCCTTCTGAGTCTCCCGAGGAGGCACCCGTTGCCGCCGATGAACCAGAGGTGGCCCCTGAGGCTGAGGTTGCTGAAGCTCCTGCTCCGGTTGAAGATGCGCCACCTGCCGAGGAGAAGTCTGAAGAGACTGCGGCACCCGAGGAGGCACCTAAAGCCGCTCCTGAGGCTGCCAGAGAGATTGTCGAGGAAACTCCCGATGAGTCTCCCGTTGAAGCTGCCGCTGAAGCTGCCGAAGAGGCTCCCACAGCCCCTGCAGAGGCCTCCCCTGAGCCAGTTGTTGAAGCCGCTCCCGAAGCCGCTCCCGAGGCTGCTCCTGAGGCTGAGGTCGCCAAGGAGGTCGCTTCTGAGCCGGCTGCCGATACCCCTGCCGATACCCCCGCCGAGGTTCCTGCTGAAGTTCCCGCTGAGACCACTCGCGAGATTTCCACAGACGAATCCACCGCCGCCGAGACGAAGGAAGGGCCGGCCGTCGAGACTGCCCCTGTGCCCACCACTGAGCCGGAAGCCGAAGAAGCGAAAGACAGCGTTTCGCCTATCCCCGTTGTCGTTCCGGCCCCGATCCCCGCCGACGCTGACAAGTCGGCCGATGCCGAGAGAAGAAGAAGACGCCGCAGTTCGAGAGGTGAGTTAGACCCCGATTCCCAAGACACTGATACCCCTGATGATGTGAAAGAGGAGGAGGAAGATGTGAAAGAGGAGGCGACAAAATCAACGACCGCCGACGAGGCGCAAGAGGAGGCAACGCAAGAGGTGGCACCGCAAGAGGAGGCCAAAGAGGAAGAGGAGGAGAAAAAGGAGGAAGACGTTGGCACTGGCATTGCGCAGCCAAAGGTCGACAGCACGACCGCAGAAGAAGAGGCGGAGCCGCAGGTGACGCAAGAGGAAGAGGTGGAAGAGGTGAAGCAAGCCGACGCACCTGTTGTGGAGGAGGAGAAGGAAGTGGAGAAGACTGAGCCAGTGGTGGAAGAGGAGAAGCCCACTGTCCCCGCTACCACGGAGGAAGATGAGCCACATCAATCACCGCCCACTTCAGAACTGGCAGCTGTGGGTGGCGGCATTGCCGCGGCAGCTGTCGCGTCGATCGCAGTGGCCCACAAGGCTTCCTTCAACGAGACAACACCCACTGAAGACAACTCTCCGAAGGCAGAGGCAGAGGCCGAGGCTGAACCAACTGAGTCAACTCCTTCCCAAGCACAAGAGGTCTCAGAAGAAAAGGACTCTGCCCCATCACACGACGATGTTAACACGGCTGAAGAGCCCGCAACCGAGCCCGCACAGCCTTTGACGGAAGAAGCCGCTCCAGGGCCCGCCGTCGCTGAGCCCGTCGTCGTTGAGCTTACCGCCGCCGAGGCGGCCGAGACCGAGGCGCCTGCGGAGGTCGAATCTGCCGAGGCCGAGCCACAGCCAGCCGCCACCGCCGAAGACAGCACTGCTACCGAGAAGGCCAGGGAGGAAGACAAGCCGTCGGACGAGCTGCCCGATCCTGCGCAGAAATCTGAGGATGAAGTGGCCGCACCGGAGCCAGCTGAAGAGGAGCACGACGAGCCCGAAGCAGCACAAGAGCCTGAGTCGGTGACCAAGCCTGCAACTGAACCCGAGCCAGCTGCTACCGAGTCTGAGGACAAGTCAGATCTTATCGAGGCAGACGCCAACATTCCTACCGAGCCATTCACTGAGGCTCCAGCTGAGGCTTCTGCCGAGGAGCCATCTGAAGTTCCCGTTGAGGAAGTTCCCACCGAGGCATCTCCCGCCCACGAGCCCGCGGAGGCTATCGCTGAGAAGGCCATCGTCGAAGACGCCCCCATTCCCGTCGAGGTTCCTGTCGAGGTTCCTGTCGAGACTCCTGTTGACGCTCATGTTGACACTCCCGCGGAGGTTCCTGCGGAGGCTCCTGCTGAGGTTGCTGCAGAGTCACCGATCGAGGCTGCCGTCGAGGAAGCCCCCAGCGTCCCAGTTGAAGCTCCTGTCGAGGCCGAGGAGAAGACCGAGGAATTGGCGGAGGAGTCGACTCCTGAACCTGCCGCCGAGCCGGCTTCTGAGGCAACTGCCGAAGCTCCTGTCGAGGTTGCTGCCGATGTCTCCGCCGAGGCCGTTTCTGAGACGCCTTCCGCCGAGGAGCATGCCGAGGTCCATCCTGAGCCCGTGTTGCCTGCCGAATCCCGCGAGGTCTCTGATGCCCCAGATGCTGAGCCCGCCACAGAGGCCCCGGTCGCAGAGGCTGAGGCTGCTCCCGTTGAGACCGCTCCCGCCGAGGTCCAAGAATATTCTTCTGCTCCTGAAGAGACTCCCGTCCCGGAAGCAGCCCCTGTCTCAGAAGAGGCCCCCATCGCAGGGGAGATTCCCGCCGCAGAAGAGACGGAGCCCATCGTGAAGGCCGAAGCACCCGAGCCAGCGCCAGAGGCTGAATCTGAGCCTGCTGTTGAAGCTGCTGAAGCTGCCACCGCTGAGCCATCAACGGCCGAGGCTGATGCCACTGCCCCGGAAGAAACTGAGGTTGGGCAAGACAAGATTGAAGAGCATCAACCCGCAGTCGAGGAGGTCCGTGAGGTTTCGGCCGCTGAGCCTGAGGCCACCGAGGCCGAGCCTGTGGTCGAGCTCGCTGTCGAGCCCGTTGTCGAGGAAGCTGAAGAGCCCGCGGCAGAGACTTCTACTGTCGCGGACGTTCCTGCTCCCATCACTGTCGACGAGACTGCCAACGAGGCCCTGGCCGAAGCTCCTGCCGCTGCTGTCATAGAGACCCCGGCAGATGCTCCCGAGGAACCAGAAGTGACCGCTTCAGAGCCAGCACCAGACGAAGCTCCCAAGGAGACTGTCGAGGCAGCCTCTGTTCAAGCTGCCGACGAGCCCGAGGCGCCAGCTAAGGAGCCCAAGGTAGATGAGGCCCCGGTCGAGGTGGAGGAGACACCCGCCACTGTTGAAGAATCTCCTGCACCGGAGGAACCGCAAGTCACCGATGCCCCGATTGAGACTGCCGAGACTTCTCGCGAGATTGAGGCCGCTCCCGCCGAGGCACCGGCCATCGACTCTCCGGCTACTGACGAGGCAACATCTGCAGTAGCTGAGCCTGTCGCAGAAGAGACACAGCCGGCTGAGGAGAAGACACTCAGTGCTGAGTCAGCTGCTGAAGAGGCATCGCATGAAACTGTTGAGCAGCCGGCACCTGAGCACACCGAGCCGGAGGCTGAAGCCACAGTCACAGCGGTCGAGACCGAGGAGACAACGTCCACCGACCCGGTCGAACCCGAGCAGGCTCCTGAGGAGAAGACGGAGGAACCTGCCACCGCTGAACCGGGGAGTGAAGAGCCAGCCCAGGTCGCTACTGAGGCCGACGAGCCCGCCCCCGCTGTTGAGCCCGCCCCCGCCGAAGAAGCTCCAGCTGAAGCGGTCCTTGCCGAGGAATCTCCTGTCAAGGAGGCCGCTGCTGAGACGGCTGTCGCTGAAGAGTCTCCTGTTGAAGTTGCTGAGGCTCTTGCTGAGGCTCCTACTGAGGCCCCTGCTGAGACACCTGTTGAGGCACCTGTCGAGGCACCTGTCGAGGCAGCAGCTGAAGAATCTCCTGCCAAGCCGTCCTCCGAGGAAGCTCCCGCTAAAGATTCCCCCGATGAAGTCAATGCCGAAACTCCTGTCGAGGAAACTCCTGTTGAGGAAGCTCCTGTCGAGGAAGCTCCTGTCGAGGAAGCTCCTGTCGAGGTATTGCCGGTCAAGCATGTCGCCCCTGAAGGGCCTGCCGCCCAGGGACCCGTTTCCGAAGAAACTCTTGCACAGGAAGCTCCCGTTGTCGAGATCAATGAGCAGCCAGAGGCAGCCGCTGAAGAGCCTGAGGCATCTCCAGTTGAGCCGGCCGTCGAGAGCGAGGTCCCGGCAGCTGCCGAAGAAGCCCAACTCACATCAGCAGAGGAGGGCGTTCCCGTTGCCCAAGAGCCTTCTGCCGAGGTGACTTCCAAGGAAATTCAAGAGGAGTCTTCCGCGCCGGCCGCAGAGGAGCCAGCTGCAGAGGTCACTGAGCCAACCACCGAGCCCATCCCTGAGCCCGTCGCAGAGTCCGTCGCTGAGTCCGTCGCTGAGCCTGCCACCGAGCCAGAATCGGTTTCTCCAGAAGAGGTCCCCGCCACCACCACGAGGGGCATTGAGGCCCTGTCCTTCGACAAGAGCGCGCTCGCCACCGTCCAGCACACATCGCCGACATTGTCAACATCCACGCCCAAGGATGTTCTCCCGCACGTTGCCGCGGCTGCGATCACCGTTGCCGCCGTGGCCAACATTGTGGCAGTAGAAGGTGATGTCGGGGGAGAGAAAAAGGAGGACACAGAGGACACCACCACCGCCACAGCCAAGCCGGACCCAACCACTGCTGACACTGAATCCTCTACAACTAGCTTGGACCGATCCGACGATCTTGCACACGAACCTGCAAATGCTGTGGACACAACTCCTGCACCTCTGGACGATGACCAAATACACAGGACGAGCGGCGACGTTCTTGCTGCGCCGGGTGTACCTGACACTGAGGCGGTGATTGCCGAGCCGGTGGTGACGGAGGAGGAGAAGGTGGAGGAGACGACGGAGGATGTGGGTGAGCAGACGAACGAGAAGGAAGAGAAGGCGCTTGAGGAGTCCGCCGCAGCAGAGGAGACGCCAGCTGTGGCCGAGGCTGTCCAGGAGCCCGCCGAAGAGCCAACACAAGAGGCAGTGCCGGAAACAACAACGACAACCGACGACGTCCCTGTTGCAGCTCCCGAGGTCGAAGCCGAGACACCCACGACAGATCTTCCCGACGAGACTCCCGCACAAGAATCTGAAGTCGTACACACTGAAGTCCCAGTTCCCGAGCCTGAGGCTTTTGAGGCTGCTCCTGAGCCCGAAGCTGCTGTCGAGCCTGTCGTCGAGCCTGTCGTCGAGCACGCCGTCGAGCCTGCTGTTGAGTCCGCTCCCCAGCATATTGAGGCTGTTGTCGAATCAGTTGAGACCGCTCCCGAGCCGGCTGCCGAGTCCCTGCCTCAACTAGTGGTTGAGACCAACTCAGAGCCCACTGTCGAGACAACAGCTGAGAAGCCTGTCGAGTCAGTTGCTGACGCTGCTGAGGTCTCTGAGTCCCCCGAGCCTGCTGAGGCTGCTGAGCCCGTCGCTCAATCTGTTGTCGAGCCTGCCGCGGAGCTGGTTGGAGAGCCAAGAACTGAGCCTGCTGAGCCCACTCCCGAGGCGGTGACCGAGACCGTGGCTGAACCCACGGACATTGCTGCTGAGTCTGCTTCTGAGACCGCTGCTGAGCCTGCCGCCGACCTGGTCTCTGATCCCGTTGAGACTGCTGTTGAGCTGCAGTCTGATGCCGTTAAGGAGCCAGCTGCGGAGCCAGTCGCTGAGCCCGAGGCGGTGCCTGTTCCCGAGCCCGCTGTCGAGACGACCGAGACCGCCATTGAGTCACCAGAGCCTGCTGCTCCTGAGCAAATTGTTGAGGCCTCCTCTGATTCCGTCAGCGAGGATCCTGTTGTTGAGGTTTCTGAGAAAGAGGCTGAGCCTGTGCCTGAGACGGAACCCGAGGCCACACCACCCACCCCCGAGACCCGCGACATTGAAGAGCCAGAAGCTGCCGAGCCTGTTGTTGAGGCCGCCACTGAGCCAACGGCCGAGCCCGCATCGAACGACACGGATGTCATCGAGGCAGCTGAGGCCGAGACGCAAGACAAAGCTGAGGATAGCACCGAGACCATCTCCACCACTGAGCAGCCTGTCTCTGAGCCCAGCGCCGAGATCGCTGCCGAGCCGACACCGGTCGAGGCTCCTGTCGAGGCGCTTGTCGAGGCTGAGCAAGATGTGCCTGCACCTGTCGCAGAGCCTGTTGAACCCACTGAGACTGCTAAGGTCCCTGCTGAAGTTCCTGCTCAAGATGTTGAGGAAGTCTCTGAGGCTGCTGCCGATGTTCCAGCTGAGGTTGAAGCTTTGGAGGAAGTCCATGATGCTCCTCAGCAGGAGTCGACAGAGGCGCCGGTTGCCGACGAGACTGTCTCTGAGTCTGAGAATGTAGAGCCAGCTGCCAACCAGCCGGTCGAGGAGGCCACTATTGCGGACGCTACCGTTGTCGACGAGCCCGCGGAGGAGGCAACCCGTGAAGAACCCATTGTCTCCAACGTGGCCGACAAGCCAGAAGAAGTCACTGCCATCGACAACACTCAGCAAGCTTCTGCCCTCGAGTCATCTGAAGTCATCGTCCCGCTGCCCACAGAAGAGAGCGTCCTGAGTCTCCCTGAAGAGAGTGCCCAGGCCGCCACCGAAGAAGTGGCCGAAGAGACCAGCCATGCGCCGGTGTCCTACGAGGCCCTTGGCGACGACTACGTCCTTGTCGACTCCACGCCAACCGCTGACGACAACTCGAGCAGCTCACCAGAAACTGACAATGAGCCTGCGGTCCCCTCCGAGGAGGAACCTGCTGCCACCACTTCTGTGCCGGAGGTTGCTGAGGAATCTGCTGTCGAGGAACGTGCACATGTTGAAGAGTCCCCTGTCGAGCATGAGGCAACGGCTGCAGGGCCGGTTCAAGAAGAGGCCCAACCTGTCATCTCTGACCATGGGCTTCTTGCTGCTGCTGGTGCCGCTGCTGTCGCCTCTCTCGCCGGTGGTGCTGCTGTACTTGTACACAGCGCCGACAAAGACATCGAGACGGAGGCCGAGCTGCCGGCAGACTCCACGTTAGAGCTCGTCGAGGCCCCGGCCCTGTCTGAGCCCGAGACCGCCGCTCCCGAGGCAATTGAGGAGGCTCCCTCTCAAGAACACACTGAGGCTGCCGATGCCCCACGCGAAGATGCCATCATCTTGTCGCGTGAAGTGGAGACGCCTGTCGAGACTGTTGAAATCAACGATGAGTTCGCCCCGTCTTCCGAAGAGGCTGTCGTTCCTGAGTCTGCTCCCGAGGCTGCGCCTGAAGCTGTTCCTGAAGCTGTTCCTGAAGCTCATGTGGAGCCTGTCAAGCCTGTTGAGCCTGCTCCTGTCGAGCCTGCTTCTGTCGAGCCTGCTGACCCTGTCGGGCCCGAAGCTGGCCCATCAACTCCTCCCACGCCCGATGCTGATGTGGACGAGACTCCTGTTGCTCCCATCGACGACAAGAAGGAGGAGACAGCCGTGACCATCACCGCACTTCCCACATCGGACTTGACTCCCTTCTCTAATGTTAATGATGCCATCGAGTCCCACCAGCTTGTGGCCACAGCTGAGATTCTTCCGGAGCAACTCAGCCCTATTGTCGAGACTCCTCAAGATGCCCCTCAAGAAGTCGCAGCGGAAGAGACTGCCAAGGATGTCCCCGCGCCCATCGCACAAGAAGAGTCGTTTGAGCACATCACTGCACCCGAGTCTCAGCCAACGGAAGCTCCTGCACAAGCTCCCGAAGAAGAGGACTTACATCTCAAGGAGAAGATTGCTGCCGCAGCCGTGGGCGCCGCTGCACTCTTGAGTGGTGCCGGCCTAGTCGGTTTTGCTCACGCCAAAGACAGTAGCAGCCACGAGCGTGACATCGAAGAGCTCGAGAAGCTTGCGGCTCTCGCTCCGTCGCCGGTTCCGCCTGAGATGCTTTCATCGGGTGAGCTTGTCTCCGGGGCCGAGGCCGAGGCCGAGGACGTCCGTTCCATTTCGTCGGGTCTCGGTGCCTCGCTGGTTCTCGACGAGACTGCACCTCTGAGCGAGCCGTTCACTGTCGTGGACCAGCAGCCAACTAGAGAGTGTCCCAAGGTCGAGTTCCTGCCGCCCCGTGCGTCGTCTTCCTCGCTTGCAGTCCGCCCGGGCATCAGCTCGGAGCTCTTGCGGGCCCCGACGCCGGCTGTGGTCATCCCCGACCTAGAAGACAAGCAAGTCAAGGAGCTAGGTCGCGTGCGCAGCATCAAGAAGCGGCAGAAGCAGACGATTCGCGACACGGAGGATACGGTGGCCGCTGCGGTGGTGATTTACGCGACGGCAGAAGTGTTGAGTCGGCCAGGATCGCCGACGCTGAAGGCAGTGGACGCACCTGGCAAGGAGGATGGCAAACAAGTAGAAGATGTAAAACGGGGAAGAAAGAGTGTGCGGGAAGGAGAAGGCGAGGTCGTGCCTCTTGTTTTGGATTCTGGAGTGGAGGAAAAGGACAAGGAAAAGGAAATTGGAGGAACGGAAGGGAGGGGTGCGAAGGAGCACACACAGACACACGAGGGATCACCGGAAAGAGCACACGAGAGAGCATTGCGCGATTCTGTGGCTGACCTCTTTGCAGACGAGAAGCTGAAGGAGTCGTCCGCCGACTACAACGCCACCCGGTCGTCCCAGTCGCGCGGCGGCGAACACCACTCGTCGCGGTCCAGCCGCGATGCCAGCAAAGACGCTGGTGCCGGTGCTACGACCTCGAGCAGTCGCCATCGGCACCACAGCCACCGCGACAGCGCCGGCCGCTCGCCCTCGGACCGCTCGCTGCCAACCACGCCCAAGCGCCAGGACAGCGGGTTCTCGGTGCAGAGCGGCGGCAGCGGCGGCCGGGACAGTAGCAGCCGCGATGGTCCTGGGCACAGCTCGAGCAACTCGTCGCCGCGCAAGTCGTCGTCGTACCGCCCTTCGCGGAGCGATCGCGACCGCGACGACAAGGAGCGCAGCCGCGCCGACCAGGACGCCGAGGACCGGAACCGAGCCGAACGACGCGCCGCCCGCCACACACGCGAGAAGCTTGCGGCCGCTGCCGGTGGCATCGCAGCCGTCGGTGCCGTTGCAGCGGCAACAACATCCCGGGGCAGCAGCAAAGGTAAAGAGGCCGACGCCGGGCGTCTGCCCGACCGGGACCGCTACCGTGAAGGCGACCGCGAACGCCGTAGCTCGCGCCGCCACTCTGGCCAGCACAGCTCCCGACCGACCACGGCCGATGCTGGACCAGCCAGCCCGTCTGGTGCTCCACCCCCGCTTGCTCCGGGTAGCCGCAAGTTCTTTGACGTCAAAAACGCGGCCAGCACCGTGGAGCCCAACTTTGGCTTACACGACGGTAACGCCCCTCAAAGCACCGACAACACTGCCAGCCCAGACACCACTGCCCCAGCACCTGCACCTGCACCAGCTCAAGTCCTTTCTTCACCACCTGCACCTGCACCACCCGCCGGCGCCACTTCACGAGACAGGGAGAGACGCGAGTCGAAAGAGTACCGCCGTAGCAGCGACCGGAGAGTGAGAGAGAAGGAGGGAGACCGCCGCACTGAAGCACCTTCCAGCTCTGACAGACATGACCCTCTTCCCAAGCGCTCAAGTACAACCCGCTCTCGCTTTGGCTCCAGCAGACGCTCCGAAGACGCGGGCGGCGCCGACCCAGCATCGGCGACTACGACAGCGACAGCGGCAGCGACAACATCAACGTCGGCCTCCTCCCGGATACGCCTTCAGAAGCAGCACTCGCAGCGGGAGTCGTCCTCGTCGACCCGCGACAAGGAGAAGGACAAGTACTACCACCACGGGCACCGTCACCGTCGCCAGAGCGCCGAGGTCGGTCGGGGTTCCTCCTCACAAGCAGCAACGCCCGCGGCGCCTCCGATTCACCTGGGCCGCGAGACGAGCGAGTCCCTGGGCTCCAACAAGGGCCAGACGGTGGCGCCCACAGTCACAGCAGCAGAGGCGACAGCATCGTCGTCGCCTAGCGGCCCCAGTGCGGCCGCCAAGGCGGACGAGAAGCACCGCAAGGACCGGCAGGAGAAGCGCGATAAGGCCAAGACGGGCGACGAGAAGAAGCGCAGCTTGCGGGCCATGTTCAAGAAGTTCCTTTCTGTGAAGGACTAAGGGGAGGGTTGATGATGAAGTAGGAAGTGTGCTGTTTTTTTGTTTTTTTTTGTTTATTTCTTTGAGCGTTGATTTTGTTACGACGTCTATGCGTTCATGCTTGGATATGTTATTGTTTTCTTGTTAGCCAGTTTGTTTTTTTGTTACGAGTCTGTCACGAACCATGTATGATGATCAGTATTTCTTGAAACGAAATGAATTTATTTTTTAAAAATGGTATGTCCAAAGATGCTATATTTGATGATGGTCATGCATATGTTTTGTCAATCTGAGGGAGGCGACCCTACAACTTCGCCGCCTGCTGCACATGGGGCCCGTTCGGCCCGTAAACAATGGCCGTGTCGGTTGCCAGGCGGTGCTCGACTGATGCTGATGCTGCCGCCTTGGCGGCGTCCGAGTCCTTCCCCAAGAAGCCCTTCTTCAACAGGAACCGCTGGCTCATGGCCGCAACCGCCGTCGACCCATCAGAGTGTGCGTCCGCCGACAGCAGGCCCGCAATCAGGATCTCGGCCGCCGAGAACAGAATCGCTCGCGCATCTGCCAGCAAGATGTCGGTGACGGTCGTCTCGATGCGTGTGCGCAGGGCCGTCCATGCTGGGAGAAGGAGGGACGAAGCAACAGTGTCGCCAACCACAGAGGTCTTGATCAGCCACTCTAGAGCGTCCAGACTGGCCTTGCCTGCCTTGCGGTGCGTTAGCGTGCGCACCAGGTCTGTGCTGAGCACGTCAGTTGTGCCCTCCCAGATGGCGTTGACGGTGCCGTCGCGGAACAGCCGCGCCATGTTGAGCGCTTCCGACTCCGTGTTCATCAGGTAGCCGACGCCGCCCAGAGCCTCCATGCACACTGCGTGCAACAGCGGCACCGACTGCTTGCAGACGTACGCCTTGTGCAGTGAGCTGAGCGCGCGCAGCAGCGGTGCCACGGCGGCAGCCGGTGGGTGCACGAGGTCGCTGTCTCCGCTGGTGCTGTGCTTGGCACTCTTGGACGACGTCTGGCGCTCGTCCAGGCCCATAATATGCGCCGTGTAGAACGTCAGCAGCATCAGCCCGTGGTAGTCGATCGTCAGGTCCGCCAGCGTCTGCATGTGCAGTGGGCTGCGGTACAGCAGCAGCCGCGACGTGCCGCCCGACGCGCCGCTGATGGTGCGCTTCAGCGAGTACGCCTTGGCGACACCCAGCGCGCGGCCCGCCAGGCCCAGGCACGCAATCGAGCAGTGCACGCGTGTGATCCCCAGCACCGTCGCGATCTCGCGGATGCCGTTGCCCTCCTGGCCGATCATCCACGCGCGCATGCCCTTGAGCTCGAGCTCGGCCGTGGGCACAGGCCGCGTGCCCGACTTGTCCTTGAGGCGCTGGATGCGCACGCCGTTGAGCTCTGTGTCTTGTTTCCGGCGGCTTCCAGTAGTGACCTGCGTTACTGGTGCCGCGTCGGGGCGCCGCCGCCGCATGGGCGCGAAAAACGCCGACAGGCCCTTGCCGGGCTGTGTGCGCGCCAGCAGAATGGTCATACCAGCATCGGTGGCTGACGAGAACCACTTGAAACCGTCGATGGACCACGGCCCAAGCGGTAGGCCGTCCAAGTCGACATCATTCGCGGTCTGGCCGTGGCCGTGGTTGCCCACAAATGTCGCCACCGTCTCCGTTTGCGACACGTCCGACCCGCCTGGCCGCTCCGTCATCCACTGCCCGCTCGTCCACGCCCGTGCCGGGTCGCGCGACGTCAGCCGGTCGTAGGCATTCTGGAGCACCTTGTGCTGCGTCTCGGACATCTTAGTCTCGGACTTTGCCGGCGCCTTGGCGTCCAACGCTAGGTGACGCTGCAGCAGCCGTGTCGCGCCGTCCGTCATGGCCCCCGGGCACGTCGTGCTGGCTCCCGACGGCTCCCACAGGTGGCATCGCAGCATCTGCAGCACGCGCGCATGCGCGCCGTACGCCGCATGGTCCGCCGTGTAGTTGTACGCCACAATCCCGCGCTCGATGCCAAACGCCTGCAGGCCGCGCCACCCTTCGCCCGTCACGAGCTCGCTTGTCGGCCGGCCAAAGGCATTGCGTCCGCCGCCGCGTAGGTAGGGAAGGTTGCGCTCGGCGTCTGTAATGAGGTCAAAGATGTGCGGTGCGAGCACGTCGTCGCCGAGCTGTGCGATTTCGGGCTCGACTTCCTGGCGTAGCTCGGCAGGGATGAGCACTGGGGAGGGGGGGAGGGGAGTTAGTATGGGCTGTCTTGGAGAGAAGATTAAGTCGTTGAGATAGAACCTACAGTTCAGCACGCGCTGCACGCTGACATCGTCGTAGAATTGGTTCGCGAGCTCCGGCAGCTCCTGGAAAAAGCCCGTATTGGAGCTGGACGGCTCCATGGTGTGTGTTGGGATGAACAGTTGTAAAGTTGGACGACGGTAGTGGGGGTTTGAAAAGAGTTCAAATGAGGTTAAAATTGAAAGATAAAAATCATGTGTGCAAACCCAAGCCACACCTTCCTTGATATGCCTTTTTGCATTTTATCGTCAGATGGTAAGAAATGGCAGGTCCGTCTTACAACGTTCCTTCCCCATAGTTTTGCTCCTTTCCGCTCGTTCCATCTCCACCCCAGCCGAGGCACCACTGATCTCCACAACTAGCATGTGCGGAATTGGTTCCTTCTTTGTTTCCCTAGCGGGGTGCTGGGTTTTGTGCCCATAAGACGCCTGTGGCAATCCACTCGTTCGCGCCTTCCTCTTCTGTAGCTTGCCCACTGGAGCCTAATTCACGTGCTCACGCAACCACCTTTACGCCACGCCCCCCTCTTTCTTTGCCTCCGATTCTCGCGACGCGTCTTCCACCGCGAAACATTTCCGACACATATATGCACATGGCCACCCCGCAATGCTACCCATTTAACCACCATGGCAGCGCGCAGCGCGTCGGCGCGACACGAGGGCATTGTGATTGACGACGAGTCAACAGCATCCGAGCTCGATGTCGACCTCGATTTGGAGCCGTTCGACCTGCCGGCCCCAACAAAAGGTGTCAAACGGCGGCGATCGCGCACAGCCGACCATGTCGAAGAAGAGGCCGGACCAGCCGAGCCGGAACGGGGACCACGAAAAGGTGTACGGCCAGAAGATATAAACGTCAAAGTCGAGTGGACCGACGACTCCGACGGCGAATACGAGCGGCTCAAGAAGCGCAAGCGGGGCGCAGGTGGACGGGGTAGAGGGCGCGGGAGAGGACGAGGCGGATCAAATGCGGCTGGTCGGAAGGACGCCAAGGCGGACGTCAAGGGCAAAGGTCGCGCAACATCGACGGCAGACGCAGAAAAGGATGGGATCAAGGAAGAGGAAGAGGAGGAGGAAGACCTCACCATCCCCGACTACATCCGCCAGCGCCGGCGTGATTTTGACCAGAAACGAGCCATCCTTAAAGACGTCGGTTTACGACTGCCACCCGACTACACCGACATTTACTTTTCCGACGATGAAAACGACGGGCGGCGGCGGACAAAACGCCCCTTTGGTAGCAGCAGCAGTGGCAGCCTGCCTCAGACACCGCTCCAACAGCGACCCCAGTTCGACAGCAGCGTGCGGCCATCGCGCGAGCGCAAGGACATTCTGCTCGAGTACTCGGCGGGGCTCGTGCCGGCCTGTATGGCCCAGTACTTGCGCGACTACCAGGTGGCCGGTGTGCAGTTCCTGCACCAGCTGTTTGTCTACCAAAAGGGTGGCATTTTGGGCGATGACATGGGTCTGGGCAAGACTGTGCAGGTGGCTGCTTTTCTGACTGCTGCCTTTGGCAAGACGGGTGACGAACGCGACGACAAGCGCATGCGCAAGATGCGGCGCGCAGGACCTCCGACCGGTGCACACGGAGAAGGCGATGACCGAGACAGCCGTTGGTACCCCCGTGTGCTCGTCGTGTGCCCCGGCTCGTTGATCCAGAACTGGCGCAACGAGCTGCAGCGCTGGGGTTGGTGGCATGTCGACTTATACCACGGCTCCGGAAAGGACGACGTGCTGCAGTCTGCGCGCGCCGGCCGCCTCGAGATCATGGTCACCACCTACACCACATATAAGAACCATCGCGACCGCATCAACACCGTGCGTTGGGACGCCGTCGTCGCCGATGAGTGTCACGTCCTCAAAGAGCGCAAGTCCGAGACGACCCGCGCCATGAACGAAGTCAACGCCCTGTGCCGCATCGGCCTGACAGGAACAGCCATCCAGAACAAGTACGAGGAGCTGTGGACCCTGCTCAACTGGACCAACCCGGGCCGCTTCGGTACCTTGCGTGATTGGCAGCAGACCATCAGTAGACCTTTGACCATCGGCCAGTCGCACGATGCCACGCTCTACCAGCTCAGTCTGGCCCGCACCACCGCGAAAAAGCTCGTACAGAATCTGTTGCCTGAGTTTTTCCTGCGGCGCATGAAGTCACTCATCGCCCACCAGCTGCCTCGGAAGACAGACCGCGTTGTCTTCTGCCCACTGACAGACCGTCAGAGTGAGGCTTACGAAAACTTCATCAACAGCAAGCAGGTTGAACACTTGCGCCGCGTGTCCGAGCCGTGCGACCGCCACCCCGGCCGCAAGCGTGGCTGGTGCTGCTACAAGTATGTATATCCTGTGCCCGGAATGAAGGTGACCTGGTTTAGCCTCGTCTTCCCAACGATCCAGAACCTGCTCAAGCTCTCGAATCATCTGACTCTGCTGATCCCGTCGGCCGACACCATTGTGGGCACGGGCGCAACGGAAGAAGAAGAGGAAGAAGAAGAGGAGGAGGAGGAGGAGGAGCAAGGGAACGGGGGGGGAAGCTCAGGGCGGCTTCCCTCCGCAACGTCGATCGCAAAAATCAAAGCCGTCTCAGCCACCAAAGCCGCCAACGACCGCCACAAGCGAGCAATGGCCGTACTTAAGATCTGCGTGCCCGACGATTGGGAGACTCTCTACCGCCAGCGCGACTCACTCGTTAACCTTGCCAACCCCGACTTCTGCGGCAAGTGGAAAGTTCTGCGCAAGCTGTTGCGCTTCTGGCACGAGAACGGCGACAAGGTGCTCGTGTTTTCGCACAACGTACGCCTGCTGCGCATTCTGCAGCACCTGTTCCACAACACCAGCTACAGCGTCAGCTACCTCGACGGCTCTCTTAGCTACGACGAGCGGCAACGCGTCGTCGATGACTTCAATGCAGACCCAGCGCAGTTTGTGTTTCTCATCTCCACCAAGGCAGGCGGCGTCGGCCTTAACATCACATCGGCCAACAAGGTCGTCATCTTTGACCCGCACTGGAACCCAGCCTACGACCTGCAAGCCCAGGACCGGGCCTACCGCATTGGTCAGGTGCGCGACGTGGATGTGTTTCGGCTCGTGTCGGCAGGCACCATTGAGGAAATTGTCTACGCACGCCAGATCTACAAGCAGCAGCAGGCCAACATTGGCTACAGTGCGTCGACGGAGCGGCGCTATTTCAAGGGCGTGCAGCAGGACCAAACACGCCAGGGCGAGATCTTTGGCCTCAACAACCTGTTCACCTTCTCCACGGACCAGGTTGTGCTGCGCGACATTGTCAACAAGACTAACATTGCCGAGGCAAAAGTCGGCGTGCACCTGACGGCCATCGACATAGAGCAGGCGGCCGCCGATAAGGACAACGAGATGCTTGTTAAACTTGAGGGCGCAGCCAGTGGTAACCAAATGGCCGCTTTGATGAAGCCAGACGGGGGAGAGGACGCGGACAACGCGAACACCGCGAACGCAAACGACAATGCGAAAGGCCCATCCGGCAAGAGTGACGCTATCCAGGCCATCCTGGCAAGTGCCGGCGTCGAGTACACACATGACAACTCCGAAGTTGTGGGCAGCAGCCGCGTCGAGGCCCAGCTGTCGCGCCGCGCTGAGATGGTTTTGGCCGAAGAGGGTGGGGACGACGAGGACGAAGACGACGGCGATTTGGACGGCCATAACACCAGCCGCCTCACCAACCGGAGCGCCTATTATGGACACGACCAGAGCGATAGCGGTAGTCATATTGACAGCCTGACGGACGACGACAGCGAAGCAGCTTATGGGCCCATGATGCCGCCCGCCAACAACCTGAGTACCGCGGACATCAGCTCGATGCTGGCCGACACCAGTGCCGCCTTCCGGTCCGCCCGCGATGTCGATCCCCTCTTGAACATGGACATCTCTTTTGTCACCGGCCACCACCTGCTGTACAACCCGCCCAACGCCGTGATGCGCCGCCAGTTCTGCACCATGGCGCGCGAGGCCGGCTTTGCGACGGCGACGGACTTTGCAATGGTCGTCGAGGGCTGGACACCCGAGCAGCGGCGGCAGAGTCTCGAGAATTTCTACCGGAAGCGGGAGCTGCTCATCCGCGAGCAGATGGAAGCCGCGCGGGAGACGGAGAGCGAGGGAGACGATGAGGACGAAGAGGGTGGTGGAAACGCCAACAACCACGAACGCAACAACGGCAACAACGTCGATCGTGGCAACGACAACGACAACGACAACGACAACAAACGAGACAGGGCTGTCAGAGAACAAATAAAAGCAGACGAAGAGCAAAAGGAGGAAGAGCCAAAAGAAGGAGAAGTGGCCTCCCTGGTTGTCATCAGCGAGGACGTCGTGGAGAGACGAGAGCTGATTGTGAAAATGGACGAGTCAGATCACGACAAGGCAAAGACCAATGGGAAGGGGAAGAGAAGGGGGAAGGAGACGGATGTCAAGGACGTCAAAAAGAAGAAAGAGGAGGTCGACAAGAAGGTGGCTGGAAAGAAAGAAGCCGACGAAACGAAGTCTCTGCCACGCATCAAGAAGGACGACAACGACGACAAAAGCCAGGTGAAGACGGAGCCGCCCCTCACACGGGTCAAGCGGGAACCCCGTAACGAGACGATTCTGTCTACACAAGCCACAGCCACACAAGCCACAGCCACACAGGCTACGCAGACACAGGCGACGCAATCCGTCATGTCCATCGCGTCGGTGCGCGTCAAGCAGGAAAACAATAACGCCCAATGGGAAAGCCTGGCTGACGAAACAATGTCGGTGGACGATGGGAACAACCAGAACGGTGACGACGCGAATGACGGTAGAGTCGTCGTTTTACTCTCCAGCAGCCCGATGGTGGCTCCGGTAGAGAGGGAGCCAGCCTCGGTCGTCGAGATTCCCGACCAGGCGTCGCTGCCATCGATCTCACTCACGCGCTCGATCCATGAAGTCATTGACGACTCTGACGAGACGGACGAATTGTGAGATGGTGCTGGGATGGATGGTAAGATCTCATCCCGATCTTTCATGTATATATGTGTATATATTATCAACTATAAGCAAATCCTCCATTTCGCGCCCATTACCCAAATCGTTTAAGAAACGTAAAAATAAAATAAAAAATACAACTAAATGAAGCTCACCCAGATACAGTGATATTATCGACGGGGCTCCGGTGCTCTCGCAGTGCCGAAAGAAAAGCCGTTATGTACTCCGTAGTGGAGGACACTGGTGATGTCGTCTGTGCCGGCGATCGGTTTCGCGTTAAAGGGGCTAGGGCACATGGGCCGCCCACAGGGGGAGGCTAGAAATTGCGTCGGCATTGTCGGGAAGGTGGAGAATAAAAGTTTCTCCACTGTCGAGACACTTCATGGCCATGTGCCACGAGGATGTGCGGCCGTAGCGGAACGGCGCAACGGCGTACTTAAACAAGGACAAGGCGGGGACACCATCGAACAGCGAGTCATCGGGTACCGCCGTGCGAAGGATTGTGGATGGCTTAAAAACCAGTACTTCTGAAGAAGCATACCGTTTGACAAGTTCCTCGAGGTGGCCCATGACAGGGAAACCGCTCGTGCCGCCACGGAGCGCCGCCTCCTGTGCATCTTTGCGTCTTCCGTCGAGGGATTTTTGTAAAAACCCCACGTTGTTCATCTTGTAGTACCTCTGGTCCTCGGCCGGCAGATCGTCAATGCTCCGGATCATCGGTAGGGGGTGCTGGCCTGTAGTCTGCTTCCGGATCGCCTCTAGGTGGTGAGGCTGCACTCCCTCGGACAGCCGCGTTTTGCTGTGTGCCCCCGTCGCCTTATGGCCCTCGTAGAGCGCCCCGTTAAGCAGTGGCCGAACGTCCTCCAGCTTTTCGTATTGCTCTGCCAGAGCGCGCAGCTCACGGCAGACGCGAGGAGAAAGGTCGTACCATTCGTTCATAATGATGACCTCGTGGCCCCATTTCTTAGAAATAGGCAAGAGCTGTACAAGGCAACGCTTTATATGCTCTCTTTCGTCTGCCGGCTGGCGCGCATCCAACTCCTCACGCGTGGATTGGCGCACGCCTTTGCGCAGGAACGCTATCATCATGCTTGCGACTCGCAGCAATTCGCCCGCTATAAACTCCGACTTTATAGCAAGTTGTTCGTGTTGTGACCTCTTCATGATGCCTGCGACCTTCGCATGGGCATCGGGGCCAAAAACAGCCAAATGCTGGAGGCCAAACTTTTCTGTCATCTTTTTTTTTGGTTTGGTTTGGTTTGGAAGAAATGAGATTAGAGAATGGCGCCGCCTCTGGTGATCACGGTGTGTTGACTGTCTATCGTTGGTATGTAAAGTACGGAGAAAGAAAAAAGAAAGAAGTCTTGGTTAGTAGGGGCTGAGAGTGGAGACGATCGACACGCGGGAGGCGGAAAAGCTAGTCACCCGCCACGCTTTTCCCTTTTCGGACGAACCTTTCTTTCCTCGACCGTTTGGTAGTTCGTGAACAGAGAACATGAAATAGGAGTCAAGAGTTCGTCCCAAAGAGGAAACTACCATGTTGCAACAGGTGTGGGTCTAAAATCCACAAGCTGGCCTAGCGTTGGGCTCCCCGTCTCCATTCACGGGCTCTGTGGTTGGTGATTGGTTTCTTTTCGTTTCGTTTTCCTCTTCTTTTCCCTTTCCCTCTACGTTTTACTTTGCGTCTTTGCGGTCAGTTTGTCTCTATACACTCCAAATGCACAATTATGCTCTTTTTTCATAGCTGAAAGAGAAGAGGCTCCAGGGGGATGTTGTAGTAGGAACGACTCCTATATAAGTATTTCCCTTGTTTCCTCTACCGTCTTTCTTGTCTTCCTTCGTCTTCCTCCTTCCCGGCCATCCCTCCATTCCCCCCTTTATTCTTCTCTCTGATGTCTGTTGTCTTCTTTTCTTCCCTAGCTACATCTTGCCGTTCTTTTCTTCTCATTCTTCTCTACACACCTATATATCCGTCTTTCTTCTAAATTTACTTTACCCCGTTTCTCACTTCTGCCCATCCCATGTTTAAGATCATACTTTGTTCTTTTGAGCTTGTTATATCATACTTTGATTTACGAAGACTCCCCCCTCCCTTCTCACAGGATGTCCCCTACGTCTAATACTGCTGCCCCCCTGCCAGGCGGCGCCGTGGCAGAGAAGAAGACTGTTTTTCGCGCAGTCGACAACGATCCTCATATCCCTAGCCTTGATGTATTTCCTCTCACTCTCCATCTTTACACCCTCTTTACGCTCTTTATCGTTTTAGACTCTCTCTACTATGCTATTTCTGACAAAAAACACAACTACTAGGCAATCCCTACAATCGACGTGCCGTCGATTCAACAAACCACCGAGGGGCTGACCACCGAGGAGCTAGCTAGTACTCTCGAGGCAGGCATAGATATGGTGGAGAAGCTGGTGGCTACATTTGTGACCGATGTCGATGAGCTTATGAAGCAAGCTACTGCTCTTAAGGCCGACATAGATGTGGGCTCAGGGAGAACAAAATAGTAGTCGGTACAATGCCAGTTGGCTGGAAAGCATGTTTCCCTCTGAATTGGTCCTCTGTCCTCACACTCCCCACATCGTTCATCTAGTACACTTCATTATCATCGTTTATCTCGATCCTTTGCCTCCTTCTCTACCCACTCCAAAAGTTCCTTTCCTTTATCTATGGTTCACCCTCTCCCCTCCAGTTTCCGGCCGGTACTTTCTGTTTCTTCTTTTCTTCTTTTCTTCTTTTCTTCTTTTCTTCTTTTCTTCTTTTCTTCTTTTCTTCTTTTCTTCTTTTCT
>WNYF01000153.1:0-62654 GCA_021396225.1 Sporothrix inflata | reverse complement strand
GCCATTATAGCACTTGTTCACCTAACGCTTAGTTGATTCACCCGCTGTACGTGTTGCTCTATAGCGCTATATGCCCTGTAGTTTAATAGTATTTACTTATTCTTTATTATTTAGTAAAGCCAGTGAATAATCGACGACATCCACCAAAGGCTATACTTTTCCTCCTATCTACTAACAAGCATCTTAAACCGATCCAGAAATTTTTATAGTGTAAAAGGGGACTTGTCGGATTTAAATGTTCCCCATAAAAAGGCGGTCATTTAATTTATTTAAATCGGCTTAGAAATAAAAGTAGCATAATACATTGTACGAGGATATAGTTAACGGGAAAATGAAGATAACGACGATACGTAACTGTATTTTAATTGAATATGTCGTACGACGAAAAGTTATCAAGAAAAAGCTTACTTTAACTTCGTAGAGTGTTAAGAGAAAAGTGGGGACGCGACGACGCGAGTAAAGTTACGAAATAGTACGGCTAGTTAAGGGAAGGTATATCGTAAAGCGAATATTTTAATAAGAAATCGTTATACAAACGTATAATTAAAGTAGAATAAAAATTATAAAGTAAGCGATAAAATAATTTAAAGGATTATATCGTACGACGCGTTATTATAAATAAAAAGCTTACTTTAACCTATAGTAAAGATAAAAGAGAAAAAGTAAGTCCTTTAAGGAGAGAGGGTAAGAAAATATCGTCGTACGGTGTGGCGGGCCAGGGCCACGGGCATAAGGGCAGGCAAGGCTCTGCCCAGCAGCGCGCCCGGGGGGCGCACGGACGACGACGAGCACGGGCCACGGGCCAGGGGATAGTTCAGGGGAAATCCCCACGATCCTTCTTTTCGTCTTCTCTTTCTTTCTTTCCCTCTCTATCTGTATGTTTCGTTAGAATTAAGCACCTAGCATCGAGATCCCGTACGCTTCCGCTACGTGACCCGTTACATACGGCGTGTAGATTTATTATTCTTACTCGTATATAATTCTTCTTCGTCCCTTTTTACGGCGTTCTTCGACGGGGTATTAAGAGGTTAATTAAAAAGACGAGAAACGAGAAAAGTAAAAAAGATTAATAAATATCGTTGTACGACGTATACGGTTATTATTTATCTTACTTCCTTCCGTACGGCGTATATAATTACTATTCTTACTCGTATAAAGAGCCTTATACGGCGTATATTATTACCGTTCTTACTTGTATTTAATTCTATTTCTTCTCCCTTTTTACAGCGTTATTCGACGGGGTATTTAAAGGTTAATTAAAAAGACCAGAAATAAGAAAAGTAAAAAAGATTAATAAATATCGTCGTACGACGTACATAATTACTATTCTTACTCGTATTTAATTTATTTCGTCCCTCCGTAGGTTATACGTATAAAGAGCCTCGTACGGTATATATAATTACCGTTCTTACTCGTATTTAATTCTATTCCTTCTCCCTTTTAACGGTATTATTCGACGTGATTACTTATTAACAACAGCATCTACTATAGATGCCACTGCCAACAGGCGCTCATCCTTAAACGGCTCCCCAACCAGCTGCACTGCAATGGGAGCATTGTGCCAAAGCTTCGCATCATCTAGAAGAAACAATTAGTTCTTGAATGAAAAGATGGACGTGTGGATTGAGTACTTACACAGCTCGTAGTTTTCTCTATCCAACTCGCTTATAGGCTTGTAGCTCTCGTCTTTAACATCAACGTCCTTATCGGCAAACCCGACCGGAATAATCACACCAGGATAGTCCAGCAGGTTCCACTGTGCTGCGTAGCCCCACCAACTAATTTATTGTTAGCAGCAAGGAATGATTTGATCGAGATGTGATTCGGGAATCAGGGTGTGGCTCTGGAAATACGTACGTAAGAACATCGTGAGGATAGCTAGCACATGGGTTAATTGGGCAGATCAGTGCGTCGATAGGCTTTCCAGATTTCGTCATCTTCGCAGTGATATCCCAATGCTGGCGGTACTCCTTTTTGTATTGGTCTTGGGCACTTTGGAACTGGTACAAGTGTTAGTGGAGACATCTTGTCTCTGTTGTGTTTGTTTTTCCCTGTTTTCTCTTGAATCCTTTCGTGCAGCTGACCTACCCCATATAGCTCTCCGGCAGATAGTTCGTGGAGTGCCGGATTGGCGCTGAGCTTCGCAGCGGCAGGAGGCCACGGCTCTCCCGTCTTATCTAGCAGCTGCTGCATTTCTTTGCCTCCTGTCGAGTAGTAAAGAGGATACTGGTGAAAGGTATATTTATTAGTAGACGTAAACTTGAATAATGTCCGTGGTGCTTTCTGTTTCGAAAATGTCAATGGTAAACTCACGGCAATGTCCCAAGCTCGTTGATGTTGATATGGTGTGAACTGAACAACGTCGTGTCCTTCGGCTTCAAGTGTGCGCGCAACAGTGTCCAGACCTCTGAGCACGGGGGGGTGTGGCATGACCACACTGTCAAAGCGCATAATACCAACGCTCAACTTTCGCGAAATGGGGGGACGTAGTTGCCAGGGAATGGGGACCAGGGCCACGTCTTCTAGCCATGGTCGAGCATCCGTCACCACCTTGCAGAGAAGCTCAATGTCGCGAATTGAGTGACACATCGGACCGATTGTGCCTGAAATGGTTCGTGATCCCCGCACATTGGATGTCATGCCCTCGTAGCTGAGCCGCCGAGTCGTTGGTCGAATGCCATATAATCCATTGAATGCACAAGGCACACGAATCGACCCGGCAATGTCCGTTCCAATACCCATAGGCGAGCCATGCAGACCGACGAGCGCGCCTTCACCTCCAGAGCTCCCGCCAGACACAAGCTCCCGGTTGAATCCGTTTTGTGTGCGGCCAAAGAGTTGACTAACTGTCTCAATGGCCATGCCTGTGACTGGCATCGTTGTTTTGCAAAATACAATGGCACCCGCTGCTTTGAGCGCCTTGACAAGTACAGCGTCTTCGGATGGTATGTTGTCATACCAGGCACAGTAGCCAAGCGTGGATCGCAGTCCGGCGACGTTGACATGGTCCTTGATGCTTACAGGTAGACCATGCAGTGGACCTCTAAGTTTTCCGGTTTCTTTGAATTCATTGTCCAGTGTCTTTGCTGTAGCCAAAGCTCGATCAAAGCAGATTTCGGTTAGACAATTGACCTGAATCACACACCAAGTTAGATTTTCCCCTCATAAATTGGGTCGTTTTTTTTCGGGCATTTCGAGCCTGCTTCGCGTATTCACCAATTGCTGTGCTATTGCAGACCTCTTGCAGAATGCTCGACAAACTTGCTCAGAGGACCACTCGCCACCGTGAATCTTCTCTAGGATTCCAGTCATGTCCTGCATCGTGATTTCAATCTCGATGGCGCTAAGAATGCCGCAGCTTTCTGGAATCTTCGACACATCTTGCTGCTTTTTGTCGAGAAATTCTGTCGATAATCTCCATTCGGTAGGAATACTGTCATGCAGGTTTTTCTGCGCTTTCTATTGTTATCGTGTCAATTATCTCTGTTATCGCCGTACTTTGTTCTGGGTAAGGTAGGAGGCTTACTTTTGCAATTGCTTCCCAGGAATTGGTAGCCATGTTCGAATTTTGACTTGGTTGATTCAAATCTGCAGTCGTAGAATTCTGATTATGCACATTTGACTCACCTTTCCTTCCCCTCCATGTATTTATCTTCGTTGGCATCCGGAGGGGTGAACAGATATCCGGGGCTATCTCTTGGCATTTCGTAAGATACACTTGATATCTATAGCCTTTCCGTTTTGGTAGTAGCGCTGTATAAACAAGACGTTGTTTGCTTTTCTAGAGTCGACACAACTAGCTGGAAGATAAAGAATCTCCCCGCGCTGTTCGGCGTTTCGGTGTTTTACATTTCGAGTTGATTGACAAGTGGGGATTCGCGTGCTATATATCAAGATTGCATACATCCATATTTTTAGATTTTTCTTGTTTCAACTTCCTGCCAGTTGTATGGATCCAATGGGTGTTCTATTTACGGACACTCGGCAAACAACATTTTTGATCGAACAACGTCGTCCACAGAGTGAGACACCGAAACACCGTCGGAATTGATAAACAATGAGTTCACCGGCAAGCCGTGTTCGGCCAACAAGTGGGTTTTCCTGTTCCATAATATCATCGCTCACTAGTTATTCTGCAAAACACATGCTAATGATGCCGGAAGAGAGAGCCTGCATGGACTGCCATGCAAGAAAAGTCAAATGTGATGGAGCAGTAAGTGGCTTCCCGTGCAGGAACTGTAGAACTACACAGGTGGATTGCATCATTGCAGAACGGCGAAAACGAAAGCAAAAAAAGCGGTCCTCCCCGCCTGTCAGCTTGACACAATCCGGGGACAGAGGTCTCCTCGGCGGGGGAAATGAAAATGTTTTGGATACACCCGACCGGGTCACCGAATGTCCCGAGATTGATACCCCTCGCACAACCAGAAAGGATTCCACCCCGGGGGACAACACACCAGAGCAAACAGTTGCGGAATATACGGAAGAGTGTGAGCTCGCAAAAGAACACCTCGTTGAGTTTTTCAACCAAGATCTTCGGCACAACCCCATCAAGGCTCGGTCGACCTATGTAGGGAGTGAACTTTCAAATCTGCGTTATCTGACACACCAACGATCGGCCAACGAGCATGTGTATCATTATCCCTGTTCGAATGTTTACATTCCCCGCGTCTTCAGAGGCTCCCAGTCGATTGCAACGCCAAACCTCATCCCGAAAGACGCCTTTGTTCTTCCTCCGAAATATGTTTTGGATATTCTTGTCACCGAATACTTTGAGCACATCCACCCCGGATTTCCCATCATTGACCGAGAAAAGTTTCTGGACCAGTACCATGATCAACACACGTCACCATCTATTCTCCTTCTGCAAGCAATCTGCTTAGCTGCCAGTCATGTCACAGAACGCTTCAAAAACAACCAGGATCTGAAAGTTGCGTTCTTCCGGCGTTCAAAAGCCCTGATTGATGGGCGCTACGAGGAAGATCGAATGCATGTTGTTCAAGCAGCTATGCTACTCACATGGTTCTCAGATGGAGGCGACGACATATGTGCTAATGCATGGTGGTGGATTGGCATTGCCTCTAAAACAGCTATCGGTCTCGGAAGTAGGTGACCGTTTCCGTGTGAACATTATTATCTGATATGCTATATAACGGTCACGCTAACAGGAGTTCAGTGCACCGTGATGTTAGACCATCCAAAATGCCATGCAATGACCAACGAACATGGCGACAAATCTGGTGGGGTCTGGTACAGCTAGAGTGCATGGTGTCTCTCTGCTATGGCCGGCCACAATCAATGTACGCTCCAAGTGTGCTCCAAATTTCAAAAAAAAAGGGGGGGGAAATAAGAAGCTGACAACAGTTTGAACCAGAAATCTTGACGATTGTGATGTTCCACCTCTTTGCCTGGCTGATTTTGATTCCTCAGTTGGAATTCGAGCTGCAAACTATGCCATACATCACGCAAGCCTTTGTGCTGCCGTGTCAGATATGATGCGAGTCCACTTCTCTGTCAAGGCTAGGAAGAACACCGAAAACACGCAAAGCACCCTAAATGCCATCGACCTCAGATTCGCAGATTGGCTGGCAAACCTGCCCCCTGATTTTCGAGAACATTCAAGAGAAACGTGGGCCGAGTGGGATCGATGGTCATTGCTTTTACATCTCACCTACAATACCGCTCTGATTCAATTCCATCGACCTCTCCGTGGCCCGATAACGGATTCTGTCTCTTCTTCTTCGTCTTCGTTCTCTCACCATGAAGACATGTGTGCAAGCTCAGCATCGAAGATCATCCGTATTTTTGATCAGCTTGACCAGCATTTTGCGCTCCGATTCACTTTATTCTGGTCTGTCAACGCCCTGTTCACGGCCATGCTTGAGCTTCGTAGACAGATCAACTGCCAGAACCCAATTCTTGCGCTCCAGATCAGGGAAAAACATGACGCTGGCCTTCTGACATTACGAGGATTGACGCGGTACTGGCTTTATGCTACATCTATTTTGCGCCTATTCCAGTCGAACTCACTCGAAGCAGCACAACGTACGGGCGCATATGGAGTATCAAACAAATCAGCCGAAGGCGGAACTACATCAAGAGACGCACAGTCGCCGACCTTCACAATATCTTCCTTGGGTGTAATGTCAAGCAGTCCTACCACTGGGAACCCACCAATGGCTGATACAGCTCAGTCAAACACGCAAGACATGGAATGGGTCCGTCACTTCCAATACGGCGATGCATCGTCGCACGCGAATATGCATGTGGAACAAAATCGGTGGCACAACAGTTTGAACGAATGGCAGACACTTTACTGGAGTGATCCCCTGGCGAGCATTGCGCTTGAGAATGTTGTTACCGGGTTTCAACTGGAATGGTCTTCATAGTAACTAGGCTGGATAGAAACTAAAAGGCATCAATTGCTTCTACAGAATCGTTTAACTACCCTATGCCAATTTCTTCGCATTTGAGGAAAGGCCGAACCCTGTCTGAACAGCTGCAACAGCTTCAATCTCAAACTTGAGCTTTGGGTTTCCCAATTTCGCCACCCCAATTAGAGCAGTTCCGGGCCTATGGCCTTCCAAAAACTTTAGTAGAGCATTGATATGCACTGGTCGAATGGAAACATCTAGAGATAAGTTAGATGATAAGGAGCTTAATTTCCCTTTTAAAAAAAATGCATGTTGACACATACCATAGTCGACAATGTAGTATGTCAATTTGATAATGTCTTTGGCGGTAGCTCCAGCTTCGGCCAGAACAGCACCTAGATTTTTGATGGATGCTTCAACTTGTCCTTCATAAGTTTCTGCAATGGTGCCTTCCGCATCGATCGTTCCGATCTGTCCAGCAGTCACAACAATGTCATATCCTGCCGGGATGACCAGACCGTGTGAGAACGGCCCACTCGGTGCCACGGAAGCTGGATTTAGAAGAGATGAAGTAGAATGGGTCATCTTCGGTTGAGATTGTGGGAGAAATGACGATGTTGATATTTCTTGGTATGAATAAAAAACCCAAAATAAGAGAGGTGTAGAGGGGAAGAGCTCAGGAACTAAGACACTATTTTTAAAGAACAGATAGATTTACTCATTTTATTCAACCTTTTATTCTGCTGCTTAATTTTACCGTCGACAGCAGACCTAGTGTTCATCGATACTATACGCGAAACGCCGAAACGCCATTTAGCGCCGTTTGCTTCTTTCCGAGCCAATCTATCGGCAATTTGATCTTGTTCCTAATCTCACCCTTATCTCACACAACAGACTTGGAGTCTACTTCATTCGCGGGGTTGCATCAATCTTTCCTGGACAAGCAGGACAAGACATTCACGGCGTCGTGTATAAAATATCTGTGGAGTGTCAGTTCCACTTCCCAACAATATTTTATTTGTCAAATCGTGGACATTCCAAACACAAATTACTGTCAAGTTTCATTTCCCATTCTTGCCGCAAAGACCAGCAAGCCACAACAAAATGGCTTCACCAGCCCCAATAGACACGAAGTCTGCGGCTGCCGACCAAACTGTCGCCAGTGAAGTCGGCAGTGTCGTTGTCATTACCACGTTGCGCAATGTCGACCCCGATTTGGCGGCTCAGATTGCTCAGATTTCACCCGAACGGCGTATCGAGCTTGAAAAAAAGCTGAAGCGCAAACTCGACTTTATTCTGTTTCCTCTGATGTTGGCCTTTTACATTCTCAACTATCTGGTATGCCCCCTGACGCGTATGAAGCTTTTCGTTTCTTCTTATTTTCAGTGTTCTAATCTTGGTTCCTTCTCAATGTAGGATAGAAATGCTCTTGGTTTTGCAAAGCTCATCAATATCGAAACGGATCTCAATCTCGAAGGCAAACAATTGTGCGTAAAGTATTGTTATGTGGTTTTCATACATGCCACCGCTGACGTACACAATCTTATCTTAGTGCGACGTGCCTTTCGATTCTCTACGTCGGTTACTGTCTCGTGAGTAGAGCCTCATACGGACACCCAGCCCTCCTGGACTTGTCCAACTAACGAGACTTCCAGTTCCAAGTTCCGTCCAATCTCTTGTTGTCTAAATCGAAACCATCTTTATATCTGGTAAGTGTGCATTGGCCTCGAACAAAATCAAGTAACATGCCCGTGCTAAGTTCAAGTAGCCATTCTGGATGACTGTTTGGGGCTGTGTATCTGCTTGCACTGCAGCAGTGCACAATTACCATGATCTAGTCACAGTGCGCTTTATTCTGGGTATTGTTGAGGCACCATTCTTTCCTGGTGCCATATTTCTTCTTTCTTCTTGGTATACACGCAAGGAAATGGCGTTGCGGTGTGCTCTGTTGTTTGGCGGAAACATGTTGAGCAATGGTAGGTGCTTTTTCTTCTCACATTTTCGTCTTCTCTTTCAAATCCCATAGGCGTCGCCATGGCAAACTTTTTTCTGACTGTTCAACCTGCAGCCTTCGGAAGTTTGATTGCCTTGGGCGTCACGCAGAACATGGACAATGTCCATGGCCTCGCATCTTGGAGATGGTTGTTCATCATCGAAGCAAGCATGACCATTGGCTTCGCTATCATCAGCGCTTTCCTGCTGCCAAACTACCCGCACAATACTCGATGGATCCAGGGTGAGCTCCGCACCATTGCAATGTGGCGACTGGCGGAGGACGTTGGTGAGGCAGACGATACCGAAGCGGACAACGTCAGCATGTGGCAAGGGTTTGTCATGGCCGCAACGGATTACAAGACTTGGATCCTGGTATGGAACCACATCTTTCTTACCGTGGGCGCTGGAATTGTCGTTTTCTATCCCACTGTTGTCGGCACTCTGGGATTCTCAACAAGTTCGTATATGCCCATCACTTGCCACGACCATGTATGGACTGAGGCTGACAATGTTGCTCATGATACAGAAGTTACCTATGCCCTTATTGTTCCTCCCTATCTGCTTGGTTTCTGTACCTCGGTTTATGGCTGTTACCATGCAGACAAGACGCAGGACCGCCTTTGGCATATGGTCGGACCGCTGTGCATTACCCTTGTCGGACTGATTATTCTAGCAAGCTCCCTTAATACCGGCGCTCGCTATTTCTCTCTCTTTTTGGTTACTTGCTCTGTCTACATTGCTTTTGACTGCAACCTAGCATGGTATGTCAATCCTCCTCAAAAAAAGTTTTAATCATGGTGATAAGATAACTAACACGGCGAACTTTCAAATCAATAGGATTCAAAACTGCATTCCTCGCCCTGCACCGAAGCGTGCCGCTGCTATCGCTCTGGTAAACATGCTTTCACAGCTTGGGTAAGATTATCATTTTCCGTCCTTAGTTTTTCCCAAGAATAGACGCGAAAACAGAAACAAAAGTCAAAACAAATTGTAATCTTTACTAATAACATCATCAGAAATATCATCGCCGGTTACATCTACCCTGGCAACCAATCCCCGCGCTATTGGATGGCATGCACAGTTGAAGGCATTGCTCTTGTGTGTGCCATTGTCCTCACTGTTACTTTTAGCTTCATTTTGAAGAGAGAGAATCGCAAACTGGACGAGAAGGCAGCCGCTCGCGGGGATGAAACGGGCGATAGTCCCACGTCAAGTTTCCGGTACATCTATTGAAAAACGTCGGAAATTCACTGGAAAGCTATACTCTTTCTGCGGCTCAGGGCCTGGCAGTGGCTTGGTGGAACCCGAAACCTAAGTGGTCACGGCGATTGTGTTTCTCATTATCTCATCTCCTTCCTCTGTTTTCTCCCCCTTTTTTATTCTTCTTCTTGCCCTTCTTCCGCAGGGTTATTTATTCTTTAGTTTAGTCTATCTTATACAGCTTTAAACCAGATCCCTCTGCCTGCACTTTTACGCTTTTGTGTAGTATATGCATAGTATATCTTGAACAAGGCAAATACTATGGTGATGCGCGCATATCCAGCGTAATTTTTGTTGTCTCAGAATATCTCTCCACTGCACTCCTTACTGTTTTGTTGTTTTGTTATATTGTTGTCCTTGCTGCCGTTTTTCCCATAGCCACGACTCGGAGATTCTTTGGTCACGGTACGCCGGTATGGTTTCATTTGTACATAGTGTGTTGCACTTTGACAACAGCCCCATTTCTAGAAGAAATGAAAAGATAAAGGCAAGACAAAACCAACTAGGAGGAATAACGCCTTTTTCCGCCCAAAACCTCCGCTGTTCTTTCCAAAACATCCCCCCAACTCTGGGGTCCTACTCGTGCCACGCCCCCACTCTCCTAGTGGGTGCTGGCCACCATTTGGACCACTTGCCACCAAATGGACCACTCACCAAAATTTTAATTCAAAAAGTCAAAAATCCGAGAATAAAGGACGAAAAAAGGACTTTCAAGTATCAGGAAATCAAATCGACGGAAGAAATAAAATCAAGTAATTTCTAAATCTTAGAGATATTTTTTACGATTTTTTGTTGTTGGGATACGGGGTATGTTACTTTTTCGCTGTTCTGAGTTATTCTCATTTTTGATATTTTGGTGCTGTTTTGATTTTTTTAATTATTTTTTGGTGAGGTGGTCCATTTGGTGGCAAGTGGTCCAAATGGTGGCCAGCACCCACTAGGAGAGTGTGGGCGTGGCACGAGTAAATACAGCGCAGTTCCTCCTTGGAATTTCAAATTGTAATGCATTTGCGATGCAGTCTACATATCGGCACTAATCTTGCTGAATTCGTATCTACACTCCAGAACACCGAAACACCGAAAGACCGGATTGCGCAATCGCCATCCTCTTTGTTTTCGCTTTCACCGATAACGGGATCGAGCCACATCCGATCGGCAAGAAGTCATTCACTTTGTACCGACATAACATGGCGTCGTCGTAGATAAAGGTGGACGTTGCTGTTCTTAAAAAAAAAGACAGTGTATTACGTTCTACCCTTTAACAGACTTATTCGCCCTCTAACTACTTTCGGTGAGGTATCACACAACAACACAACAACACAACAAGATGGGTTCTACTAAATGTGTTATCAGAACTCTGAAGCCGTCGCAGATTGTCAGCACGGGCCCCTTTGCGCATGTTGGCCAAACAAACGGACCAGCAAATGTCATTTTTACGTCCGGAATGGTCGGTCAGAGAGAGGATGGCAGCATCTCGGACTCTTACGTTGAGCAGATCAAACAGAGCCTTGTCAACCTCGGCTACTGTCTCGAGGCTTCTGGAGCAACAGTCAGAGATATTTTGAAGCTGACATACTACATTGTGGACTATGATCCCAACCACCGACCACATGCGGCAATCATCTTTGACTGGCTCGAAGGCCATCGTCCGGCCACGGCACTTGTCCCTGTGCCTCGCCTTGCCAACCCAAAGTTTTTGTTTGAAATTGAAGCTGTCGCAGCCGTCAGAAATCCAGCGCTTGAGGCGCCCATCAGCATCCCGCAAGCCAGCAAGGTGGATGAAGAGTTCGACGTCATTGTTGTCGGCGCCGGGTTGAGTGGTCTTCAAGCTGCGTACGATCTCCAAAAAGCTGGAGTAAAAACACTCGTCCTGGAGGCACGAGACCGCGTTGGCGGAAAGACGTGGACGGTTCCGACTGCCAACGGAAAGGGCGCCATCGACCTCGGCGGTGCCTGGATCAACGACACAAATCAGAGCAAGATGTGGGCCCTCGGCCAGAAATTCGGGATGGAATACATCGTTCAGACAACTGAGGGAGATTGTGTTCTGCAAGACTACGGGCGCTTCCCCTTTGGCGAGTTGCCTCCTGTAAGTGAAGTCGAGTCAGATCTACTTTGCTACTTCTTGTCACCGAACCATTTATTTTGACTAATTCAAATCAATACAGTTCGACAGCGACGATGACCGTCAAAATTTTGCAACATTCAGGGACTTGGTTGAAGAAAGATGCCAGACAATCGATATCGAAAAGCCATGGACCGGCGACGGCAAACACTACGACACCATGACCTTTGATGAGTTTGCAAAGCTTTCCGGGGCGACGGCAAAGACGGTGGAGTACGCCAATCTCTGGGTCCGCGCAATGCTAGGCATCGAGGGAACAGAAATCAGTGCGCTGTATTTCCTGCACTACTGCAAGAGTGGCGGAGGTTTCAAGCAGATGCGTTCCGACGGCAAACACGGCGGGCAGCATCTTCGCAGCAAAACCGGTGGGTCCACAACCAACAACCGATCGCTGAAACTGATATACAAATGACTAACATAACCCGCTCGACAGGGTCACAACCATATTCGGAAGGCATTGCCGGACTCCTTACTCCCGGATCTGTGCTACTTTCTACGCCCGTCTCTGGAATTCGCCAAGTCGGAAGGGCATGCATTGTAACGACGGTCAATGGGTTGACGCTTCGCAGCAAAAAAGTGGTCGTGTCCATCCCGACGCCTCTTTACCGTGACATTGCTTTCAGCCCGTCGCTTTCTGGGGACAAGCTGAAGCTGTCATCGTCCACGCGCCTCGGTTACTTTGCCAAGGTCATTCTGGTGTATGCGTCACCCTGGTGGACCGAGGCTGGCCTAGCGGGCCTTGGGCACTCTTTCAACACAACGCCGGACGGCACAACGGGCAACGGCTCCGGCCCCATCACCCTTATTCGCGACACATCCGACCCGGAGGCAGGTGTATATGCGCTGACGTGTTTCACACTGGGTAACACCGGCCGCGCGTGGTCAAAGCTGCCAGCATCGCAACGTCGGGCCGAGGTTTTGACGCAGGTGGAGCAAATGTACAAGGACGTCGATCGGGCGCTCATCTATGCGCCCGTGGAAGTGTTTGAGCAGGAGTGGGCCAAAGAAGAATGGAGCAAGGGCTGCCCGTGTCCCGTCACGCCGCCGGGGGTTCTCACGACTGTGGGCCACTGCATCCGTGAGCCATTTGGTAATGTGCACTTTGTCGGCACAGAGACGAGCGTTGCGTGGAAAGGGTATATGGAGGGCGCCGTCCGCAGCGGTGAAAGAGGCGCAGCGGAAGTGTTGGAAGCGCTCGTCAAGGGAGACCGGAAGGCAGTCAATGCGCACTTGTAAACAATTACAAGTTGTAATGCGGTGATGTACGGAATCGTTTGCTGTTCGGATAATAGGATAGGTAGAAAACTATATAGCTAAATCGAATTATAGTTGCATAACCTGAAATGGGCCCGCGTGGCCTGCCTGGGAGCACGGCGATGACCCAAGGGTCTCGACAAGATAGCGAGACTTTCTCGCTTTCTTTTCTTCTTTCCTATCTTTTGTAGTAATGGTTAACACAATTTTGTCTCCGCGGTTTGCCTTTTTTTTCGTACGGTTATCACGGCCATTAATGTCTCGTCTTTTGCCGCTCATTCAGTTAACGGACTGGTCTCTCCTACTACTCGTTAAATATGCCTACACGATTCACTGCGAGGCCCTACTGAAGACCCCTGCAAGACCCCTACCGATACTTCAAGAATTTCATTCAGATTCGAAAATTTGATTGGCCATGTAGGCCCATTACACCAGTGAGGCGTTTTTAGAAGAATTCCTACTTTATCGGTGACATTATTAGCTATACCCTTATAACTGGAAGTAAGTATATCACCGGGGTAATGCTATATAAAAAAGTAGGCGAGATATAAAGCGTAGTCACTTCGATATAATTGACGATAAGGTTAAAGAGTAGGGGATTCCATAAAAGGGGTATAAATGTAATATCGTCACTAATTTAACGACGCGTCTTTACACGCTTTTTAGTTTTGTAGGAAGCGCGTTGTTTTTTTTTTTTTTTACTCACCACTACAACAAACTTTAACAACAATAGACATCTCTCCGTTCACGCACTTATACGAGCACCGCCTTATCGTATATACGGTATACCGTTATATATATATCGCTAATAAAGTCGTCGGCCATTTACGAGTACACCATAATACTTTTCAGCCAAAAGAGCGAAAGGATATTAGCGACGCCGTTTAAAAGCTCGACGTGGTCCGGAACCAGGAGGAACTCGTCGGCTTCCCTTTCCCACCGCCTTCTTATGTGTTAGGTCTGACACCGGATTGGGTAAGAAGAGATAACGAAAGGGATATCACGTAGAAGGAAGTAGTTATGAGAATAATCCAAATAAGGGTTGATTGATTACAAGACTGAATCTTGGGGGATTCAGTCTGAGTTCGCGAGGGTCTCGCACTTCGATGATGTGGAAGAGTTTTCCGCGCTAACGATAGTTGTGGCTGAAACGGTCCCGTGGCTTAGCCGCCCGCTTTAGGGGCCTATCGGGGGCTTATCGTTGGGGGGTCGTAATAAATACGTCCTTAACTGTTACGATTCTGGCCCCCACGAGGCCAGAAAAGGGACCCAAGGCGGTCAGGAACGGTAGAACGGTGGCCAGCACGCAAGGTGCTGGTACACAGACAGCTAGCACCAATGATCCTAGTACATAGAGTGGGATGGGACATAGGTGGACAGTATAATTATGGCCAGTATATGGGTATGTGGTTAAAAAGTGGCTGAGTGGAAAAGACGTTAGAAGGGGCGGCGTTTCTACACGGATTTGGATACTACGAGTAAAAGGAGTAGCTATAGAATGACTAAGTAGGGAACTTTATACGGAGTATGAATTAAGGAATAAAGTACGAATGAAGTAGGGCTTACTTTATACGAAGAATGAAATAAGGAAAGAGGTACGAATGAAGTTTAATAGATATATAAGATTAAGGCTTCCTCCTTATTAGTTAAATAAAAGACTTAGTCGTTACCGATTATCTAAAATACTAACCTATATAAACTAATATTCTTATACCCTTATTATATATAATTACTACGCCTACCCCTTTATCGTACGTATTAACTATTATTCGACCGTTATACCTTTTTATTATTTTACTAGAATAAGACCCTTCTTTAAATTAATTACTTAATAGAGACTCTCTCCCTTAGGAAGTACCTTTATAATAATAGTAACGACTCTTATTTAGACCTTAACCGTATATTAATTAAATAATATTAATATTTATTATATCGACCGCCTCCGGTACTACTATTACCTTTATATAGCTTATTATTAAGATATAAACTCTATAAAAGAAAATCGAGGAACTCGAATCCCTTAACCGTAACGGGGTTAACTAGATTTAAACCTTATAATAACTCCTGGTTAACTCGGGCGGAGGAAAGGATCCCCTTAAGATCCCCCCTTTAAAGAAGTATAACGGAAATTAAACTAAGCTTCGCCCCTTCCTAATATAATACCGCCTATACTTCGAGTATTAAACGTTAAACCTTAGGGAAGGAGAAGTTAAGGTTTTTACGGTTATCGTTTACCTAAAGGGACTAGTTACGGTTTAAGCTTAGCCGTTCTTTAAAGATTACCTTAAAAATAAAAGCGACCCCGAGGATATAAACGACGATACGAAGGAACTATTTTTTAACTTCGATAAGTTCGTTAAAACCCTCTAAGTTACCTTCGGGGACTTAGATATTAACCGCGAACTTTAGCGTAAACTTAAACGCCTTCGATAGATAAAGTTAGTATTGGTATATATTAATAAGTTTAAATAACTTATAGTCTACCTCGGATAGGACGACGAACCCGTTATAAACGCCTATTACGATAGGCTTAAAGATAATATTAAGGACGAACTTAATAAAAGCGCCCGACCAAAGACTTTAGTAAAATACTATATAATAACCGTAGCCGTAAATAACCGCCTTTACGAACGAGAGGTTAAAAAGAAAAGATACCGTACCGAACGAAACTCTTACTACGGTAAAAGAGGTAACCACCCTAATAATAAGTAAAAGGGACGCTAATAAAACGAACCTATATAACTAGACGCGACTATAAAGGGCGAGTAGAAGGGTAAAGATAAAAAGAAACCTAATAATAAGTACTATAACTATAATAAACTAAATTACTACGCCCGAGATTATAAGAATCGTATACCGGAACGAAAGTAGATTAAAGTAATAAAGAACTAGAAGGACTACGATAGCCTTTACTTCTTTTAATATTATAAAGACGAGTACTTTACCCACCTTAGCGATAAAAACGGAGTAAATTAATACCCTAAAGGGCTAGTTAATAAAAACCTTAATATAATACGCCGTCGCCCCGACAACGACCCCGGGTATAACCCCGAGGAAGACGATAACGAGTTAAAGGCTTAACTCTCGAAAGTTATAATAGAATTTAAAGAAGCCTAAGGTACGTCGCCTCGCGACGGGACTAAGAACTTCGGATAAAACGTACGCGCGGACGTATATATAAACGAGCTCGACTATAATAATAATTAACCTACCGTACGTATTTACTACTCCTTTATTACGGGATTTTACGTCCCGGTAATAGAACTTACCGAAGTAACCTAGGAAGAAGAAATTATTATAAAGAATAAAAGGGATTATACGAATAACATTTTATAGATAAACTATATCGACCCTTATTACCGACACTATATATAAGTTAAAGTAATATTATAATAATACGGATATACGCGTTAAACGTAATAGACGGATAACTAAGATCCGTTCCTACTACACCTCGCGGGACGAAATAACTACGATATTAACTACCACTATAAAGACGGAGGTTATACCCCGCGTATCGATAGGTACGTATTATAATACGCCTAACACTACTATTAAGAGTAAAACGTTAATAATTAAGAACGAAATAATATTAAATAAAAATACGATTAATAGGAAAAAAACCGCCACCTCTAAAACCTTTACGAGAAATCGCGAAAAAAGGGAAAATCTACTTTAAAGGGGAAGTTTACGAGAAACTAAAACTAGTAGAATTCGCCTAATAACGATAAGTAAACGCTTAAGAATAAAGAGGAAGATTAAAAGTAATTTACCTAATACGACTATTCGGAAAATAAAGAAGTTTAGCCGACCTAGGGTACGAGCTCGGATTAAACTATAAAACTTTAAAAGTAACTTAATAAATAAAAAGATATATCCGAATCTTAATAAATTAACGGGGTTATAAGTAGAAAGTAATAATCGATATTAGCGTTAAAGGTAATTATATTACTTTACGACTTATAAACCACTATAAAGTACTATAATAATTTAAGGAAGTATTATATATTTTATAAAACTTCGAAGGACGTTAAGCCGACTACGACGACGGTTAGGTTAAAAGAGAAATAAGGATACTTAAACTCCGCGCGCGAGGTAAGAAAGTTAATACTATACTCGATATTATAGATATCGAAGACGACGACGTTATCCTCGGGTTATTATAATTACGAGAGTATAACCTACGAATTAATTAAGTTATTAACTAATTATTATAAGATAACCTACGATAAGATATAATTAATAGAACGTTAAGTACGTTAACGAAAAAAAAGTAAAACGACCTCCGTTACGTACTAACTTAATATTATAAATACGCGAATATCTAAAAATATTAATACGATATAAGCCTACCGGAGTATAAACCTTATAACTACTAGATACTACTAAAGGAAAGAACCTAACTAAAGTTTTAAGGGATATACCCCCTTAACGAGGATAAACTTAAGATCCTACGGGAATAACTTAAAGAGAACCTCGATAAAGGGTATATACGACCTTCTCGATCTCCTATAGGAGTACCCATCCTATTCGTCCTAAAGAAGGACGGAATATAACGATTATACGTCGATTATCGGTAATTAAACGAAATTACGATTAAAAACTAATACCTACTTCCCTTTATTACGGAGTTACGAGATAAGTTATAAAAAGCCTAATACTTTACTAAAATTAACCTACGAAGCGTTTATAACCTAATCCGTATAACTAAAAGAAAAAAATAAAAAACGGTATTTTATATTAAGTACGGGTATTACGAATATCTAGTTATACCCTTCGGCCTAATTAACGTACTAGTATTATTTTAGGAAATAATAAATAACTCCGTAAAGGAGTACCTAAACGACTTCGTAATAATATACTTAGATAATCTCTTAATCTACTTTAAAACTATAGAAGAATATAAATAATACGTATATTAAGTTCTTTAAAAGTTAGACGACGTAAAACTCTTAATTAAAGTAAGTAAGTGTAAATTTTATACTTAAAAAATTATTTTCTTAAGGTATATAATTATACTAAGATACCTCGTTATAGATCTAGAGAAGATTAAAGTTATCTAGGAATAACTATAACCCTAGAATATTAAAGATATACGATCCTTCGTAAGTTACGTTAATTATTACCGAAAGTTTATAAGGGGTTATAGAAAAATAATAATACCTTTAATTAACTTAACCCGGAAAAACGTAAAGTTTAAATAGACGGAAGGCGAAGACGAGGCGTTTTAATAAATTAAAGAGGTAATACTTTTTAAGCTTATCCTTATCGAGCCCGATCTTAATTAATTATACGAGATAAACGTCGACGCCTTAGGTTACGTAATAAACGGCGAATTATTATAATAAAACGAAAAGGGCCGGACGTACCCGGTCGTCTTTTTCTCGAAAAAGTTTACCGAACTAGCCGAACGATACTTAATCTACGATAAAGAACTTATAATAATTATTAAAGGACTTAAAAAATAAGAAGTTTACCTTAAAAGAGTAAAATACCCCGTAATAATTTTTTTAAACTATAAGAACCTTACTTACTTTACTAATAATTAAAAACTTAACGGAAGATAAACCCGTTAAACGTAATACTTATTAAAATTCGACCTACGAATTATATATAAGAAAGGATCTAATAATAAAAAAGTAAACGCCTTAAATAGGCGTAACGACTATAAAAGATTAAACTTTACGGAAGAATAATTTATCTTTACGAAGGGAATTAATAAAGTTATAACTTTTAAAACGGTAATAAAACGAAGTTAAAAAGAAGTTATTCGAGAGTTATATTAAAACCCTATAAAAGGATACTTTAGAATTTAAAAAATTATAAAAAGACTTAAAAAAGTCTATAATATTACCGGATAAAATAATACTATTAAACGGGTGATTAATAAATACGATATTTATAATAAGACTAAAACCTCGAGGTATAAACTATACGGAAAATTATAATAATTACTAGTCCCGGAACGATTATAATAATCGATATCTTAAGATTTAATTATTAAACTATTAATATTAAAGGAGAAAGTTACGAGGGTAACCTACGATAATATCTTAATAATTATAAATAAATTAACGAAATACGTTTACTTCCTCCCTTACTACGAATTATATACGGTAAAAGATCTTACTTATATATTTATACGTAATATTATTAATAACCACGGGTTACCCGATGATATTATAAGTGATAAAGGAACGACCTTTACGAGTAAGTTCTAGGCGGAAGTTACGAGGTAGTTTTAAGTTAAAAGAAAACTTAATACGGCCTTCCACCTATAAATAAATAGATAAATAAAACGTACGAATTAGATACTAGAGTAATATCTAAAAACGTATATTAATTAATAATAAGACGATTAAGTCGAGTAGCTATTACTCGCCTAAGTCGCTTATAATAACGTAATTTATAATATTACGGGATACTCGCCGTTCGAGGTAAACTATAAGTTCTAGCCTCGATTAAACTACTACGAAGATAAAGGCTTAAACCTAAGAGTAAATATAACGGTAAAATACTTTAACGAAGTCCTTACTAAAGTTAAGAAAAATATCCTCGATCGGTAAAAGTAAACCCGAAACTATATAAATAAAAAACGGATTAAAGGACTAATCCTAAAAGAGGGAGATAAAGTCTATCTTAACCGAAAAAACCTTTAAATAAAACGATTAAACGATAAACTTAATTTTAAGAAACTAAGACTATTCTAGGTTATAAAAAAAATTACGGATTCCGTTTACGAACTACGACTACCCGAGGGCTTACGAGTACACCCACGGTTTAATATCGCCCTACTCGAGAAAATACTAGATACGGCGGAACTATCTAACGAATAAGTTCTAGACAAACCAAAATACGAAATCGAAGAAATTAAAGAATACCGAAAAATAATTAAAGGAATAAAGTACCTAGTTAAGTGGAAAGACTACTTAAAAGAAGAAAACACTTAAAAGCCCTAGTCGAACCTTAAGAACGTAAAGGAAACGATTACTAAATATTAAAAGAAGTAACCTAAGGAAATTAATACCTACGACGTCGAGAAAATCCTTAAATATAAGAACGATAAAAATAAGTTTTATTACTTCGTTAAATAATAAAGTTATAGAATAAAATATAATAACTAGGAATTAGCCGAAAACTTTAAAAACTCCTCGTAATTATTAAAGGAGTATTAACGGCGATATTAAAGGAACCTAGATCGGCTATAACGGTACTCTAATCGAAGGAGGTAACCGTTACGTCGGTAACCGCTTAAGCCTTTTAAACGGACTAAAGGGCGGCGCGCTCCTCTTTAACCTACCTAGCCTCGTCTTTAGTATTAATAATAATATAAACCTCGTTAAAAAGCTTTTAACGTTTCTCTTCGTAAACCTTTTACTACTTATTAATACGACGAAGCCGGGCGAACGCCTCCTTTAAAGCTAGCTTAACACTCTCCTTTACCTCGGAGATCTACTAGGATTTAAAGATTTAACGTTTAATTAAAAAAGAAAAGTTAAAAAAAAAGAAAGAAAAGGAGATAAGGAAGAAGAAGACCCACTAAGACCTATCGCGATACCTCGCCTATCGTATTTCGCGTTAACTCGTACGTAAGCCTAATAACGACGAACCCGACGAATAGACTACTCCGACTAAATATAATCTTTACCTAGGCGGGTATAACGAGAATACGGTATAACGTTAAAATTAATAGATTTAAACATAGTAATAAGGTTACGACGTTACGACGAACTATTAATAAGACGTTTCGTAATACGACCCGATATAACGAAATAAAGAAAGGAAGGACCTTACTAGGTGAAAATAGAAAGTTACGGGGTAACGCGACTATTTATAGTTTTCGAGACGAAACCTAGAAAAGAGGAAGGTTATATTATAATTTTAGCCCTTACGAGGTTAGAAAAGGGACCTAAAGCGGTTAGGAACGGTAAAACGGTGGTTAATACGTAAGGTATTAATATATAGATAACTAATACTAATAATCCTAGTATATAGAGTAAAATAAGATATAAGTAGATAATATAATTATAACTAGTATATAGGTATATAACTAAAAAGTAGTTAAGTAAAAAAGACGCTAAAAGGGGCGGCGTTTCTATACGGATTTAGATACTACGAGTAAAAGGAGTAATTATAAAATAACTAAGTAGGGAACTTTATACGGAGTATAAATTAAAGAATAAAGTACGAATAAAGTAAGGTTTACTTTATACGAAGAATAAAATAAGGAAAGAGGTACGAATAAAGTTTAATAAATATATAAGATTAAGGCTTCCTCCTTACTAGTTAAATAAAAGACTTAGTCGTTACCGATTATCTAAAATACTAACCTATATAAATTAATATTCCTATACCCTTATTATATATAATCACTACGCCTACCCCTTTATCGTACGTATTGACTATTATTCGACCGTTATACCTTCTTATTATTTTATTAAAATAAGACCCCTCCCTAGATTAATCACTTAATAGAGACTCTCTCCCTTAAGAAGTACCTTTATAATATTAACGTATTACCGGTCTATTCCTCCCGGGAAGACGACGGCGTTATCGCCGTTCGGGAGTTAACGTACGGCGAAGGCCTATACGCGGTCGCCGGCGATAGATTTAACGGTATTAATAATAATCTCGTATAACGGAGGTAATATTATACGGTTAATATAAAGGATAACCTCCTCGCGTAATAATAACCTCGTTACTATAATATTTACGTTATTATAACGGTCGTTTATTTATTATAATAAAGGGGTAATTTATATAATAATACGGGAGACGTACGTAAATATTATAAAAGTATTTCCCAAAAGAGAGAGTCTCTACTAGGTAATTAATCTAAGGAGGGGTTTTATTCTAGTAAAATAATAAAAAGGTATAACGGTCGAATAATAATTAACACGTACGATAAAGGGGTGGGTATAGTAATTATATATAATAAGGGTATAAGAATATTAATTTATATAGGTTAATATTTTAAATAATCGGTAACGACTAAGTCTTTTATTTAACTAATAAAGAGGAAGCCTTAATCTTATATATCTATTAAACTTTATTCGTACCTCTTTCTTTATTTTATTCTTCGTATAAAGTAAGCCCTACTTTATTCGTACTTTATTCCTTAATTTATACTCCGTATAAAGTTCCCTATTTAGTTATTTTATAACTACTCCTTTTACTCGTAATATCTAAATCCGTATAAAAACGCCGCCCCTTTTAGCGTCTTTTCCACTTAATTACTTTTTAACTATATACCTATATACTAGTTATAATTATACTATCCACCTATATTTTATCCTACTTTATATACTAGGATTATTAATATTAACTATCTATATACTAATACCTTACGTACTAACCACCGTTCTACCGTTCTTAACCGCCTTAAATCCCTTTTTTAACCTCGTAGGGGTTAAAATCGTAATATAACCTTCCTCCTTCTTAGGTTTCGTCTCGAAAACTATAAATAATCGCGTTACCCCGTAACTTTCTATTTTTACCTAATAAGGTCCTTCCTTTCTTTATTTCGCTATATCGGGTCGTATTACGAAACGTCCTACTAATAGTTCGTCGTAACGTCGTAACCTTATTACTATATTTAAATTTACTAATTTTAACGCTATACCGTATTCTCGTTACACCCGCCTAGGTAAAGACTATATTTAGTCGGAGTAGTCCGCTCGTCGGGTTCGTCGTTATTAGGCCTACGTACGAGTTAGCGCGAAATACGATAGGCGAGGTATCGCGATAGGTCTTAATAAGTCTTCTTCTTCCCTATCTCTTTTTCTTTCTCTTTTTTTAACCTTTCCTTTTTAACTAAACGTTAAATCTTTAAATCCTAGTAAATCTCCGAAGTAAAGGAGAGTACTAAGCTAGCTCTAAAGGAGGCGTTCGCCCGGCTTCGTTATATCAATAAGTAGTAAAAAGCTTACGAAGAGAAACGTTAAAAGTTTCTTAACGAGGCTTATACTATTATTAATACCGAGGACGAGGCTAGGTAGGCTAAAGAGGAGCGCGCCGCCCTTTAGTCCGCCTAAAAGGTTTAAACGGTTACCGACGTAACGGTTACCTCCTTCGACTAGGGTACCGTTATAGCCGATCTAGGTTCCTTTAATATCGCCGTTAATACTCCTTTAATAACTACGGGGAGTTTTTAAAGTTTTCGGTTAATTCCTAGTTATTATATTTTATTTTATAACCTTATTATTTAACGAAGTAATAAAACTTATTTTTATTATTCTTATATTTAAAGATTTTCTCGACGTCGTAGGTATTAACTTCCTTAGGTTACTTCTTTTAATATTTAATAATCGCTTCCTTTACGTTCTTAAGGTTTAATTAGGGTTTCTAAGTATTTTCTTCTTTTAAGTAGTTTTTCCACTTAACCAAGTACTCTATTCCTTTAGTTATTTTTCGGTATTTTTTAATTTCTTCGATTTCGTATTTTAACTCGCCTAAAACCTATTCGTTAAATAGTTCCGCCGTATCTAGTACTTTCTCGAGTAGGGCGATATTAAACCGTAGGTATACTCGTAAACCCTCGGGTAATCGTTATTCGTAGACGGAATCCGTAATTTTTTTTATAACCTAGAATAGTCTTAATTTCTTAAAATTAAGTTTATCGTTTAATCGTTTTATTTAAAGGTTTTTTCGGTTAAAATAAACTTTATCTCCCTCCTTTAAGATTAATCCCTTAATCCGTTTTTTATTTATATAGTTTCGGGTTTACTCTTACCGATCGAGGATATTTTTCTTAACTTTAATAAAGACTTCGTTAAAGTACCTTACCGTTATATTTACTCTTAAGTTTAAACCCTTATCTTCGTAATAGTCTAGTTAAGGCTAGAACCTATAATTTACCTCGAACGGCGAATATCCCGTAATATTATAAACTACGCTATTATAAGCGACTTAGGCGAGTAGTAACCACTCGACCTAATCGTTTTATTATTAATTAATATATACTCTTAGATATTACTCTAATATTTAATTCGTATATTTTATTTATTTATTTATTTATAAGTAAAAGGCCGTATTAAGTTTTCTTTTAACTTAAAATTACTTCGTAACTTCCGCCTAGAACTTACTCGTAAAAGTCGTTCCTTTATTATTTATAATATCGTCGGGTAACCCGTAATTATTAACGATATTACGTATAAATATATAAGTAAAATCTTTTACCGTATATAATTCGTAGTAAAGGAGGAAGTAGGCGTATTTCGTTAATTTATTTATAATTACTAAGATATTATCGTAAGTTACCCTCGTAACTTTCTCCTTTAATATTAATAGCTTAATAATTAAGTCCTAAGATATCGATTATTATAATCGTTCTGGGACTAATAATTATTATAGTCTCCCGTATAACTTATACCTCGAGGTTTTAGTCTTATTATAAATATCGTATTTATCGATTACCCGTTTAATAATATTATTTTATCCGGTAATATCGTAGACTTCTTTAAGTCTTTTTATAATTTTTTAAATTCCGAAGTATCCTTTTATAAGGTTTTAATATAACTCTCGAATAACTTCTTCTTAACTTCGTCTTACTACCGTTTTAAGAGTTATAATTTTATTAATTCCTTTCGTAAAGATAAATTATTCTTCCGTAAAGTTTAATCCTTTATAGTCGTTACGTTTACTTAAGGCGTTTACTTTTCCGTTATCGGATCCTTTCTTATATATAATTCGTAGGTCGAATTTTAATAAGTATTACGCCTAACGGGTTTATCTTCCGTTAAGTTTTTAATTATTAACGAAGTAAGTAAGGTTTTTATAATTTAAAAAGATCGTTATAAGGTACTTTACTCCCTTAAGGTAAACTTCTTATTCCTTAAGTCCCTTAATAATTATTATAAGTTCTTTATCGTAAATTAAGTATCGTTCGGTTAATCTAATAAACTTTTTCGAGAAAAAGGCGACCGGGTACGTCTAGCCCTCTTCGTCTCGTTATAATAATTCGCCGCCTATTACGTAACCTAAGGCGTCGACGTCTATCTCGTATAATTAATTAGGATTAAACTCGATAAAAATAAACTTAAAGAGTATTACCTCTTTAATTTATTAAAACGCCTCGTCTTCGTTTTCCGTTTATTTAAACTTTACGTCTTTCCGGGTTAAGTTAATTAAGGGTATTATTATTTTTCTATAACCCTTTATAAACTTTCGGTAATAATTAACGTAACCTACGAAGGATCGTATATCTTTAATATTCTAAGGTTATAGTTATTCCTAAATAGCCTTAATCTTCTTTAGATCTATAACGAGGTATCTTAATATAATTATATACCCTAAGAAAATAATTTTCTAGGTGTAAAATTTACACTTACTTACTTTAACTAAGAGTTTTACGTCGTTTAACTTTTAAAGAACTTAATATACGTATTATTTATATTCTTCTATAGTTTTAAAGTAGATTAAGAGATTATTTAAGTATATTATTACGAAGTCGTTTAGGTACTCCCTTACGGAGTTATTTATTATTTCCTAAAATAATATTAATACGTTAATTAGGCCGAAGGGTATAACTAAATATTCGTAATACCCGTACCTAGTACGGAATACCGTTTTTTATTCTTCTCCTTTAATTATACAGATTAGGTTATAAGCGTCTCGTAGGTTAATTTTAATAAAGTATTAGGCTTTTTATAACTTATCTCGTAACTCCGTAATAAAGGGAAGTAAGTATCGGTTTTTAATCGTAATTTTATTTAATTACCGATAATCGACGTATAATCGTTATATTCCGTCCTTTTTTAAGACGAATAGGATAAATACTCCTATAAGAGATCGAGAAGGTCGTATATACCCCTTATCGAGGTTCTTTTTAAACCATTCCCGTAAAATCTTAAGTTTATCCTCGTTAAGGGAATATATCCCTTAAAACTTTAGTTAAATTCCTTCCTTTAATAGTATTTAATAATTATAAGGTTTATACTTTAGTAAGCCCGTATTATATTAGTATTTTTAAATATTCACGTATTTATAATATTAAGCTAATACGTAACGGAGGTCGTCTCGTTTTTCTTTCATTAACGTACCTAACGTTTTATTAATTATATCTTATCGTAGATTATCCTACGATAATTAACTAGTAACCTAATTAATTCGTAGGTTATACTCTCGTAATTATAGTAGCCCGAGGATAACGTCGTCGTTTCCGATATTTATAATATCGAGTATAGTATTAACTTTCTTACTTCGCGCGTAAAGTTTAAGTATCTTTATTTCTCTTTTAACTTAGCCGTCGTCGTAATCGGCTTAACGTCCTTCGAAGTTTCGTAAAATATATAATACTTCCTTAAGTTATTATAATACCTTATAATAATTTATAAGTCGTAGAGTAATATAATTACCTTTAACGCTAGTGTCGATTATTACTTTCCACTTATAACCCCGTTAATTTACTAAAATTCGGATATATCCTTTTATCTATTAAGTTACTTTTAAGGTTTTATAATTTAATCCGAGCTCGTACCTTAGATCGGCTAAACTTCCTCGTTTTCCGAATAGTCGTATTAAGTAAACTACTTCTAATCCTCCTCCTTATTCTTAGGCGTCCACTTATCGTTATTAGGCGAATTTTACTAGTTTTAATTTCTCGTAGACTTCCCCTTTAAGGTAGATTTTCCTTTCTTTCGCGATTTCTCGTAAAGGTTTTAAAGGTGGCGGTTCTTTTCCCATTAATCGTATTCTTACTTAATATTATTTCGTTCCTAATTATTAACGTCTTACTCTTAATAATAACGTTAAGCGTACTATAATACGTACCTATCGATACGCGGGGTATAACCTCCGTCCTTATAATAATAATTAATATCGTAATTATTTTATCCTACGAGGCGTAATAAAAACGGATCCTAGTTATCCGTCTATTACGTCTAACGCGTATATCCGTATTATTATAATACTACTTTAACTTATATATAGTATCGGTAATAGGGGTCGATATAATTTATTTATAAGACGTTATCCGTATAATCCCCTTTATTCTTTATAATAATTTCTTCTTCTTAGGTTACTTCGGTAAGTTTTATTACCGGGACGTAAAATCCCGTAATAAAGGAGCGGTAGATACGTACGGTAGGCTAATTACTATTATAATCGAGCTCGTTTATATATACGTCCGCGCGTACGTTTTATCCGAAGTTCTTAGTCCCGTCGTAAGGTGACGTACCTTAGGCTCCTTTAAATTCTATTATAACTTTCGAAAGTTAAGCCCTTAACTCGTTATCGTTTTCCTTAGGGTTATACCCGGGGTCGTTATTAAGGCGACGGCGTATTATATTAAGGTTTTTATTAATTAACCCCTTAGGGTACTAATTTACTCCGTCTTTATTATTAAGGTGGGTAAAATACCCGTCTTTATAATACTAAGAGAAGTAAAGGCCATCGTAGTCCTTCTAGTTCTTTATTACTTTAGTCTACTTTCGTTCCGGTATACGATTCCTATAATCTCGGACGTAATAGCCTAGTTTACTATAGTTATAATACTTACTATTAGGCTTCTTTTTATCTTTACCCTTCTATTCGCCTTTTATAATCGCGTCTAGTTATATAGGTTCGCCTTATTAACGTCTCTTCTACCTATTATTAGGGTAATTACCTCTCTTACCGTAATAAGAGTTTCACTTAATATAGTATCCTTTCTTTTTAACCTTTTATTCGTAAAGGCGGTTATCTACGGCTACGGCTATTATATAGTATTCTATTAAAGTCTTTAATCGGGCGCTCTTATTAAGTTCGTCCTTAATATTATCCTTAAGCCTATCGTAGTAAACGCTTATAACGGGTTCGTCGTCTTATCCGAAGTAGACTATAAGTTATTTAAACTTATTAATATATACCGATATTAACTTTATTTATTAAAAGCGTTTAAACTTACGTTAAAGTTTACGGTTAATATCTAGGTCCCCGAAGGTGACTTAAAGGGTCCTAACGAATTTATCGAAGTTAGAAAATAATTCCTTCGTATCGTCGTCTATATCCTCGGGGTCGCTTTTATTCTTAAGGTAATCTTTAAAGAACGGCTAGGCCTAAACCGTAGTTAATCCCTCTAGGTAAACGATAACCGTAAAAACCTTAACTTCTCCTTCCTTAAGGTTTAACGTCTAGTACTTAAAGTATAAGTGGTATTATATTAAGAAAGGGCGAAACCTAACTTAATTTCCGTTATACTTTTTTAAAAGGGGGATCTTAAAGGGATCCTTTCCTCTACCCGAGTTAACGAGGAGTTATTATAAGGTTTAAATCTAGTTAACCCCGTTACGGTTAAAGGATTCGAGTTCCTCGATTTTCTTTTATAAAGCCTATATTTTAATAATAAGTTATATAAGGGTAATGGTAGTACCGGAGGCGGTCGATATAGTAAATATTAATATTATTTAATTAATATACGGTTAAGGTTTAAATAAGAGTTATTACTATTATTATAAAGACACTTCTTAAAGGAGAAAGTCTTTACTAGGTGATTAATCTAAGGAGGGGTCTTATTCTAGTAAAATAATAAGAAGGTATAACGGTCGAATAATAATTAATACGTATAATAAAGGGGTAAGCGTAGTAATTATATATAATAAGGGTATAGGAATATCAATTCATATAGGTTAATATTTTAAACAATCGGTAACGACTAAGTCTTCTATTTAACTAATAAGGAGGAAGCCTTAGTCTTATATATCTATTAAACATCATTCGTACCTCTTTCCTTATTTCATTCTTCGTATAAAGTAAACCCTACTTCATTCGTACTTCATTCCTTAATTCATACTCCGTATAAAGTTCCCTACTTAATCATTCTACAACTACTCCTTTTACTCGTAGTATCCAAATCCGTATAGAAACGCCGCCCCTTCTAACGTCTTTTCCACTCAACCACTTTTCAACCACATACCCATATACTAGCCATAATTATACTATCCACCTATATCCCATCCTACTCTATATACTAGGATCATTAGTACTAGCTATCTATATACCAGCACCTTACGTGCTGGCCACCGTTCTACCGTTCCTAACCGCCTTGGGTCCCTTTTCTAGCCTCGTAGGGGCCAGAATCGTAACAGTAAGTAATAAGTTAACCGTAACCAACGCGGCCGTAGTAACCGGGGGCGGCGTTATAACGGCGCGGAGTACTTAAAAGGTATTAATTATAACATTTTATACCCTATATTAATCTTTGAAATTCTATCATCACGATAGTATAATTTTCATACTTATAGGTAGTTTTTTCACTTTTCTACCTAATAAAAACGTTAAAAGACCTTTAAGGCCTCGGCGTACCCTCGACCTAGGCGGCGTACCCTCGACCTAAGTCTAATATACTAGCGAAATGAGTGCCTCGTCCCTGGACCCCTGGGAGGCCTCCAGGTGCTACGATTTATTCGAATTAGCGACAACGGGTGGCGAAAAAGGCGTTTATTTAAATCTACTCTCTCCCCCGCTGGAAGGTAGAAAGAAATGGATTCTTGTAATCTATCGCGCTTTTCACATACAAAAATTCAATGCGATCATTCCGCAATCATTCCAATTTCTGAGTTCTTGAATTTTCACGATATTCGACTCACGTCCTCACAAAAGGTAACGGTATAGAAAAGTTATTATAAGACCGTATCGACGGCCGAGCCGGTAAAGGGGTCGGCTTTATACACGATAATAAGAGCGGCCGCGAAGGCGTTAACGTAACCGTCGGCGATACCGTAAATCTTAGCGACGTCCTCGGGGATATTCGTAGTATACGGAGTGATAACCGGTTAGGCGGCGCGTATAGTGGTTGTCTTATTCGGGGTCGATAGAGTAGCGGGGACGGAGTTACGACCGGGCGGCGTAGAGGGCACGCCCGGAGGCGTCCCTATAGCCGTACGGTTACGCTTATTCGGGGACCGTTACGGGCTTTCTAAGACGACGATAACGTCGTTCGTAAGGCGGCGCGGTAGAGGACTACTGGCGAGTGCCGAGCTATCGGCCGTGGGTAGCCTCGCGCGCTTGTTGGCTATCGACGGCGGTATAACGGGTGCGCCGCGGTGCGGCGCCGTAACGGCGCGCGGCGCGCTACGCCCGCTAGGCGCGGCGGTGGGCATACCGGCGGCAATGCAGGTGGGAAAGGTTACAGGGATCGAGCGTTTATATAGCGGCCGGTGGTAGGGCAAGCGTTTTTAAGTTTATACTAAAATAAGAAGATATATTAATTAGTGATTAATAAGAAAATACTTGTAAGTAATATTGGAGAAGCGATACTTTATTATTAAAGTAGACTTTCGTAACCTAGGTTACCGCTTAAAGGGTGTTACGAACATGGCCCACGAGGCTGCAACAATGGGCCAGACAATAAACCATAACCCCGTACAAGGAATAATGATAAGGCGGGCAACGGCCAAAGACAAGACGGCAAGGAATATAGCTACGAAGTGTGTTACACTTCGAAGCCCAGGATTGGGTAAAGCCTATTTCATACGGGAAATGACTTACAGAATGAAATAGGAATGAAATAAGAAAAGAGACACGATTGAAATACATCAGATATATAAGACCGAGGCTTCCTCCTAGTAAAACTAGATAGAAGACTCAGTCGCTACCGATTGTCTGAAATACAAACCAATGTAAACCTGTATTCATGTGCCCTAATTGTGTACAATCACCACAGCCATCACCTCTTATACGTGTTAACTATTGTTCAGCCGTTATATCTTCTCACCGTTTTATTTAAGCAAGACCCCCCACCCCTTGCCTGATCACCTAGCAGAGACTGTACCCTTTGGGAAGTGCCTTTGTAACACTTGAATCCTATATACACCACTTCGTATTCTCACTATAACTCGTTCCGTCCCGTATAGGTGCCGGTCGTATTATTGACAGCTAAAGAGGTCACCGACGTCAGCATAAGGCGGCACCCACACCGATATATAATCGTTTATTTCTTATATATCTATTCGTTTTATTTTGTTTAATTCTTTCTGTTTTATTTATTTTCCTTATTTATTAGTAACCACTAGTAGATTACTACACACACCTGTAACCAAAAATACACACCCAATTAGATCCGTCGCAGTTTTTTCCGTAGGAGGTTCTGTTTAGCTAGTCGCCAATAGCCAGGAGTGGCTGAGAAAGGCGGATAATAATAACAATAATGAGGTTGTATATGTTATCCTAGGCTTGTTCATTAAGACTCGTAAGGGTTATTCGTAATAGTAAAGTGTAGTAATTTCTCTTACCGGGGTCTACACCTCGCGAGGGAGGTGAGAGAAGATTTATATATATGTAACGGGTCACGTAACGGAAGCTTGCGGGAACTCGAAGTAAGAAGCTTATTTCTAACGAAATATACAAATAAGAAGAGAAAACAGAAAGGAAAGAAAAAAAGGGGGAGGGTAAGGATTTCCTTCTAAACTAGCCATCCAGGAGACGACCGCACTCCTACGCACTGCCCCTAGGCAGGGCCCTGCCTGCCCATACATCTGTGGCCCTAGCCCTTAACAAAAATAGCCCTAAAACACCGGTCATAATCTAACGGCCTAAGAACTTAATCTCTAGTACACGTAAGGGAGGATAGACGACAGCAGTCCAGCTCATAGCGACAGGAAGGCCGAGCTATTTTATTAGTAAGTGTTACTTGGGGATTATAATGTATGAAGGGAAGATACTCACATCTACACCGACGCCGACCATCTTAGCAATAGGACCTGTATAGTATGTCTGATACATGGACACAATAGCACCGGCCCATCCGACGAGGAAACTGAGCAGGGCCGCCGCACCAATAGGTAGGTACGACTTGTCCAACGATCGGTCCCAGTCGTAGCCCTTATGGCGCCGGAAGATAATCTCGTCCTCGAGTGTAATGGCAATCCAGATAATGACCCAATAACCAATGAGACTCAGGAAGTTCAAAAAAATGCTAAGCAGGTGGGTGCGACCGACAATAGCACAGACCGTGTAGACAATCACCACAGCAGTCGACCAGATGGGTCGGGGCACCATGGCAAGGTAGCGGCCAAACATTTGCATGTTAAGAGCGGCGGCATATGTGCCGGGGATGTTGTTGGCCGAGACACACAGAGCAAGGACAACAGCACAAAACTTGCCAAAGCCACCCAGTGGCGCGAACGCCTCGGCAATAAGAGCGCCCGTGGAGTGGCCGAAAGCAGCAGCCCAGGCCGGCGTGGTGGCGAGTCCGGAAGCGAGACCGATACCCAAGAACTCAATGAGTAGCTTGCCAATGGTAATACCCGAGCCGGTCATGATAGCGGTCCAGACACGCGAGGTACTGGGGTGGTTGTACGAGTAGAAATCGGCGGCAGCGGGTCCCCAGCCGAGGGGGCCGGAGGCAGTCAAGAAGAAATAGGACAGACGGTTGCCTGCGAGGACGGCACCACTGCCAGACGAGGCCGAGAACGCATTGAAGTTGGGACCGGCCGAGCCTATCATGATAAACAGGATCAGCACGGTCGGAATCCAGACATAGCGCTCAAACGTGTGGAACCACTTGATACCAAACGTGGCAATGACCCACGTAATGAGGGCCGAGATGATGATGCCGACAATGACGGTCATGCGGTAGCCGCTGACAGCATTCAAAATCAGGCCCGCCACGAGGCAGTCGACAACGCCGTAGCCGAGCTCAATCACGAGGTTCAGAAGTACGCACAGCTTGGACGGCCAGTAGCCCATGCTGTAGCGCGCGACAACGAGTGTGCGCAGACCCGAGACGGGCCCAAAGCCGGAGATGTACCCAGTGCAGGCCGAGCCGAAGATAGTTCCAAAAAGGCAGCACCTGTTTTATATAGCCCGCGTTTTAGCACGGAATTTTTCAGGGGGAAGAACGTCACGTCATTTTGATTTTAACTGAACTTACAAAATAGCATCCTTGAAACCGAGACTAAACACGACCGGACCCAGGATACCCAGCGTCATGTTGTTGGCCGTGCAATTTATGGAGAGCCAAATGATGAACATTTGCACATATGAGCCTGTGGTGACGCGCAGGTGGCGTTGCTCGGGCATGACACGCTCGATACCGCGCATCTCGAGGCCAGGGATGCTGTCGAGCTTGCGGCACCAACGGGCCCATGTCGACTCGGGGAGCATATGGACAGAAGCGGCGTGCTCTTCAGAGAGGGGGGGAGGGGGAACAGTCGTGGGCTCGGGCACGACGCCTATCTTTTCATCAATACTGTCCATGACAGTAGTTGGTAGCAATTGCGTGGAAAAGGGAGTTGGAGATGATGAGCTGCCGAAAATCAAAATGAATGGTGCAAGGAATCATCATTGTTTTATTTCCAAATGGACAGAGTGTAGAGTACAAGTACAGACATAAGGGGCCGCATGCAGGTCTATACGGGTTGTCATGTTAACTCAAAAGGAGTACTCCGCATAGATGAGATACAGGCATGCAGATATCACAGTTCTAGTCCTATACATCACACGAAATTTGGACACGGAGCGCTAGCGAATGGCAAGCCATGAGTCAAGACGGAATAGCCAGAAGTGCGTACTATTGCCAGCTAAATACCTGTCGAGAGTGATAAGGATCTTAGCTTGAAGGTACGGAGATGGGCAAGGACTATTTTCACTGAGAGTCTGGAGTAGGCTTAAAAATTGCGGAGATGCGCTATCCGCATCGAAATCGATGGAAACCCCGTGGGCAGGGGGTTAAGGTTAAGGTCTTCATTTTCTACTGTCGCTGATTTGTGGCTACGGACCGCGTGGTTTGGTTGCACCATGTGTCCTGCAGGATTCGGCACCTTGGGCGAATGATGTTGCACTGTGTGCCGTAAATCGGAATATTTCCGGCTTACGTTCATTCGGATGCTCAAATATCTTCATATCATTTGATATCGACAGTCGTGCATCTGTATGTTTGCAACGCGATAAGGTTCGTATCCTCGTATGACATTTGAGAAATCTTTTGCTCTATTATAAGAAAAGTAAAAAAATTAAATAGTGCTATAAATTTAGATGATGCCATCACGCCCAACGCCTAGCACACCTTGACGACGGCCGGACCCTCACAGCCACTTTCCTCTGTTGCCGCCGTCTCACCAACAAGAGGCAGGGTCTTGGCTAGCTCGGCTATCAGATCGTACTCCATGACCCAGCGCATGCGCTCGCGCACGACTGTTGGGTTAAAGCTGCTGGCCCACTGCTCCTCGGGAATGTCGGCGCTGGCCATTTTGCCGGTCTCGTAGCTGGAGGCAGTAATGCGGTCAGTTCGTGGCTTACGCAGGTCCTGAAAGAACTGTAGTGCAGCGTCGAGGTTGCTGTCAGGCCAGTAGCGGAGGACCTGGGCGAGGGCAAAGCCGGACTCGATCGCCTGGCAAGCTCCTTGGCCTAGAACCAGGTAGCAGATAATTAGTTTACAAAACAACGGCCAGGAAATGGCAAGAAGGCGTAATACTTACCCTGATGGGGAAGTGTGGAGTGAACAGAGTCGCCGATAAGAACAACACCCGAGCCCGGGGCGTCAGGACGAACATCGAACCACTTTGCCGTGGGCTCGCGGACGTAGAGTGCCTGCTTTAGGATCTTGCCATCGTTGCTGCCCTTACGCAGACCCGCCACAATCTCCTGGACAGCACCAGTCCAGTCCTTGACGTGCTCGTACATATCGTCGACCGGCGCCGTTGACAGCCAACTCTCAGATGTCCAATTCTCGAGCGGTTCCGTCATGAAGCCAATGATGCCGACACGGGCGTTTTTGGCCTCGTCATTGCCAATAGGAAGCGTCAGAACGTGGCGCCGGGGACCGCGAAAGTTCACCGTCTTCCGGAGAAGGGCAGCCGTCTCAGGTGTCAGGTCGTCGTAGCTCACATAGCCGCGGTAGACCATCTGGCCCGAGTAGATCGGATTTTCACTCAGGCCCAGATGCTGGCTGCGAACCACGCTCTTGATGCCATCGCAACCGACCACGATATCAGCAGCCGCTGTCGTGCCGTCCAGAAACATGAGGTGGTACTCCTTATCCTCAGCGGACCACTCGACCGACGACAGCCGCTTGCCCAGGGATATCTTGTCGTCGGCCACGTTTTCTTTGAGTGCCTCCAGCAAGTGGGCACGGTGGATTTGGCGCGAGCGCGGCTCCCCAAACTCGTCAATTTGGCCCAGGAACTCGCCTGTCCGGTAGTGGCGGTATTCCATGTAGCTGGGCGGGTCCCGTGACGACTTGGCCAGCATAGCCGGGCCGACTCCCATGGCATCCATGATGCGGTTGGTGTTGCGCGTAATGTTGACGCCGGCGCCGACCTCGGTAAGACGGGCAGCCGCCTCGTATAGGTGAACATTGGACAGCTGCGCATACAGGGCCGAGTTGGCTAGCGCCATGCCTCCGAGGCCGCCACCCACGATAGCGATCCGTTTGTCGGCGAAGCCCATTGTGAGGTGTCAGATGCAAGAAGTGCCGTGAGAGGTAGGTGAGGTAGGAAACGCTGGGTAGGCCGGCAAATTTTGAGAATCGAGTCGAGTTGTCGTGATATTTGCCGTGAGTGTACCTCAATTTACATATACTCGTGTGAAGCTTCGTGGCCAAGATACCCGACGAACAAAATTTCCATTTCTGTGTGATAACCAATCATGACTCGGTTATTAAGATTTGCAGTGCAGCTATGGCCGCCGTGGTACGAGCCCACGGTCCGTTGCGGACATGACCGTTGTGGGGGAGCGTGGGCGATTCCCAAGCCGATATTCAGACAAGACTATTCCTAGTCATGTATGTCGTAACGCACGGCGGTCATCATGCAAGTGACAGCGTTGGGACGGCACGGATATGTCCGTTTTGGTGCGTGGCCGAGCATAAGAAAGGAAAGTGTAACTGGGTCCTCAAAATCACCGAGCCTGCGGAGTAGCCCACTCTCTTTAAGTGCCTGCCGGGTTTATATCGGCAATGCCTTTCCCGACTAGTAGTTGTAGTGCTGTTAATGTGGCTCTTTTCTTCTTTCCCGTTATTGAGGACTTTTGAAAGAAGGTGACAATCACCACGCGATTGTATGGTTCCTGATTCTCGAGGTCACTGCATCGCATTGTGACATCGCCAAGACAAATCAACCATCGAAGAAGCAGAGCGCAACGGGACAACTTGCTCGTGAGATTGGTCACCACTCACTTCTCCCGCCAAATGGACCGCATCGATGCCCTTCTCCGGGCGATGACTCTCGAGGAGAAATGCCTTTTTGTCGCCGGCAAGAACATGTGGGAGACGCTCAACATTGACCATCTTGGCATCCGCAGCCTCAAATGCACCGACGGTCCGGCAGGCGTACGCGGCGCCACTTGGATCGACGGCACACATACGACCTATGTGCCCTGTGGTATTGCGCTAGCGGCGACTTTTGACCGCGCCCTCGTACAGCGTGTCGGCGAGATCCTCGGCCGTGAGACGCGCAGCAAAAATGCGCACATCCTGCTGGCACCGACGATGAACATTTCGCGGTCGCCGCTGGGCGGGCGCAACTTTGAGAATTTCGGTGAAGACCCGCTGCTCACGGGAGTCATGGCGTCACACTACATCCGCGGCGTGCAGACGCAGCCGCGCGTGGGGGCATGCATGAAGCACTACGTCGCCAACGACATGGAGACGCGGCGGTTCAACATGGACGAGACAATCGACGAGCGGACACTGCGGGAGATTTATCTGCGGCCCTTCCAAACCACGCGCGCTGCCGCCGACCCCTGGACGGCCATGACGGCATACCCAAAAATCAACGGTGCGCATGCCGACTGCAGCGAACCACTGCTGAAGGAGGTTCTTCGCGGCGAATGGGGCTTTGAGGGCCTTGTGATGAGCGACTGGGGCGGCCTCAACGATACCGTGCAGAGTCTGGTGGCAGGCACAGACTTGGAAATGCCAGGACCTCCAACTCGCTACGGAAAGGCACTATTGGCTGCGATCAAGGAGGGAAAGGTGTCGGAGAAGGACCATCTCGACTTGAGTGTGCGTCGTATTCTGGGCACCCTTGACCGCCTCGGTCTGCTCGACCCCGAACCGGAAGTCGACGCCAGTTCCAACAAGGAGCAGAGCTCCGATCTGCCCGAGTTTCGACAGACAGCCCGCGAGGCAGCCTCTGGTGGCATTGTCCTCCTCAAGAACAATGGCAACATCCTCCCTCTGGACCCAACCAAGATCAAGAAATTGGCCATCATCGGCCCCAACGCCAAGACGCCGACGACAGGCGGCACTGGCAGCGCAGTCGTCAACCCCTACTACAGCACGAATCCGCTCGAGTCTCTGACAAAAGCAGCCAAGAAGGCCAATCCTTCCATTGATATTGTCTACGACCAGGGCATCCGCACCAACCTACAACCAAGCCTGCCAGGACCCATGCTCAAACTGTCGGGCGAAGCAGGTGCTCAGAACGGCGTACGCGTCGAGTTCTTTGCCGGTCATGCCTTTGAAGGTCCCGTCGTCTCGTCGTCGCAGTGGGCGAACTCAGTCATGTTCATGATGAGCGACGGGGACACGCCCGGTGAGTTGCAAGGCATGCCCCACTGCTACCGGGCCACGGGCGTTCTGACGCCAACCGCGACAGGTGTCTACGACATGAGTCTGTCCAACACAGGCCAGACTAAGCTGTACCTAGACGACGAGCTGGTCATTGACAACACCAAGTGGACGACACCCGGTGGCACATTTATGAACTGCGGCAGTGTCAATAAGATGGCCGAGCGCACGCTGATAGCTGGCCAACAGTACGTTGTCCGCATCGACAACATTGTCGTCACACCGCCGCTCAAGCCACACGACAACACACTGTTCCACACGCTGTCGGGTGTTCGCGTGGGCGTGCAGCTGCGCATCGACGAGGACGCCCTGTTTGAAAAGGCACTGGCTTCCGCTCGTGATGCTGACGCTGTCGTCGTCGTGGTCGGCCATAACAACGACACGGAAAAGGAGGGCATTGACCGGACATCTCTGAGTCTGCCAAGACGGACCGACGAGCTGGTTGCTGCCATCTGCAAGATAGCCCCCTCTACGGTCGTTGTCACGCAGTCCGCCAGTGCCATCACTATGCCCTGGGTGGACGCTGCCCCAGCCATTGTCCACGCCTGGTTCCAGGGTCAGGAGAACGGCAACGCATTAACCGACGTGCTGTTGGGCACCGTCTCCCCCAGCGGCAAACTGCCCGTTACGTTCCCCCGATGCCTCGAGGACCACGGCTCGCACAAATGGTTCCCCGGTGACGCTGAGAACGACCAGGCCACCTACGGCGAGGGCGTTCTCGTAGGCTACCGCTGGTTTGATGCCAAGGGCACAACGCCGCTGTGGCCATTTGGCTACGGTCTTTCGTACACGAGGTTTGGCATTTCCGACATCCAAGTGGGCACCATTTCAGCCACCAACGGCAAAAGCACAACACTTTCCTGCACTGTCTCCAATGCCGGCAGCTGCGCCGGTGCCGAAGTCGTCCAGGTCTACGTGAGCCCGTCCACCGTTATTGCTGAGCAAGGCAAAGACGCTGCACCTCGGTCACTTGCCGGTTTCAGCAAGGTTTTTTTGGAAGCAGGTATATCAAAAACCGTCTCCATCGAAATTACCAGCGAAGCCGTCGCCTGGTATGAAGTGGAACAGGGTACCAAGGGCGCGTGGCGCGTGGATCCGGGCACGTACACGCTCTACGTAGGCACGAGCTCGCGGGACTTTGCCGGCGAGGTCAAGTTGACGGTTGAGTAGAGATCATAGATACGTCGCAGGAGTGCAGTTACGTCCGTAGACGAGCAGCCACGACTGTGACACGGGCCGTCCAAACGGCTTGATGAGATAGAAGGGCATGTTCTATATGACAAGCTTTTCTAGATTGGGCATTGGTGTGTGAGGATATGTGAAAGGGACTAATTAATATCAAGTTAAAAAGAAATAGATAAACACAATAACAGATTTTGCTCACCACACTTTTTTTTTTTGTTTAGACTATTGCAGTCTGTCTCGTTGATTATGCAGTTTTTTTTTTCTATGATTTTCAACAAGTGTTTTAATACTATTAAATTTATCCCGAGGAAACACAATGACAACTTTTCATGATTGCATATTATTATATGAAGTTCACTGTTCGCCTAGCTTTTTTTGTATTTTCCAAATCCATTTTTCCAATATTTCTTCTCCTGCCGACCAGAACCACGGCCAGCCCCAGATCACTGCCCCGCGCTGATACAGTCGTGTTTGCAATAGACCGCAGTTGTGGGTAACGTTGATCTGTGTTAGGTAAAAGAAATTATCCAAGATGGAGGAAAAACGAAGCAAAAGAGAGTGCGTAGAACGCTGAGATACAGAAAAGTCCGTGGATGTGTCGTTTACTAGTCTAGCCCCGTGATTGACCAGAACCTTCCCTGACGACTTGCCACATGGGCTAGTCCCAGGTTGACCCTAGACCCCTGGCCCGTCACAGTGCTGTTAGTTTACTTCAAACCTTGACTGCTGAGCGGACATCTCCATTCCCCCCACACAACCCTGCCAATGCCGCCGTGCTCCATTGTCAGTAGTAGACGGTTCTCGCGGAAGTTACGATCTCCTCACCAGGTATTATCTGTCCCAGAAATTAGTTAATCCACTTTTGTTAGGTCTTCCCACCTCCCGTATCTGTGGAGAAAGTTCGGGGTCCTAAGGACTTTATCGTTTTTCCTACTACAAGCACCACTTTATCAAATACAGCTATTTTTTGTCCAATCCTCTTTCATATTCAGCGCATTCGAGATATGACGGTCTGATACGCTCCTGACCACGAGCTTCGATACGGTGACATCCAGCTCCAAGTATATACACATGAGACCTTCCGCTCTCTTCACCTCTATATGTGTCTGCTCACTATACTCTCAGTTTTACTTTTTTTTTTTTTTTTTGGTGGGGGGTTCATACTCCAATCACAACACGCCAACACGCCAACACACCAACGCTTCCAAAATGAACAAATTTACCCAGTCCCTCCGCATGAGCCTGACCACGGCGCTCGTGGTCTCTGTGTGCATTGTTGATTCTGTCACCATTGCCTATGATGGCTCCGTCATGGGCTCTGTCAATGTCATGGAGTCATACGCCGCATACTTCTCGCTTGACACTGCTACGATTGCCGTTAACACCACGGCTGTTTACCTGGGTTCTATTTTGATTGCCCCCATCGCTGGCTGGATTGTCGACTGGCGCGGCCGCAAGGAGGCGATCGCTGTGTCTTGTGTCTTTAACATTATCGGCGCTGCCATCTCCGGCGCTGCCCAAAACATTGCCATGTTTATCGCGGGCCGTATGATCATCGGTCTTGGTATGGGTCTCGCCCAGACATCCGCCAGCTCCTACGTGTCCGAGACCACCGCTCCCAAGGTCCGCTCCCTGGCGCTCGGCATGTACTTTACCTGCTGGGCTCTGGGTAGCTTCCTCGCCACCGGTGTCTGCTATGGTGTATGTGTCCCCTCTAATTTTTTTTTTTTTGTTGGCTTCAGCAGGTTCATCTCTTACAATGTCATATAGACCCAACAGTTGGATCCCTCCAACTGGGCGTGGCGCATCCCTTGCCTCGTGCAAATGTTTGCTCCTATCTGCGTCCTTCTCATCCTTCCATTCCTTCCCGAGTCGCCTCGTTGGTTGATCTACAATGACCGTGCCGAAGAGGGCCTCGATGTCCTCCGCCGCATCAATGGTGCCTCGTCCTCAGATGATGCCGGTGTCCAGCTGCAGTACCAGGAAATCATCGACACGCTCAACTACGAAAAGGCCGATGGTAAGAGCATGGGCTTCCGCGAGATTATCAGCAACACCCCCAATCGCAAACGTCTGTACCTGTGTCTATCGGTTGCCCCCCTCACCATGCTGACCGGCTCCAACATTATTACCTATTATTATGGCACCATGCTGAGCCAGGCGGGTATCACGTCGTCGAAGACTCAGATGGAGATCAACCTCGTGCTTTCGGCCTGGCAGTTTGTCGTTGCCTGTGCGGGTTCCATCCTGGCCGAGAACTTGGGACGCCGCTTCCTGTGCCTGTCTTCGCTGGGCCTCTGCACCATTCTGTTTTACTGCGTCGGCGGCATGACCGCTAAGTATGGCACCAGTGACAATACGTCCGGCGTTTATGGCACGGTCGCTTTCATCTTCCTGTACATGGGGGCCTACGCTTTCGGTCTTACTCCCCTGACCAATATGTACCCGCCCGAGGTCCTGTCATACAACATCCGTGCCACGGGTATGGCTATGTTCACTCTTACGGCCAAGACCTGTGGTGTCTTTGTCACCATGGTCTTCCCGTACATGTTTAACGCCATTGGCTGGAAAACGTACATTGTCAATGCCAGTTGGAACATCCTGTTCTTTGTCTGGGTCTTCTTCTTCTGGGTCGAGACCAAGGGCAAGACCCTCGAAGAGATCGACGAGCTCTTTGATGGCGTCAAGCACTCTGACACGCCCAATCTGAGCGCGCTCGAGGAGAAGCTGGCCGCGACCGAGACCCAGTATGAAGTGTAAGTGGGAGGGGCGGACAAAGAGGTTGGAGCAGTTAACAGTGGTCAACCAATTAGTGATAGTAGTCGTAGGAGTAGGATTAGTCGGTAGTGAACAATATGAACTTAGGAATCAAAGCAAGACAGGTGTTTCCCCGTGTAGAATTAGTTCCCTCCAGTTGCAACTCATTGCGTCAATAGACAGCGATCAATTTGCGTCAGTTGGCCCCACAAAGCAAATACACGGCGGGTTTTGATCTTTCGAAGACTTGACCAACAGAATGAATCCACCATGATTAACAGAAGTTGTTCAACAGAGTCCTACACTTAAGTGACATCGAAGGGACTAGATATATTGAACATAAAGCCATCAAGCATATACATGAAAACGATAGCGAAATGTATCTGTATTTATTTGCTGTCTTAGCTGATCTACAGCTTGCCCTCGGTCTTCCTCCGCAGGTAGTCGTCATACCGGAGGTAGGCACCCAGCAACGCCTCGGCCGACGCGGCAACGTCTTCGGGTCGCGTGTACTCAGCCGGGTTGTGGCTAACGCCGTCCTGGCAGCGCGCAAATATCATGGCCGTGGGCACGTGCTTACTCGTGTAGGCACTGTCGTGGCCGGCACCGCTGACAAGCTCCATGTTACAGCCCATGGAGGCGGCCGACGCGCGCACGCAGTCGACCATGACGGGGTCAAAGTGCAAGGCGGGGGACACCCAGAAGCAGTCAATGTCGACCTTGAGGCCGTGCTCATTGGCAATATCGGCGAAACGCATGCGGCACAGACGGTCGACCTCGGCAACGTCGGCATCGTCGGGGGCGCGTACATCTAGTGACAGACGCACCTTGCCAGAGATGGTGTTGATGCTCTGGGGCAGCGCGTTCACGACGCTAATCGTGGCACGGGCCTGTCGGGCAGCCAGTTCACCTGTAGTGACAATGGTGTTGGCGGCCACAATCATCTGGGCAGCACCGAGCAGAGCGTCGTTGCGGCGGTCCATGGGCGTGGTTCCCGTGTGGGCCTCACGGCCGACGATGTTAATGTGGTACCAGCGGATGCTTTGAATGCCCTTGACAACACCAACAGGTTCCTGGGCAGCGTCCAGTATAGGTCCTTGCTCAATGTGAACCTCAAAATGGGCAGACAACGGATTGGCCTCGTATGTGCAAGGGGTCTTGCCCAAAAAGCCGATGCGCTCAAGCTCCTCCTTCAGAGTGACGCCGTTAGGGTCTGTGCGGCTGTGGCCATACTCGGTTGTGAAAGCACCAGCCCAGACACCCGAGGCCAGCATAGCAGGCGGGAAGCGGGCACCCTCTTCGTTGGTCCAGTTGATGATGGCGAGGGGAGCATAGGTTGTTACATCGTTGGCATGCAGCGTCTGGAGGACCTCCATGCCTGCAGTAACACCGAGGATGCCATCGTAGCGGCCGCCTGTCGGCTGGGTGTCGAGATGGGAGCCGATGCCAATGGGAGGCAGGTCGTTGTTGATTCCCGGGCGCACAGCAAAGATGTTGCCCATGCCGTCAACAGTGATAGAGCAGCCGCATTTGGTGGTCTCAGCAATGAACCACTCGCGGACTGTCTTGTCGTCGTTATTGAGAGTCAGGCGGTTCATGCCACCATCGGATGTGTTACCCCATTGGCATGCCGCGTCGAGGGTTGCGATCATGCGCTTGCTGTCGGTCGTGAGGCTAGCATATTGTGTTTGCATAGGCACCTCGGCGTTGGGTGGTTTGTCTGCTGCGATAGAGCCCATGTTGATGGATGTCAGGATGGAATGTGAGACGGAGTTGGATAAGAGAACAATGCAGGCGTCGAATGGGCTACAAAGACAATGACACTAGATTGAAAAGCATAAACGACAATACCACAAACTTAGAGAGAAGTGTAAGTAGAGGTTCGAACGGTATAGTAAAACTTAAGCAAAATAGTATACCAAGACAATTAAATTATTTTGGATAATAAATAAATAAAATTATTTAACTACAGCAGCTCTTCACCCCCCAGTTTGCACCATGCGGGCCAGGAAAGAGTATCAGAGTGGCACAACCAGTTGCCTAGATTGCACAGCGGACAACAGCGTGATGGGTTTTCTGTACAATGATACACGCAACAGGTTCAGAGGGGAGTTACTGGCTTTGTCAATACGGACCCGATAAAGTGTCTAATCCTGAACGCGGACCAATTAGAAGCAACTAAATTTCTTGCCATGCTCGTCGGTAACTTCCTATCCTGGTCTGTTAGTCACATAAAGTTTATCATCAGAGCGGACAAGACCGCCATTCCCTTTTCCCCATTTTAGCGTACACTGACAGATAAGCCGGCGCCTTTGATTCGGTTTAGACGGATGCTTTGATAGACCACCGCATCAATGCGATTGTTTTGCAAACACGACTCTCAATTGCAAGCTGTAGTAGCCGAACGATTCATCACCGTTCTTTGGTCAAGGACATATCCTGCATCCCCGACCTTGAGTCTCAGCCGCATCTCGTCCGGCTACATTCGCCCCCACCCACGTTTACCCCGAAACACGGCGATCACCGAGTCATCGACTCGGTTCTCCGCCCAGCTCGCATACTCGCTCTCAAGCCTCGTGGACCCCGCTACCGTCCCCACCCGTGAGTTTCGAATCACGGATCACGGAATAAGGTTCGGTGCCTCGTGGCTTAGCTTTACCTCACAGCTTTGTTGGGCATGGAATCACGTTGTCAAAGGAGTATCTTGTCGTGTGCACGATGTAGGAGAAGAAAAATCAAGGTGAGGCTTTTTCTTCCGAGTCTCACATTGTTGTTCACCAACCACTGACCTGCAGTGCGACCGACAACTCCCTTCCTGCTCGCAATGCATCGCCACTAGGAACGAGTGTACCGGTATCGCTGCTAAAGGCGGCAAGACGACCGGACGGTCCTCGGCGGCCGACGCCATTCCCCGCAGCATTGTGCAGCACCTGGAGTCGGAGATTGCCCGGTTGGAAACAGCCCTACTACAGGATGGCCAGCTCGAGGTAGTACATGCGTCAGATATTCTGCTAGGTATGCCGGGACAGGATGTGGACCAGGAGGTGCAGAAACAAGCCGATCAAATTGTAGAAGTCGACACTGGGCATCATCACGTACATCCCATTGTTGGTGAACTACATCTTGACCTTATCGACGGTCTTGACAACATCGAACCTCCCCTAGAACATGCCTCCCTTCAAGAGATGGTCCCACTACCACCGACCGAATCGCCTCTCCGGGCCGCCATTATTGGCAGTCGCAGTCTACACTCCATCATCTCGGCAACATTGCCACACGAAATGGGAAAAGCAGCAGACTTACTCTCCCGCGTACGAATGGGGCTAACACCATCAACGGCCAAGGTACGGGAGAGGGAGGGTGGACGGACGACAACAGTACGTACAGCACGGCCACGGCCGACTGCCGATCGACTGCAAGCACCCATCCTCCGAAGCATGCCGTGGGATATTGTACTGCGTCTCATGCGCAAATACTTCAACACAATCCAGTCTGATAACCCATTTTTGGTGATGCCAACAGTGGTGCGGCAATTTGACAATGTCGAGGCCACTCTACGGGAAATGGCGCAGTCACCGGCAGCACCCTCACCGGACACAGCAACCAACCCACCACTGTCGGTAGTGCCCAGCCATGACTTTCTTGTGGTATACCTGATATTGGCCATCTCCGTCACGCTCAGCTCTACCAACGATGGTCATGAAGATCGATGTGCTGCATTGTCAGTGTCCCTCTTTGAGGAGGGCATTCAGCATCTCTATGGGCTACCAACATTCCCATCAGAGATGGCCTGGCTACAAACCGTCTTACAGGTGCTGCTGTATGCAACCGTCTTCCCCCGGGCAGCTAATGTTTGGGTACTATCTGGCGTTGCCATGCGGTCCTGCCTCGAATTGGGTCTCCACCGGGAGCAACCTCACTACACGTCCCCCACCGACGACGACGACGAGAGTGCAGCTTTGCGTCGTCGTGTATTTTGGGCTGCCTACTGCATGGATCGACAGATCTGTTCGGCACTGCAACGGCCACTCTCTACACCCGATGCTGCCATCGACACGTGCCTACCATTGTCATCTTCATCCGCACCATCTCCGCAAAATGACCCGTTTCTTGCATCCATTTCCTACAACCGCATGTATTCCGAAATTCTGCACATTCACTTCCAGCGTGAGCCCCTCCCGGCGCCACTCGCATCGTGGGATGACTGGCTGGCCAGCATGGAAGCCCGCCTGCATCAGTGGCATGCTGCGTCTTCCGAGGCCCACACACCCTACTCCAATACGCAACACGACTTTCAGCTGGCACGGGGCCTGATGGAATTGCATCGCCCATCGCCACATGTACCTTTGCCAGCACCTGCTTCGTTGCTGCGCGCCTTTGAAGCCTCTTCAGCCTCGGAGCGCATCCACCGCGAACACTTGCGTGTTGGCATGTTTCGCCGCCCTTGGTTGTCGGCACACTTTACCTTGGAAGCCGCCACGGTCATCCTCTTTTGTCTGCGGCACGGCTACGAGGCGATTGCCGAACGGTTCAATGCTGCTCAAATCTTTGACCGGGCCAAACTGATTACAAGCAACTTGCTGGCCATTGCCGCGCGCAGCTGGCCCGAGGTAGGCATCTATGCGGGTGTGTATGAGCGGCTGCTGGGACCGTTGTTGGAGCGCGTCTTTGCAGGAGGGGCCACTTTGGACACAACACGGTTCGGTCCAGCAGAAGATGCCGAGTTGATGCAGCTTCTGTACCCGGGCCCCGCACACCTCGACATCCTACGGTTTGGTCTGCGTCAGAAACAGCCACAACCGAGCCCGCAGGATGAACGAAGTCCGTTTGATTTCAATCTGTTTATGTTGGACGACAATGAAATATGGCAGGCAGAGCTATTGGAAGATGACCAGATGGTGTAGAATAGAAAAAAAACACGAATAACCACATATTCATATGCAACCAAACTACTCTTTGCTTTTTCTTGTCTACCCCTGTACTTATTGATTCTACTTCTTGATCGACCGCAGGCCCCGTCCCAGGTAAGTCCGCTCGCCAAACTCTTGTTCGGCCACCTGGAAGAGCGGCAGGCCCATAAAGTAGCCTGCGTCGCCCGAACCAATCGCCTGCCGTGTGCTGACGCACTCTTTTTTGCCAATCGTGACGAGAGGCTTGCCCGTGCCGGCGGAGGATGCATCGGCGGCCAGCTGCACCTGGCACAGCTTCTCGAGCAACACAAACCAGGCAATGGTGGCCTCAATTGTGCTGCCTACGGTGAGCAAACCGTGGTTGCCCAGGAGGGCGGCCTTGCGCTGGCCGAGACAACGAGCAATATCCTTACCCTCGTCGGTAGCGAGTACGAGGCCAGCAAAGTTGCTGTGAGCGAGCGTTAGCGACTGAAAGAAATGAATCAAGGCTGCTGCGACGTCACAGTCTGTAAAATCCTGTGAAGACAATATATCATGAGATCTCATGACTTACGGGTAGACAACATGGTCCTCATAAAAGGCACAAAAGTCTTGCGTCAGCATGTCCAGCTCCCGACCCGTTGCACACATGGCACGGCCATATTGGCTGTGGCAGTGGGCAGCACAGAGAACATCGGGGCGGGCGTTGTGGATCTCCGCGTGGATGGCGTAAGCGGCTTTTGGTAGAGTTAGTACTGCGAAGACACTGCGATGAGTACTTGGTTGTTGTGTTTTGCGAGAGGCCTACCATAGTTAAGACGCAGATTGTCGCCACCCTCGACGACGTGGCCGTTGTGGTCGACCCGGATGAGGTCGTCGTCGGTGATCAGGCTAAAGTGCAGACCGAATGGGTTGACCCAGAAGCTAGTCGGGTCGACAGGGTCACGCACGGTGATGTGACCAGCGACACCGTCGGAAAAGCCGTTATTGGCAAAGATGCGGTAGGCAATGGCAAGGCGGTGCTTGAGAAAGGCGCGTTCGGTGTGCTTGTCCGTGAAAACAGGGGGTAGCGTCTCGTCGTCCCGGATAAAAGCCAGCGACGGGTCACCGGAGCGGTGCTGTTTCTCGGAAGTCGTTTCGGTCTCAACCGGTGCTGGCTCAGTTACAGATGGTGCCATTCTGAGGGTATGCTGTGCAGGCCGGAAGTCAAGATAGAGAATGCGTGGGGTTAGTTTGGGGATAGTTCTAGTGATTGAGCTTTCTCGGCTGAATATTGTTTTGACTTGTAAATAAGATGCCCCCCCAAGCAAAGATGTCAAAGTTGCAAGATGCCTCTCACTCAAAGTTCTCATCACTATGCGGAGTGAGGCTTGCATGCCGATGTAGCAGAGTCACTCGTGGTGGAGGTGGAGACAGGACCAGGGCTAGGCCCAGGAAGTGGTCCAGGCAGTGGCCCCTATCTTCGGCGGCAAGACAGCGGACATGCCCGCCGTAGGAGCCGGGCCCGCACTGATATCAGTTCAGCGGCAGGCAACTGCACATGTCGCAGTTTACCCCTCAGCTTACGTATTTTGTCCGTCTATTATGTTAACCAACGAACCTGTCTACGAGGTGTCGCCTTTAAAGTAGCCATCGGTGATTATGATTTGGGGCTGTTCTTTAGATTTAACCGCTTGCTAACCTTTTAGAGATAGCATATGTATTCAACTGTTGACTACTTCAGCTTTGTATTCTGACCATTCATTGACGTCGCGTCTTGAATTGCAATATCAGTGTGAGCTCTGTGCAAATTTATGACGATCAATCAACATCATGACGGCATCTAAAAGCATCGACGTACCCGACACCGCGGCCGACATCACGGCCCCCACGACCCGGCACTTTAATATTGTCGCCCTTGAGGTTATGCTGACGGACCTGCCCGAAATTACCGTACCAGCCCCGCACACCTTCTCGCTGACGACCTACGAGCGCACGCCGATCGCCCAGGTCGGCGAACGCCTGCGCAATGCCGACATTGCCATTATTACAACCGTGTCCATCCGGGCCGAGGCCCTCGACCCGGCCGTCACACCCAACCTCAAGCTGATTAGTGCCGTCGCATCAGGTACCGACACCATTGACCTGGCCACCTGTCGGACGCGCGGCATCCGTGTGCTTAACAGCCCCGGGTGCAACATTGACGCCGTGGCCGAACATGCCCTAGCACTTTACTTTGCTAGCCGGCGCAGCGTTGTTCCGTCCATGATGGCACTGCAGAAAAACGAGTGGCCCAAAAGAGGCACACTGTTCAGAACGGCAAACCATGCAAATGGTATGATGCCGGCACGGCGGTGTGCTGCCGAGACGGCCGTTGTTGTGGGCTATGGCGGTGTAGGCAAGCGAGTGGTCGAACTACTGCGGATGCTGGGCATGAATGTTTCGGTGGCCGGTCGGAAGGGTCAGCCCAAGGCAGACGTTCCCGAAGGGCGGGTCGAGTTTGACAAGGCCATTCGTACTGCTACTCTGATTGTTCTCTGCTGTCCTCGCACGACAGAGACACTCGACTTGTTGTCAACGGCCGAGTTTGCCGTCATGCAGCCGGACTGCGTTCTGGTCAACGTGTCACGCGGCGGAATCGTGGATGAGGCCGCTCTGTTGGTAGCATTGCAGACAAACCAGATTGCCGGTGCAGGTATGGATGTTTTTGCCAAGGAGCCGGCCAGCACCGAGACATGTCCACTGCTGGCACCGGACGTCGTGAATGCTGGCCTCAATCTGGTGCTGACACCGCACACGGCCTGGGTCGCCGCGCAGACAAATGCAAACAACCAGCGTGTTCTGATTGAAAATCTTCACGGTTTTATAAATGGCAAGGTTGAAGAGGACAGATTACAGGCATGATAGTTGACATGACAAAAAAATAAAATTCTTCCGTACATAATTAGCGCTAGTAATCGGTAGTTTTCTCTCTGTAAGTAAAAGTTGCGAGCAGATTCAATTTGGTGACGCAAAACAAAGGATCTAAATCGATCTTAGTCGTCTTTCGAAAGGGGAACCGCTGGCTGTACGACATACGCCACGGCGTAACGGTGGCATGGTCTTGTGTCGGCCCTATGTAGCTACTATTGACGGCGATGCTTCCTGGCGATGGCGATCGCGACAAAATACAGCCCATCAGGTGCTGTTGCGGCCCGTCGCTGATGAGATTGCACCAAATATATAGCGGCTTTCGGAGCCGGCCGATGAAATGAAAAAATCTTAGTTGCACGGCTTGTATCTATTGCAGGACTTACTTTCACTGATACACCCGTAAACAAAAAAAGTACTAGCATTTCGCCAACGGTGTTTTACAGCTTGCCACTCTGAAAGGCCGCCTGGGGATTGGCAATGTTGGACTGAATGACCATTTCCAGCGTGTCCGTCTTGGTTAAGCCAATGGCCTCTTTGTCTGTCTTCTCATACAGCGTCTTGCCCTCAGCCCAGATGCGCCGCAGCGTAAAAATGCTTGCCACAGGGTGGTCGGCTGCCCACGCATCCTCCTCGATCTTCTTGAGCTCCTCCATGCTCGTATAGGAAACCTTCCAAGGCCGCCCAGTCTGCCGTTCGTACTCGCTCAGCAGTTCCGCTGGTGTCGCTACAAACGAGTGGACCAGAACGGCCCTGTTTTCGGATGCCTCGGGGTGCTTGAGAACGCCGACCAGCGCGCGGCCCACATCTGCCACCGTCGTCATACCCACGGCGCCGTGGCCGTCAACAGCCAGAATGGCCTCCTTCTTCTCCACGTCAAAGTTACCAACACGCGGCTCGGAGGCCATATATCCTGCAAACAGGTCGGCAAAGGGGCCCGTCACGACGTAACTGTACTTGACGCGCTTAACGGCGCCGCTCTCAAGGTAGGCGCGAACCTTGAGCTTCTTCTGGTGCGGCTTCTCGGTGGCGGACGAAGCATCGAAGGCAATATCGGTGCCGTACTCGGAGGGGATAAAACGCTGTATGGTCGGACTACGCTCGGCCAGCGCAATAAGGTCGACTTGCTTGTCAATTGCGAAACGCCCAACAGCCGAAACAACGGTGTCGTAGTCTAACGGTCAGTACCAGGGAAGTATAAAGATGCAGCGCAATGTCGACTTACCCTTGTAAACATTTAGGACATCGTCGTCGTTGTAGAGATCACCGATCCGGACGACAGCGCCACGAGCCTTGAACAGCTGAATCAGGTCCTTCTTGTTCTCGACGGTGGCCTGCGATGTGAACACACCAATGGTTTCAAACTGCTCTTTGGCGTTCAGAATAGCATCGACCAGCACCTTGCCGATGACGCCGGTCGCACCAATAACGAGAATTTTTGACATGTTATTGTTGGTGGTCGGCTAGATGTTGTTTGAACTTCTATGAAAATGTCTAGACCAGTTGAACGGCCAATTGTCCTACCAATACTACACATTTAACGTACGACAATGATGCCCATTCGGGAGCGTGGTTCCCCGTTGTAATCAGTCGTGGTTGGTGATGGTCGGTGCTAGAGAGTTGGTGAGCTAGTGAATTCCTAGCGCTTTGGCCGTAAGTGCGGACTTGTCCGCCGCTGATGAACCACGTTGGCGGGCACGCACAACTCCGCCCTGGGGTTCAGAAGCCACAGTTTAAATTTTACTTATATGTAAAGTTGCGACTAGACTTTGGACCTTGGATTACGAATCTCGGTCAATCTCAGAGCTTCACTTGTTTCAAGATTAAGATCAATAGGCACATTTTGACCTCATCGACACCTTTCACCTTTTCCCCCGCATCACATTCTCTACACATTCAGAATGGGCAAAGTTGTTGCTGCCATCGGCCTGTCTCACGCTCCGGGTAGGTGTTTTACTTCTCCTTTTCTCTCTCATGTTTTTGTACCATCTAACGTCTTAGGCGCCATTGGCTTCCCCGAGACGGCCAAGCCCGATGCTCGCCAGCGCACCGAGGATGCCACCCGCGAACTTGGCAAGACCCTGACCGCCGCCAAGCCCGACGTCATTTTTGCCTTCCTTGACGATCACTTCGAGAACTTTTACCGCAACCACATGCCCTCCATTGCCATCCCCGTGGCAGAGTTTAACGAGGGCCCCGCGGACCAGTGGATGGAGCCTTTACGCATCAAGGAGAAGACAAAGTTTCCCGGCAACCCCGTTGTCGCCGAGCACCTCATTCACTCACTCGTTAGCCAGGGCTTCGATGTCTCCCGCACGGGACCCATCGAGTACGGCAACAACCTGCTGATGCCTTGGGTGCTCATGGAGGCCGACCTGCCTGCACACTGCGCTGTCGTCCCCATCTTCATCAACGTCTTTACACCTCCTCTGATAAAGTACAGTCGCGCCTTCGCTCTGGGTGAGGCCTGCCGTGTCGCTGCCGAGTCCCTGCCGGGCGATACCCGCGTTGCTTTCATGTGCACAGGTGGCCTGTCCCACTGGCCCCCCTACTGGAACCCCCAACAGGCCGGTGACCCGCCGAAGGACGACTTCCTCAAGCTGATGAAGGAGTACCAGACTGTTGGCAAGTCGGTCCTCAAGGATCACCCTGACCTGTTTGTCAAATTCGACGACTACGAGATTGAGATGGCTGCCAAGAACGAGTACCCGCTCAACAGCAAGCACCCGCTTGTCAATGCCGAGTGGGATCTCCAGTTTGCCACCAAGATGGCGGAGGGCGATGCCGACTGGCTGAAGAACTTGACCTACGAAGAGGTCGAGGAGGAGGCTGGCCACGGCGGCCACGAGGTGCTCAACTGGGTGGCCCTGAGCGGTGCAATGGGTGGCAACAAGGCCAAGCTGCTCCTATACGAGCCCGTCATTGAGTGGATCTGCGGCATGACATACCTGGACTATGCCGTCGTGGAGGATGCGCCGGTCCCCAACGGCACAAACAACATTGACGGACATTAAGTACTCGCATGACGACTGTTTTTGTATTTGTATCTTCTCATAGTCGGTTTCGGGTCTGCCAAAAAAAAAATATCTCTCTAATAGAATCAACCATGTTTACAATTATTCAGTGTACCGACGGAATACGTGTAAATATGAGTCTTGGCAGATGACGAAGCAGTCACGATTAATGATAGTTATGGTAACTTATGCTACATCAATACGAACAGGATAACTAACCTCCCTCCCCCCCCCCCCCACGTCTACTAAAATGTGTATTTTTATTAAAAAAAAGTTATAATCGTGACATCTTGTTACTTCACTAAAGGCATCTTCGGCGCTTCGCCGTCGTGCGTTATGCGTTCCCCTGATTAGTCAATACTCTTTAGTCATCCATTGTCAGGCACTAGCGTCCCTAAAAGCACCAGAATTCGTGGCCGAAAAAGCCTCCCAATCAGGAGGTAACAACGACCACACAGACGAATGTAGAAGTGATATCATAAAGGCTTTGTGCTTCTACGAATCCATCCGACCCTAGGAGAGCCCGTAAGTCGGTATTCATCTATCGTGAGCAGCTTTAGTAACTCACCCTGGTCGGGGCCCCCAGCTTATTTTTGCCATCGGCTCCTTCCGGCATTTCTTATCTACAACCTGACTCTAGTTCCATATGTCCCCACTGTTTGCTTTCGTCCAACCATGTCCCCAATATGACCAATATATGTTTAGGTCGCAGCAATTCGCATCTTTGTGGAACTCCATCTTCGTCAGCCCTCTTACGCAACAAACTGGTCTCAATAAAACTCCTGTATTGATCCTTGTCTCCACCATCGTTCCACAACCCCACAATCAACAACAGTTTCACTGGAATCCTCACAGAGGAAACTCACCAGAATGCCATGAGTGCCATAAGTGCAGCCGCGCCTCACGCCGGGGGCACCCACAACTTGTCGGGAGACAATAACCATGCCGCCTGTGGGCATGAGCATGAGCACGAACATGAAAATGCACAGGCTGGCGATGCAGCTGCAGACGAACCTACAACTATAACGAGTGGTATCAGCACCCTGCACCTGCTCCAACAACTACTGCCTACATGTCAAAGATGCCGTCGACTCCGACGCAAATGCGACACACAGCTGCCCAACTGCCGGCCTTGCCACCGCGCAGGCGTTGAGTGCACGATCTTTGACCATGCGCTCAAACAGAAACTGCCACGAGCGTATGTGCAGTCTTTGTTGACGCGGGCCGAGCACCTGCAAGCCGTAATGGCCATCGGCAGACGGACGACAGTGGGCGGATTCGCCTCGGCGACAGGAATCGGAACTGCAAAGGCAGCACTGGATCAAAGTGCCCCGGCCACTACCCCGTCGTCGGCAACAACTGAGGCCCAACCTCAGCCCGATGTCGAGGCCGCAACAGCCGAATTCCTATATACACAAGCGCAGGCTCGACCATCCTATTCACCATCCTATGACATCGTTGTGCCGTCAGCGGCCTCGGCTGGTAAGTCCCGATATTGGGGCGCATCCTCTGTCTTTGCCCTGACCGTCGAGATTCTCCAGCATGCCATGGCGCGTGGGTATGTATCCGAGGATGCTCTCGGCGGCGGTGCGTGCACGTCTGCTCTCCCTGAAATGGACGTCGACGAGCTGGGTGCACACTATTACGGCTGGTCGGCGGCCGCCGAGGCGGACATTTGCGCCCTTCTCGAGGTTTACTTAGCATCGTCCAACATACTCTACGGCATTGTCGACCCGGGTCAGACACAGGCCGACCTCGAGATCTACCTCGCCGTCCACGGGCAGCGGCAAGGCGCAACACCCAACTCGACCATATCGCCGGGCACACCGCTCGGCGACCAGGCCCACCCATACTTCCGCATCGCCATGATGTGTGCGATTGCGTGCGCAACCAAGGCCCGCTACCGACCTCCATGTACAGCAGAGAGTCTGGCATACTATGCCGATGCAGTGGCCTATGTGGAAGAGGTCACAGCCGAGGTGTCACCGGCATCCCTGCAGGCACTGCTGTTACTGATTGTATTCTGTCTCTTCTTTCCCAGGAAAGGCGACGTGTGGAAATTGCTAGACTATGCATGCCGATTGGCACTGGAGCTGGGATACCATACCGAAGCAGAGGTGGACAGTCCTGGAGTGTCGGGTGCTGTGGGTCCTATTCCCATTCCCGGACTTGAAAAGGCCGACCATTTTGTTGCGGGTATCAATCGAGCTGAAAGCGATGCTCAGAAACTGCGACGCTCGACCTTTTGGGGCCTGTATGCAATTGAGCGCATTGTCGGGCAACTGTTTGGCCGGAGTAGCGACCTGCCCGAGTCAATCATTACTGTGGCCTACCCGAGCACGATGTTGTCTGCTGCGGCCAGCATGGCGGATGTGGACCGCACGGCCATGCAGGCCATGAGCATTGCCCATCACTACCGGCTGGTGTACCTGCGGTCCGAGATCTTTCGGTCGCTGTACCTACCAGCATACCGGGACAACCCTGATGACAGCAGCGGTCTCGGCATCGGCGTCAGCTTTGACTGGCTGCGCGAACAGTATCAGACACTCTATGCCTGGCGTCAGGAGCTGGCCGTGCCCGAGGGCGACCGGCGCGAGGGCGTAGCAACGCTGACGTGTGATGTGGGCTACGATGCCACTATGTGCTTCTTGTTCCAGCCACTCCTACTGAAGGCATTGCGAGCAACGGTCGATACATCGCAAACGCCAGACGTCACGGTGGCGTCGGACCCGTTCTACTCGTCGATTCGGCTCATCCGCACATACGAAAAGATCATTCGCGCGCCCGAATCATCAGTCCTGGGGTCGTACCCAATGACATTTATGAGCGCGCATTACATTTATTTGGCGTCGAGCACACTGCTAGTACATGCCATGCTGCGACTGGACGGGCGGACCAAGGTGCTGCCCAGAATGGCACCAGTGGGCACAAACGATACAACTACAAATGGTGACAATGCAGGCGTACGTGGTGAATACGGGAATGCCGACCTCGACTGGGGCACGTATGTCGATGTTTCCAGTTCGTGTCTGATTCTCTTGGCTTGGTGCGGGGAGCGCTGGCCGGGGCTGCTGGGGATGCTGAACGTCTACCAGCGATTGTTTGGACGGACCATACGAGAGCTGATTGCGCGAGGAATTCTGAGGTAATTTCTTGGTTGTTTTGCAAACTCTGTCTGTAGCGAACTATGCCGAGCGAGTCACAAGTAGTTACGACGATGAATAATGCGACTTGGTATTCTGATTCAATGTACGGCCAAATGCAATCATCATTTTCTTCGATGTGGATTTTAATCACAAAGCATTGTTGACCCAATGCTGTTGAACCGACACCGTCAAACCAACGCTGATTCATGTCCGGCCGTGAAAGTAGACCTGTGTAAAAAGTCCGAGCGCGGCATTGATAGGGCATGTGTCGCGTAAACGGAGTTGACCGCTGTTTTGAAAGGAGACCGACTCCAACCGCGTCGATATCTCCGTGTAGAACGGGGAGGCGTAATTGTGCGAGTTGGGATAACCCTTGACGTCGTCAACCTCGACGAGAGTGGAGACCGTAGAGCGGACAGCTGATATTTGACAACTGATATCTGTCCCGTGATGATATGTGTTGTTGTTGAGCAAAAGGCTTGTACTTTGTCTCTTTCCTATTTTCACTGTCACATCTATCAGCACATCACCACAATGGAATCTCGGAGGCTCACACACAGCAAGGTTCTGTCAACGGGCCTTCCGGCCGCCCGCTGGGCAACTCGGCTGGCACTACAGATCGCTGCGCGCCGCGCCATCTCGTCGTTTATCGCCGGTGAGCCGGAGAGACCGTCCATGAAGACGAGCCTGCCCGGCCCCGTCTCGCAGAAAAAGATTGCCAGTCTGACGGAGGTGTTTGACACACGCAACGTCAGTCTGCTGACCGACTACTCCAAGAGCATCGGCAACTACATTGTCGACGCCGACGGCAATGTTCTCCTGGATGCGTGAGTCTCCCTTTGCGACATGAGATTTGCATGTTCACCGCTGACCGCTCGCTTGTCAGATTCGCCCAAATTGCTTCCATCCCCCTTGGCTATGCCAACCCCGCCCTGATCGCTGCCTCCTCGACGCCCGAGATGGTTAACGCCATTGTCAGCCGACCGGCGCTCGGAAACTTCCCGCCCGTCGATTGGGCAGAGGTCCTAGGCACGGGTCTGCTGCGCGCGGCTCCCCGTGGTCTCAACAAGGTGTTTACCGCCATGACCGGCTCCGACGCCAACGAGACGGCTTACAAGGCGGCGTTTATGTGGCGTCGCCAGCAGGAGCGCGGTGGCTACGATGTTGATTTCACTGTGGAGGAGATCGAATCGTCAATGAACAACCAGTCGCCCGGCGCTGCGAACGGCCTCTCGATCCTGTCTTTTAAGGGCGGCTTTCACGGTCGCCTGTTTGGTTCGCTGTCGACGACGCGCTCCAAGCCTATCCACAAGCTGGATATCCCCGCCTTTGACTGGCCACAGGCCCCCTTCCCCTCGCTGCGCTACCCGCTCGACCTATACGCGGCTGAAAATGCTGTGGCCGAAAAGGCGTCCCTGGAGGCGGTCGAGGACCTGCTGCTCACCTATCACAACAAGCCAGTTGCCGTCGTTGTCGAGCCTGTGCAGTCTGAGGGCGGCGACAACCACGCAAGCCCGGCGTTCTTTCGCGGCCTGCGCAAACTGACGGCCAAGCACAATGTGCTATTTATTGTCGACGAGGTCCAGACGGGTGTCGGCGCCACTGGCCGTTTTTGGGCCCACGACCACTGGGACTTGCCCACGCCGCCCGACATGGTGACATTCTCCAAGAAGGCCCAGGCCGCTGGTTTCTACTATACCAACCCGGAGCTGCGCCCCAACAAGGCCTACCGCCAGTTCAACACCTGGATGGGCGATCCGGTGCGCGCACTGCTGTTTCGCGCCATCTACGAGGAGATTGACAAGCACGACCTGGTGAAGCACACAGCCGAGGTGGGCGATTACCTGTTTGGTGCCATCGAGTCGAAGCTAGCCGTCAAGTACCCGGCCCAATTCACCAATCTGCGCGGCAAGGGCATGGGTACTTTTCTGGCGTTCGACCACCCCGACCGTGACAACTTTGTCAAGAAGGTCAAAGATCTGGGCGTCAATGTGGGCGGTTCGGGCGAGTTGACTGTGCGGCTACGGCCGATGCTTATCTTCGAGAAGGGTCACGCTGACATCCTGCTCGAGGCTCTAGACAAGGCGGCGGCTTCATAAGGCGAAAAGGAGTAACATGTTTGAATTTCCAGCAGTCTTGTAGTCTTTTCTAAGTAATAACCTGAAATAGTGTGAGGAAAATATAATAATCTACGGTGCCCATATCATCATTGGTGGTGTCGCAGTAACCTGTCGTTCATTTTCAACGCCGTTATAGCTGTTGAATTAGTTACTATCTTTAGTGGTTTGGCTGCTTTGACTACTTGAAACCCTCCGACTGCTATGTTTGCTCGAACCCCTGGCTAGCCCGGCCTCGGCAGGACATGTCCGTTTTAGGCGGACATGGCCGTAGTGTATCTACACCCCGCGATGAAAAGTGCAATGAATTTTTGAAATTGTTTTTACCCACCCACCAACTCCACCAACTCCACCAGCCCCGCCAACCCGCCAATTGTCCTACCTCAGTCATCGTAATGTGTCACAATGTGGACCACCGACTTCGCTATATTCTCGGTGTCGCGGAATGTCGTAGGGCGATCTGGAGCGAGTCGTATAGCTGTAGGTGTGTAAGTTGCGAGGAAGCTCAACCAGATATAGACCCAGGTTTATATAAACCCAGGTTGGTTTATATAGACCCAGGTTTACCAAACTCACGGTATCATCTACGGTTCTTTTCTGTCTTCACCGCCATCCGCCATCGATCCACGGGCACAAATATTCATACAGTCGCGATGCTGCGGAAAATTACGCAAGGAAATGCCCGGTCGGCTGGCCGCCTGGCCAGTCCAGCATCTGCCACCAGAGCATCCTCTCGTTCCCTCCACACGACTGCTTCGCTGCGCAATGCCGCTCTTAACTCGACGGCAACGACATTCATCCGCTCTCACGACAAGCTCGCTGCCAACAAGGCCACGGATACGCCTTACTTCATTGACAATGCCTTCCAGCAGTCATCCGCAACAACATTCGTGCATGTCCACGACCCGGCCACCAACCATATGGTGACGCGCGTGCCGCAAATGACTCGCGACGAGCTCAAGGCCGCCGTGGAATCTGCTGCCGCTGCATATCCAGCCTGGCGCAGCACCAGCATTATGGCGCGCCAGCAGATCATGTTCAAGTTTGTTGCGCTGATCCGCGCGCACTGGGACCGTCTGGCCGCCAGCATCACACTTGAGCAGGGCAAGACGTTTGCAGACGCCCGCGGTGACGTACTACGCGGCCTACAGGTGGCAGAGGCGGCATGTGCGGCGCCGGAGCTGCTCAAGGGCGAGGTCCTCGAAGTGGCCAAGGATATGGAGACGCGCAGCTACCGGGAGCCCCTGGGTGTTACGGCTGCTATTTGCCCATTCAGTGAGCTACAGTCGTCTACTTTCTCGCAGCTTTACAATTGCTGACAGACAGACTTTCCTGCCATGATCCCCCTCTGGTCAATTCCTATTGCCTGTGTGACTGGCAACACGCTTGTCCTCAAGCCGTCGGAGCGCGACCCTGGCGCCGCCCTTATCCTGGCCGAGCTCGCTCGTGAGGCTGGTCTGCCCAATGGTGTGCTCAACATTGTGCACGGTACGCACGACACAGTCAACTTCCTGCTCGAGCATGACGACATCAAGGCCATTAGCTTCGTCGGCGGCAATAAGACAGGCGAGTACATCTTCACCAAGGGCAGCGCGCACGGTAAGCGAGTACAGGCTAATCTTGGCGCCAAGAACCATGCCGTCGCCCTACCCGACTGCGACAAGAACCACTTTATTAATAGCGTGATCGGCGCCGCCTTTGGCGCCGCCGGCCAGCGGTGCATGGCCCTCAGTGTTGTCGTTCTCGTGGGCGAGACCCAAGAGTGGCTGCCCGATCTCGTGACTGCTGCCGAAAAGCTTAAGGTGAGTGGCGGTTTCCACGACGGAGCTGACCTCGGCCCCGTCATCACGCCCCAAAGCAAAACTCGCATCGAGTCCCTGGTGCAGAGCGCCGCCGACGAGGGTGCTTCCATTCTGCTAGATGGCCGTGGCTTCAAGCCAGACGATGCCAGCCTGGCCGACGGCAACTGGGTTGCGCCCACCATTATCAGCAACGCCACTGCAGCCATGGCCTGCTACAAGGAGGAGATCTTTGGCCCTGTACTGGTCTGTGTCCACGCGGACACGCTCGACGATGCCGTCGCGCTCATCAACCGGAACCCCTACGGCAACGGCACGGCCATCTTTACGCGCAGCGGTGCCGCTGCCGAGCACTTCCGCCGCACCATTGAGGCCGGCCAAGTCGGCATCAACGTGCCTATTCCAGTGCCTTTGCCCATGTTCTCCTTCACCGGTAACAAGAAGAGTATCGCCGCCGGCGGTGCCAGCACATTCTACGGCCGCCCTGGCATTGCATTCTACACACAGCAGAAAACCGTCACAGCATTGTGGCGCGACGAGTATGTTGAAGCACAAAAGGCCGATGTGTCGATGCCGACACAGTCATAATAGGGGTTCAGGTTTAAGTCTTTTTAGTCGAGTGGGTATATATAAAACTAGAAACAATCGGTCAAAAAACATCTTATTATAGAATCAGAGTTAATAACTTTGCTCGGTGCTGAGGAGTGTCGTTTACTTTACATATCCCTACTAAATTAAAGGGTAAATTAAATATAAGAGAATAAACGACATTATACGGCTTTATTAATGGTAATTCCTACGCCGCTATAAAATCGCCTAAAACCTACAATCTTTTCCCACCCCCACTACCGCCGGTATGCCCACCGCCGCGCCCAGCGCGCGGCGCGCCGCCACGGCACGGCACGGCGGCACAGCCGCCCTGCCGCTCCCGATAACGGCTATTAAACGCATACGGCTATTAAACGCGTACGGCTACCTACGGCCCATAGCTCGACGCGGGCTAGTAGCCCTTTATACCGCCCTACGAACGACGTTAACGTCGTCTCCGAAGGCCCGCGGAGGCCCTCGATTAAACGTAGCTGTACGGTTATAACGACGCCCTTAGTTATACCTTTTACGTCGTCCGGCCGCGATACCGCGCCCGTTAACGATACCGCGCCCGTTGTCCCCTCAACCCCGACCTTTACCCGCGCCGTCCTACCGACGATTAACCCGCTCACCGTTAGCGTCCCCGAGGACGTCGTTAGGATCTACGGTATCCCGGATAGTTACGTCGACGCCCTTACTACTAATATATGGGAATTGAAGTGGACTCGACTTCATTTTTAAAACGGCCCAAAATAGCCGTACAACCCTTGTCTACTGCATTTTTCGAACCCTGTCCACTTCATTTTACAGACCCTGTCCGCTTTCAACCTGTCCAATCATTCTACACAAAACAAGGCCGTGCAGCCCCCGTCTAGTACCTTCTTCAGCTAGATTTCAAGGGTATACGAAGTTTTTAATTAAACACGGCGACGCGGAAGACGCGTTTAGAAGGGAAAATGAAAAAGGGGATGGGGATATTAACGATAGAATAATATGATCTAGAATTATAAGAGAAAAGGAAAGAAAAGAAAAGATAGGAACGAGATAGAAAGAAAACGAAAGAAAGAGAAAGAAACGAAATCAATATAGACCTTCACCCCTTTACTCAACTATGCTAACACCGACTCCTAGTATGTTACTAGGCGATTAGGTTTAGGTTTTACGAAATTTATACTATTAAGCTCGATCAAATTCTAATTAGGGTTAAGCCACCCACCGCCGAGCCTGATTTAAAGTTTGATTAGGGTTAGAGAGCTCGATCAAATTCTGATTAGGGTAGAGAGCTCGATTAAAAGTTTAATCGGGGTTAGAAATTCTCCGTTACCGATAACCTCCTCGTCTCCCGTCGCCGATAGCCTTCTCGTCTTATTTCTCTTATTACCGTCCCGGGGGAAGAAAAGGTGCCGTACCGTCGTTACGAGGCGGCGTCGTATCGGATTTTATTGAGGGTCGGTGCGTCGAGAGCGGGCGAGACGATAAGTCGTAGACGGATAAGACGGCTTTAACGCGTAAACGAGAAAAAAAGATAAGATACGAAGTAATAAAAAGGAAGAAGAAAAAGATAAAGAGTAATAAAGAGGAAGAAGAAAAGATAAAAAGTAATAAGGAGGATAGACGAAGAGAAGAAAGCGTAATAAGGAGAAAGAAGAAAAAAATAAAAAGTAGTACGGAGGGAAAAAAAGAGAAGAAAAAGGAATAAAGAGAAAGACGAAGAGGAGAAAAAAAAAAAACGAAGAGGATAAAAAAAAGAAGAAAAAGGTAAAGTACGGTAAAGACGCGTTAACCGACTAACGTACGGACGATAATTTACGTTAAACCCGAAAAAGTAATAAAAAAATAAATAAATACGAATAACCCTACTTTACTCCTTTTATAATAACGTAAAGGGATATCGGCGTAAGAGAAAAAGAAAAACGGAAAATGACGACTTATTTTTTTCTTTTTTATCCGTTCCTTTTTCTTATTTTTTTTCGTTAACGGTATTATTTCTTTTAAGTTTCTTATATTTTTCGGTTATCTTTTCGTAATTTTTAAATATATCGTCGTCGAGTTATTTTTTAACGTATTTTTCTTTTTATATTAATATTTTATTTTTATTTTTTTCTCGTAAAAAGAAACCTTTTCTTTCTCTTTTTTTTCTCCCTCGATAATCGATTTATCTTCCGTACGTTACGATACGAGGAGTAATAAAACGAAGGAACGAGAAAAAGAAGAGGAATACGGATATTAAGAGAAACGCGTATTAATTTATTTTTTATTTTTATTTTTTTATTCTTTTACTATACGCCGAGTTTACCGTACGGACGGACGTACCTTATAATAAATTATCTTAAATACGTCGTCGTCGTCTTCTTTACCGTCCTTTTCGTTATCCGCCTCGTTATATCCGTTCCCCTCGTTACCCTCGCCGTCCGTTACCTCCTCCACCGTACCCACCGGGGGATACCGGGTCGCGACTATATCGAGTAAGTCGTAGATCGAGGTCTAGTATAATATGTACGTATCGTTATCGATAGTTATTAAGATTTTATATTTTTTACCTAGTTAATTAGTTCTTCCTGTAAGCTTATATAATCACTACTATTAATTTCGTCGTAAAACGACGATTAAAATGGTACTGTTTATTAAGCGTAGTTATGTAATCTTATAAAGATATTGTTAAGATTTTATATTTTTTACCTAGTTAATTAGTTCTTCCTATAAGCTTATATAATCACTACTATTAAATTCGTCGTAAAACGACGATTAAAATAGTACTGTTTATTAAGCGTAGTT
>WNYF01000152.1:0-63705 GCA_021396225.1 Sporothrix inflata | reverse complement strand
TTCCCTCCCCGACGCTCTGCCGATCCGCCCTGACCGGCCGCGCGGGCGGCGGGCCCGACAGCGGCGTCCGCGGCATGCGCGGTGACCTGTACGTGTTTGTGCGCGTGGCCTCGGACCCCCAGTTTACGCGCGCGGGCGCCGACATTCTGCACACCGCGACTGTGCCCCTGACAACAGCCGTGCTGGGCGGTGAGGTGACCGTGCCCACCCTCGACGGCTCCGTCAAGGTGCGCGTCGCCACCGGCACGAGCACGGGCGACCGCATCACGCTGTCCGGCATGGGCATGAAGAAGCTGGGCAGCAGCGCGCGCCGCAGCGGCGGAGGATCGTCCGGCGACCTGCGCGTCGAGTTCCGCGTCGCCATGCCCAAGTACCTGACGGCGAACCAGCGGACCATTGTCGAAATGCTGGCCGACGAGATGGGCGACAAGACGGCGAAGCGGGTGATGAACGTGGGGCGCGCCACAGGCACCGACGGCAGCAGTGGCGGCGGCCACAAAGGCACCGCCACCGCCGACGAGGACCCCGAGTCCCACAACAACGAGGGCTTCCTCAAGACCATCTGGCACAACCTAACCAACCACCCGGCACACCAAAAGCAGCCCGACGAGGCCAAGGCGGGTGAGAAGAAGGACGAAAAGAACGAGAAGAACGAGAATAACGAAAAGAAGGACGAAAAGAAGGACGAAAAGAAGACGGACGGCAAGGGCTCCGGCTCGGCATAAGACACTCTCCCCTCATATTCTCACGCAATGTATTCAACACGTTTAGATTTGGCGATGATTTTCTCAATTTCATGGGACACCACTGTGTGTCCCTCGCATATTCCCATTTACCTACTTGCATTCGGGCGGTGTTTTTTTTTACAAAGGGGGGGCGGTCATGTACATACAAAGAAGAAAAGTTTTCAAACGAAAAGGGGAGAACGACAGAAGATCTGCGATGATGGCCATCACCGCTCTTGCCCGTTTTATTTTTTTTATAGAACCACTGGATAGAGACAACTAAAAATCAAAAATGTACTATTATGATTCAAGTAAACAGAACGAGAAGAGTGTAAATTCTTTTGAGCCGAGATGTCTTGAGATGTCTTGAGAGGCGATCGAAGGAATGCAAAATGTAGCCAGAAAAATTAAGAGGAGCAAACTGTACCACGCCCACGCCTTCCCCCCCGGACTCCTCTGCTTTGGTATAATGCCTGTGCCAAAAAAGGCAAGGAAATGACTGTGAGCCCAAAGACACCAGAAAAGGACAATACAAATGTACAAGTTGCGATCCCAAGAGTGGCCAGATGAGAGACAAAAAACAGATAGACCTCCGAATGATAACAGTGATGAACAGCCAGGCCAAATAAATACCACACTAAATACGGAACAGATGATAGACAATGAAAAAAGAAAGAAAGAAACAATAAACATACACCGCCGATGCATCAACCCCCATGACCGCCCGGCTGTCCGTACATGCCGGAATAGCTGCCGCCGCCGCCGCCGCCGCCTTGGCTGTTGGGGCCTTGCCCGCCTTGGTTTCCGGGCGCACCGCCTTGACCGCCACTCCCAGGACCGCGTCCACTGTGTCCACCAGCATCAGGTCCAGGACCGCCTGGGCCCGGACCACCTCCACCATTGCCGCCATTGTTGTACTCGTTCTGCATGAAGAAGCTCCAGTCCATCGGACCAAAGTCCATTATCTCAGGCACGTTGACGCCGCCAATCATCTGCGGGCCGCCGAGGCCGTCGACGTACTGGCCGGGGCCTCCACCTCCTTGTCCTCCTTGTCCTCCACTTCCATTTCCTTGCCCTCCACCACCTCCTTGCCCTCCCCTGCCCGCGCCACCACCGGGCGTCTGCGTGGCACCGGTGGGCTGCGCATAGACGGATCCGTGTACTTGATGTTGCTGGTGTGCATGTTGATGCGGGTGATGTTGTTGATGCAGCGGATGTTGGTGTTGTTGATGTTGTTGGTGCTGCTGCTGCTGTTGCTGCTGTTGCTGTTGCTGCTGTTGCTGTGCCGCGGGCGGCGAGGACGTCGTCGACGATGCCGACGACGGATGCAGACCCTGCGCAAGCTGCTGCTGCTGTTGTTGTTGCTGTTGTTGCTGTTGCTGTTGCCGAGAAACCGACTCCTCCATCATCTCCTCCTCCGTTCCCCGATTACTGACGTTACCGTTGTTGTTCCCCACGTTGTTCGCCGTCGGAAGCGGCCGTTGCGGTGGCGCGCCTCCGGCGGCACCCCCTGTTCCACCCCCGGTTTGCTGCGCCATACCTGGATTAATCTTGGGCAGCGTTTGCCGTAGCAGCTGGATGAACTTGGGCGCCTTGCGTGCGCGCCCGGCCTGCAGCTCCGCCGCCTCGTGCGCGTCCCACGCCTTGATAAACAAGGCGCCAAAGGCCACGTGGATGGGGCTCCTCAAATTGCGGATCAGCCCGCGGCGCTCGTGGTTCTCGCAGATGGCGGCCCAGGCGCGCTCGACGAGGTCGCCCGACTTGCGGGTGCGCAGCTCAATGACCAAGAACATGTAGGCGGGGAAAGGGAAGTGCATATAGGTGTACCACGCAAAACCCTTCAGGCTCTCGGCGCTCTGCATGACGTTGTCGTACTCGACCATGCGGATGGCCTCGATGAACAAGGTGTCGCGCTCGGCGTCGTCGACAACGGGCGGTGCAGGTGGGGGAGGGGGAGCGGGGGGCGCAAGATGGGGTTGCGGCGGCGGCGGGCCGTAGGTGGGCGGCCCCATACCGCCCATCATCATGCCCGGACCACCACCACCACCCATCATCATGCCGCCCATCCCGCCCATGCCACCCATCATCCCACCCATACCACCCATCATGCCGCCCATGCCACCCATCATGCCTCCCATCCCACCCATCACCCCGCCCATGCTGCCCATCATGTTACCCATGCCGCCGCCCATCCCGCCCATCATGTCGTCCATGTCGCCGCCCATCATCCCGCCGCCCATACCACCACCCATACCAGGACCGCCGCCGCCAAAGCTGCTCATCCCACCCATGGGGCTGAAGCTGCTTTGGCTGTGGCTGCTGTTTATGGGCGTGGCGGCGTCGTTGGAGGAGGGCGACGAGCCAGCGGCGTTGTTGGTGCCATTGTTGGCGGCGGCAGCAGCAGCGGCTGCGGCAGCGGCAGGCCCGTTGCGCGCCAAAAAGTTGATGACGCGCATTTTGGACAGGGCCTGGCGGGTCATCATGAGCGTGAAAAAGTGCATGGGAATCTTGGGGTCACAGGACTTGAGGTAGGTATTTTCAATGTAGTTGCAGTAGCTCTCTGGGTCGCTGGGCAGCGTCTGGTTGACAATGTGCGTGACGACGTCCGGGGAGCTGGGGCTGGGGGAGTAGTGGAACTTGCGGGTCGCGGCCGCGACCGTAGCGGCGGCACTACCCGGGGCTGGGGGTGGGCCGGCGGCAGGCGCGGTGGAGTTGTTAGTGCCGGTCGCACCTGCCGTGGCAGACGAAGTGTTGCCGCCTGCAGACGCACCCGGGTTGCTGGTCGACGCGGCGGCCGGCGAGCCACCGCTGGTGTTGCTGTTGCTACCGCTGCCGCCGGAACCACCACCGGCCGTGTTGGCAGCGTTGTTGTTGCCGCCGCCACCTCCGGCATTAGGCGGCCCGCTGTCAGGTGACCCGGCGGCGGTGCACATCTCGACCCGCGTGAGACAAAAGAGCATCTCGGTGGGACCAACATACGGCGTGGGGGCATCCTTGGCGTGTAAATGCAAATCGGTGTCGTTGATGTTGAGGGGGAACTTGGTGTCGGCGTTGCTGGAGGAGAGCGCGGTGATGGTGGAGCCGGTGATCTCGGCAATGCGCTTGTCGAAGACGACAATCTGCCACCACAGACGGCGGCGCAGCTCGACCTCAAACGGAGGCAGGCCGAACTGGGCGCCGTCGCGGTGCAGGCCCAGCCGCTGGGCGACGCGCACGGCAATGCCAATCAGACAGAAGAGCGAGCGCGGGTCGACATACTGGCGCACGCAGATCTGGGACTGTTGGTATGTGGGCAGCGCGATGGGAATAAGACTTACTAGGTAGAGGAAGTACGCCTGCAGCACGACCAAGTCGGGGCTGCGCATGAAGCCGGCGTTGATGAGCGCCTGCTGCGCGGCCCGGTGGAACCGCGCGAGCAGGCGCGCCTTCTCCTCGTCAAAGGTGCTCTGCACGTCCTCCTCGCTCATGGACGTAATGGCAATAAAGTAAATGGAAAACATGAGCGCCTCGAGCGGGCGCGGGATCTTAGCGACGTTGGCGCCAGCCTCAATGATCTGCGCCTGCAGCGTCTGTGTGTGTGTGACCTTGAGCAGCGGGTTGACGTTGGTCAAGTAGATCTGCCACAGCTGGAAAATCTGGATGCCCGGTGGGTGGTGGTCCGTCACCTTGGTGGTCTGCCCGCCAATGACAAAGGGAAAGCCGTCCTGGTTGTCAAACATGCTGTCAAAGGCATGGTGGATGGTGGAGCCCTCAATCTCGTCGTCGGACGAGTCGTCGTCGTCACGCAGCGTGTCCTCGTTGGACGAGCGGTACGACCACTTGAGACGCTCGGCGGTGGCCGCGTTGGCTTCCGAGGAGTACTCCTGGTTGCTGGAGGACGGCGACGTCTTGAGGCCGACGAGATCATTCTGTAACTCGTCGACCTCGTCAATGGTTGAGTGGTGCCCGTGCGATCCGTGCGACGCGTGCGAATCGTACACCGGATCAAACGACACGCCGTGCTGGCTCAGCAGCGCCTCGTACTTGCGCAGGCGCTCGACGAGCTCGCGCTCGTGCGGCTTCTTCTTGCGGCGGCGCGGCGGCTGCGGCGGGACCACGCGGCACTCCACCTGCGCCTTGACGCAGTTGGCGCACGGCTTGTTCTTGTCGCACCGCACCTTGCGCTGCTGGCACAGCACGCACGAGTGGCCACGCGTCAGCTTGTTGACCACGGCGGCGTCGGCGGCCGACATTTGTGGCGGGAGGCCGGCCAAGTTTTGTTGTTGGCTCTGGTGTTGTTGCAACTGTTGGTGTTGGGCCTGACCCATGTGTTGGGGGCCGGGTACGGCGTGGCCGCCCGGGCCCGGCATGGGCACCCCCTGCGGAGAGGGTGTCTCGCCTGGGACGTCCATGGCGGAGAGGGAGGGATGTGGCTAGGTTTGTCTCTCGTATCTCTTGTTTTTGTTGTATTTCTTTTCTTTTGATGTATTTTCTTATTTTTTTTTATATTTTCTTTTGATTTTTCCTTCGACTTTTTGTCGATATAGAGAGGCGTTGAGAGACGTTTCAGAGGCGGTGAGAGGGTGCCGGGACAGCCGATGCCGACTCCGTACCTCGCAGCAAGGCACCGCGGGCCGGTGCTCGGGAGTTGAACGGGTTGAGCCGTAGACGTGGACCGTATGTCGTAGAGAGAAAACAAAACGGACGCTCGTGTGTTGCTAGCCAAGAGACTCAAAGGACTGGTGTCTTCGGGTTAGCTGAGGCTCGGTTTCGGATCCGAAAGACAACGACAGGGCGAGGGACAAGTCCAGAACGAGGGACGGAGTCAGGGTCAGGGCGAGAGGATTTTGGGGCCTGGCCAGGGCAGGGCAACGCAGGGGAGGGCAGGGCAAGCCATGTGAGGGGTGACATGGAGGCAGACGGACGTGGACGTGGACGTGGACGTAGGCACGGAACGACCAGGCGTCGGCACGCTTTAAAGGTAGATGGCAAGTAGATAGGGGTGGAGGAGCGGACGGGGGTAGAGCGAGCGAGCGAGAGAGAAACGGAGAAACATTTTAATATCGAGGCTCTCGAGGCCCGCTTTGTATATTAAGTGACCATGGGCAGCGAGCAGCCAGACAAGGATGGCCGAGGTGAGGGAGGCAAAGACAAGCCATGAAGATCCAGGCCAGTTGGTCAGTCGGCTCCCGCTGGGGAACATTTAATATCCAGCCGGACCTCCTTCGTCCTGGTCTTTCTGGTGTCTGTCTCGTACTCGCAGTGTGTTTCTTCTTTCTCTCTCGCACGCTCTACTGTGCTCAAACGACGATCTCTTCGGACAACGCTCTTTAACGTACCTTGACAAACACACAAGAAGTGTGGTATTGGAACCAGATGGCAACCGAATGGCAGATGAACCAGATAAACCAGATTGACCGCGGGCAAGCGGTAAGATGACAAGATGCAGACGAAGTGCAGAATAGTCTGCAGGTGACGGGAATGCGGGCGACGGACGCGACGGACAACCGATGCTTAGAGGTGACACACACACACGCACATTCAAGAAAATAATAATCAAGTGTTAGACGGCTGCTTTTTTTCTTCTAAGAAGGGTGAATATTCAACAAAGAAATAAGATGGGTGCTGCGGGAAGGGAGGCGGGAGGACAGAAAATTGAGTTACTGAGAAGAGAACGAAAGGTGTCAAGAAAGGGGGGATACTGGATGGGGTAGAAGAAAAAAGAGAGTCAAATGCCAAAAGCCAAAAGGGCAGATAGCATCCGGCGGCAGATCAAAAGAGGCAGCAGGCAGAAAGGGGGGCGAGGACGCGGCAGGAGGCAGGGCGATCGTCGGAGGGCGTGAGCCAGATGAGCGAGGAGGCGAGGAGAAGGAGGTCGAAGTGTCTCGTTTCTGTGGCTGCGGCACAGCAGCGTGTCTCGAAAAAGTACGGATTGGAGGAGGGGACACGGGAAGAGGTAGGAGAGGGGCAGGCTGGAACAGCCGCGGATCCAGGAAACGACGACCTAGATTCTAGAAGGACGAGAGAGCGGTCCAAGATGGAGCGGCAGTCAACGGGCAAGCAGCGCATGGAGTTGTGCGTGTCGATGTGTAGATGTAGATGTATGTCGATGCGATGCGAGCATAGGAGGTATGCTCGACGCACAACGTACAGCACAATACACAATACACAGCACAAGCCAGGCAAAAGACAAATAAGAACGACAATAAAAAAAGAAGAAAAAAAACGAAGAGAAACAAAATCAACAAACCGGGATCTCTTTCTTCACTTCACCTCTTCACCACCACGTCTATCACCAACAGCACGACGCCACACGAAACGCCTTTGTCAAAGGAAACCGCTTTCCTAATCGGATCGGATCTGTTCACTGCTCACGGTGTAAGTTGAATGGTCAGGATGTCGGTACTTCTCTCTTCAGTACTCCATCCTCTTTTTCTTTAGTCTGTCCCCGTTGCATCTTAATCTGTTGATCTGCACTTGCACGGCTCCACGTCCCAGGTCTTCTTGCTGGCTTTGTGTTTGTGCTTGTACTCTGTACCCTCTTGCGCCACGTCCCACGTGTCCAGGACGCACAACGCCCCGAACGCCGTCCATGTCTTGCAGCTACTTTGAGCTACTCGAGCTCAATCAGCTGCAAGGCAATGGCCAAAGAAGGCAAAGACCAGGGACAGGGACAAGAGGACCCTTATGCTCCACGTCGAACGACATGGAGTGGAGCCACTCCGCACATCGGGTACAGAGAGAACGCCGAGCAGGCGCAGGAAGAGCACAATAGACAGAGAAAAAGCAGAGCAACAGGAACAAGCCAGTCGGCAAGCTGCCGGTATGCAGCCAGCTCAAGTTCAGGCCAGGCCAGGCCAGCTGTGGCCAGAACAGGCAGGACAGAACGAACAGCAGCCGCAGACAGACAGACAGACAGACAGGGACGCACGCAAAAGCAAAAAAGGGGATGGAATACACACCGGATGAATAAACGTCAAAAATCGAGTCACACACAAAAGGTTAAACACTCATCATGGTGAAGACACTAAAGTGTCTGCAGAAAAGACAGCAAAGGGGTCAAGCCACAGGCCGCACAATGCGGAACGGCAGAGAGAGTGAGGGGAGAGGGGGTCAGTTCTCTGCATCGACGCCGCACTCTCTTGGGTGCGCCGAGCGGTTGAGACACGAAAAGACTTACACACAGGCTCTCGTGTGCACTGCAGTACTGCGTGAACGGGAATGTACTTGGCAGGAGGGGACAGATTGGACAGAGGGTGCCTGGATGTGCGGCAGTGCGCTGTCAATCAGTCAGTAATGTGGACTGTGTCGCCCGAGATTAAAGAGGGTATTACACAGCAACAGTAGCAGTAACAATAGCAGTAGTCTGTACTCCTGCGCCGTACTAGGTACATTCGATGATCGCCTGAGGCACGAGGGAAAGGATTGGCAGGTAGTCAGTCGAGAGTAAGGGAAAGGGGAATTAAAAAAGGGGGCGTTTGAAAAAAGAAGCAAAAAGAGTAGAAGTCCGTCTCGCTCCCGAGACGGGCTGCTGCGAGAAAGGGAGGGATGGGGTGAGGGGGCAAAAAGAGGAGCGAGGAGCGAGGCTGGGACTAGGGGCGTGGACGAAAGAGCGAAAGAGAGGAGGTAAGATAATAGGAGAGGGCAGAAGGTGGTCCAGCGGCGCAGAAGTCGAGACACGAGGCAGAGAGCAGAGGCAGACGGAGTGCGTCGTAGAATGCATGAGAGTGCAAGACAGAAAGCAAGAGAGGGGTGCGAACGAGACAGGCGAGGTGCAGATAGATACGACGTGCGGCGTGCTGCGAGCTCGCTTTTCTTCTCTTTTTTACCCCCTTCTTTCTCCCTCATCGCGTTTTCTGTCCTCTTCTCTCTTCTTCTCTTTTTCTCTCCCTTTCCTCTCCTTTATTTTACTCACCTTTGTGCGGGTTTTCCCTGGTCGTTGGGGGCCGGTTTTGAGGGGGACCTGTTCGAAAGGGGGTGCGCCGGTTTGCGTGTGTGCGAACGTGCGCAAGTCGCGTTTTGACGACGGTGAGGTGAGCGTGAGCGTGAGTGTTCGCAAACACAGAGAGAGACAGCTGTGGCGTTGTGTCGTAGGGCAGGGGAGACTGCAGAGCTGTTGAGGGTCTGCATGGCAAATGTGGACTCGGCAGAGTCGGGCGGTTAATTCGGTCCCGAACGAGGGTTTCAGAAGGCCGGGCTGGATTAAGTGGGGCACTGTCTGTCGCTCATCGTCGCTCCTTCTTTATCACGTTATGCTAGTCGGCGTAAGGAAAGAGCGAGCATCGATAAAGACGGAATAGGAAAGAGAGAGAGGAGAAGGTGTGGCAGGTACAAGGCAGGAACGTGGGCAAGAACGTGGGCAGGAACGATGGGCAGACCAAAGGGAAGAGCGCAACAGTAGGCACGAACAAAGGAAAGAGCAACGCACACACAAATCGAGACTAGAACGATAAGACGGCCGCTATTGAGCCTGCAATGTTGTGCGAGCGAGTGTGTCTATCAAAACTACCCCGTCGTAGACGGTGCTCCTCTCGTCGGTGATTATCGCCCCGCGGTCCGTCTTTGTGGACAGTGAACTGTCGTCCACTGCTGGACGTCGTAGACGGACGATGCGACCGCCCTGTGTGGTCCCTCGTGTGGTCCCTCGTGTGGTCCCCACACATGGCAGAGTGCGGCTACGCTAATCCGCATTGGGAATGGTCGGGTCCCGGCTATGAAGGTTATTTACGGATCCGATGGGGAAGTTTGACTTGAACGTCGCCGTTGGGTGTATGTAGAAGTACGGAGTACTTGTACTACTGAGATCTCAATTGGAATGTCGGTGTGTACTTGTACTCTTTTTTTCTCTCACTTCCTTTCTCGGAACGCCACACGTCATCGCCATTGCATAAAACGGGAGAAGAGGGGGGGAGGTGTGCCGTTAGAAAGAGTAGCTCGCCGGGAGACATCACAGCCGTTTGGGACTCGATCGTGGGGATGTTGGAGTTGTTGGGAGATGGGTGTTGTTGGATCTTGTTCTATTCTCTGGATTTTTACTTGTACTCCCTAAGCTCGGAGCTTGCCTGTCAGTCATTGCATTGGATCTCAATGGGTTTCTTTCTTTCTTTTTGATCTCCCCTCATGTTGTGTAGGTGATTTGTATTTTTATGCCCTTCTACACCCCGATGCTGTGCCCATCTGTTGCCGCAATATACGACGGACATTTTACTCCTGCCCTATTCTATTTGTATTGAGTGCTCTTGGTGCACAAAATAATTCCAATTCATCATAAGCTGCAGAAAAAATTCACACAGAAACTAAAAGACAAGAAACCGAGCATCCGTTTTGTGTGCCCGTCGTGGCCGATGCTCTTGCATGTTCGCCTGCATGTGCATTTCGATACTGCATTGCAGATGTCTACTTTTCATGTTTTTCATCTCCTTTTTCCTGATATGTTTTTGGCCGGGGTCTTTTTATTTTATTTTGTTCTTTTGTGTGCTGTCATCCACACTTTTGCGCATCTCATATCCTCTTCATTTTATCCTCCCCTTCCCGGCTTCCGTTTTCCCTTTTCTTTCCCTTTCTGTCTCTCGTCTTCCCTTTTCTTCTCACCTTGTCCCGCCGTTCTCGCTTACCATTTCCTTTTCCTGCCGATTTGCATTCTACTTTCTCTTTTTTACTCTTTCCCTCCCTTTTCCCCTTTCCCACTTCACTGCCTCACTGCCTCGCTGTCTAATTGCCATGATCGTCAACACACACCTTTTTGCACTCTGCATTTTATCATTCTTGTTCTCATCCTCCGTACAATCTCGCACTTAGCAAAGAACCCGATGATGATCGATTTATATTGATTCCAGGACAAGAACAAGGCGCAATCACGGTGATATTCGCTTTCTTTTTTCTCCGACCGACGAACGTAGAACAGAAATTCGATTTATAAAGAGGGCTGTCCTCTATTCTTGTCAACTTTCTGTCTTTCTTCTTTTTCTGGTCTCCTGTTTCTGTTTTCTTTTTTCCTCTTTGGTTCTGGTTCCCTTGTTTGTTCTCTCCTTTCCCTACCAGGAAAATATACCTCCCCATCACCTCCATATCCATCTACATCTACACCCATATCCACCCAATCCACCCAATACACTCTCCACTCCGGCCGTCATCGTTCGCCCGGCACTCCTTTCGGTCTTGTCTATACTCCTCCCTGCCTCCTTATATATTACCACCGCGCAATATACCCATATAGTCCGATATCCCAAAACGAGATATCGATGCACCTTTGACACATTGCTCTGTCTCTGTGTCCGTCTACTGTCGGCGACTCTGCTGTATACTGGCCTACCTCCTTTCTCGGTTACCCTTCTGCTCTCTTTTCTCCGCCATCTCCGTTGAGCACTTTCGACTGTCGACTACAACGGACTCTTTCTACGCACAACCTCCAACAATTTCTCTCCTTTTTGTCTTCTCTTTTCTCTCTTTCGTGAATATCTTTTTGTCTCCTCGTCATCAAGCATCGTATTTTCTTTTCTGTCTCCTGTCTCCTCTCTCCTTCATCTCTTCATCTCCCCTCGAGGTTGCACCCTACCTACACACCACCACAACACACACCTCCGGCCATCTCAGACAGAAACCGTCTTGTGTACAGTGGCCGTTCGCCTGCCCGCCTGTCGCGGCCTGCATCTCATCAACCTCGTACTTGTATCGTCGATCATATCCATGTCTCCATAAGCATCCCTCTTGTTTCTTTTCCTTCTTCTGTTTCTTCTTGTTTCTCCTCCAAAATGAGTGGAAACACACAGGCCCGGCCTTCGCAGCAACCCCGGTCGTCACAGCAGTCCTCACATCAGTCCCGGTCGTCACAATCCATCAGCAGTGGCCAGACCACGGAGATTGAGATTGAGCGGTCGGATGTGGAGCTCAGCGATGCCACGGACGTGGAGAAACTGGCGTCTGTACCGGAGATGAGAGGATCAGGGGGCCCGCCAGGACCGCCGCTAGGCGGTCTTGGTCCCGGACCAGGGGCAAGAGGTCCTGGTGGTCCCGGTGGTCCGCCCGGCCCAGGTGGTTTCGGCCCCGGACCTGGCGGTCCAGGGCCAAACAACCTCTTCCAACCCAAGAGCATCAAATTCTGGATGATCCTCCTCTCCAACTTCCTCGCCCTCTTTCTCGTCGCGCTCGACCGCACCATCGTCGCCACGGCCGTCCCCCGCATCACTGACGACTTCCACAGCCTCGGCGACATTGGCTGGTACGCATCCGCCTACATGTTGACGACAGCCGCGTCGCAGTTGCTGTTTGGCCGCATCTACAAGTTTTACAACATGAAGTGGACGTTTCTGTTGTGTGTGGTCGTCTTCGAAATTGGATCGGCCATCTGTGGCGCCGCGCCCACGTCGGCCATTTTCATTGTGGGCCGCGCTGTCGCCGGCGTCGCGTCCGCCGGCATCTTTTCGGGCTGCATGCTCATCATGGTGCCGATGATCCCGCTGCACAAGCGGCCCATGTTCCAGGGGCTGTTCGGCGTGGTGTTCGGCATGGCATCCGTGATTGGCCCGCTGATTGGCGGTGCCTTTACGAGCAGCCGGCTGACCTGGCGCTGGTGTTTCTACATCAACCTTCCCGTCGGCGCGTTCACCCTCATCTTCATGGTCTTCTTCTGGAACCCGCCACCACGGCCGACACCGCCGGGGCAGGGTCCCCCGAAAAAAGTGACCTTTTTCACCCACGTCAAACGGCTCGACCCGTTGGGCACCGCCCTCTTCCTGCCCGGCATCGTCAGTCTGCTGTTGGCCCTCGAGTGGGGCGGCTCGACGTACCCGTGGAACAGCTGGCGCATCATTCCGCTGTTTATTCTGTTCGGCGCGCTCATGATTGCCTTTGCCGTCGTGCAGGTCATGCTGCCGGACACGGCGACGCTTCCGCCGCGCGTCATTCTGCAGCGCAGCGTGCTGTCGGGCGCCCTGTTTACGTTCTTTCTGTCGGCCTCCATGCTCATGCTCGTCTACTACGTGCCGGTCTGGTTCCAGACTGCCAAGATGGTCAACCCCTTGCGCTCGGGTGTCTACACCATCCCACTCGTCCTCAGTCTTGTGGTGTCGAGTATCGGTTCCGGCATCTTCACCCAAAAGATCGGCTACTATGTCCCCTCCATGATCCTCGCCCCCGTCATCATGTCCGTCGGCGAGGGTCTCATGAGCACCTTTACGCCCGCCACGCCCTCGTCCCACTGGATCGCCTTCCAGTTCGTCGCCGGTTTCGGGCTGGGGTTCGGCATGCAGATTGGCAACCTGGCCGCCCAGACCGTTTTGAAACCAGAAGACATCTCCACCGGCGTCGCCATTATGTTTTTTGTCCAGCAGCTCGGTGGCGCCGTGTTTACCACGGTGGGCCAGACCATTTTGAGCAACTTATTGGTCGGCCAACTCAAAGACGTCCCCGGCATCGACACCAAGGCCATTGTCAACGTCGGCGCCACCGAGTTGGCGAGCGTCGTGCCGCCGCAGTTCTTGCCGCTCGTCATCGACGCCTACAACTATGCGTGTACGCGCATCTTTCTGACGAGCATGGGGCTGGCGTTTGCGTCGCTGGTGTCGGCCTTTTTTATGGAGTGGCGGAGCATCAAGAAGCCACCAGGTGGTCCTGGTGGTCCGCCGGGCCCAGGAGGACCTGCCGGCTCCGGCCCCGGTGCCCTCCGTGCCCCCGGGGGCCCCAGCGGACCCGGCATTCCCGCCGGCCTGGGCCGCCCACAAATGGTCATGACCAGCGCGCCCGCCGTCGCCACCATGGACCCCAAGATTGCCTCGGTGGCGTCGATCCGGAACTCGTTCGGTGGCACCCGGAACTCCTTTGGGGGCGGCGGCGGGAGAGCACTCTCCATGTCGGCCACAACGGCTGTCAACAGCGACGAGCAGGGTGTGGTGGCCAAAAAAGAGGCATCCGACGAGCCAGAGATACACGCTCCCCCACAGCAGGCACCCCTCGACCCCAAGATTGTCAAGGCGCGGCAAGAGGCCGAGGCCAAGCTGCGCCAGGCCCGCCGCGAGTCGGACCCCAACTACGTCAAGCCACGGCGGAATTCGGTGCGGCTGTCCAAAGTGAATAGGCATAGTCAGACGTATGAGTAGGAAGGGGTGAAGGTATTCCCATTTTTGTCACTTCTTAGTTTATTTGATATCATTTCATGTTATGGCGTTTATTTATTTTTTCGATTTGATTTTCTATTTGGTCTTCTGTTCTTTCCTTAATTCTGGGGCTAAACATAAGACGAACAAAATGGGCAGACCTATAATACTGAAAAGGGTGCGCTATCAACAGTGTGCATATCACGGAAGACAAGAGACTGTACATAGGATGGTGGGCCTGGCTGAGGACTGGACGACTGTAATGAACCTATGCATACGAGCACATCTACAATACTTGGAAAAAAAAAGATGTGAAATAGGGATGGCGACACTCACCATACTTACCTTCACGCCAAAAATTGTCGGTGATTTCACATGTCCCGACATGTCCGGTGGGTTGTAAGATACTTTGAATATTATGTGCTAATTTGATGCCTGTAGATGCCATATATAGCATCTCGGGGATTTTTTGTCCCCCTTTCCGATTTTTGTCCTTTCCTTGTTTTTTTAACCAATTTTATTTCTTTCCATTAATGTTTCTCTCTATTTCTAAAAGACACAACCAGTCCACCGGTACGCCTTGGTAAAAACGAAAGAACAAAAGAGCAAAAGAGTGTCAAGTGATCGGACAAGGAGAGGCCCGAAAGCTGTTCTACATGACGCAGGAGCACAACTGCTCACTGCCGAGTATGCTGTGCATATTCGACCACAGTCGGCGACGACAACGGACACGAACGACAAGGCGTGGTCGCCGGAGAAGACATGGCTGTTGAAGCAGAGAAGAGTGCTCGTAGAAGCACTTTGATTCCACATGGTGTACAAGCACGGAGTACGGAGTGTGCGGAGTGTACGGAGTATGCCCAAAAGCCACCCCACAACCTATCGATAATTCACACACCCCTTGGGGCGTGCGCCGTGGCCCGCGTGTTCGAAATAACCACGGATTCTTCCTCGGTATTGCAGGGGATAAAAGCGATAATGGAGGGTTGCCTACCTGGTAAAGCGGGAGAACACAATAAATGAATTGAACGAAAAGGCATGGCCCCCAAGTAGGGCATGACACGATAGAGACTAGCGAGGCTGTGATGAAGATCGCGGGCATTGTTTGCACAGAACTGCGGTAGCTGTATTGATAACGGTAAAGATATTTGATATTCAAAAAAGAAAAAGGTCATGTGTTTTTGTCATGGCATCATGCGAAAAGAAGAGAGTAAACCAAAAACAGTCGCTGATAAAAATAAAAAAAATAAAGAAAATAAAACAAAGTAATCCCCCTTCGGGGGCTTACACAGGAAGCCCCTTCGGGGCTACACAAGCTTCCATGAACAGATCGCCTGCATCGACATGCTGCACCGCCCCATGCGCGCGCGGTAGTCGGCCATCGTCGCGCCACGCAGATCGCGCCCGTCCATGGTCGTGATCGCGTAGCAGAACAGCATGTCGCCCGGTCGGCCCAGGCGCCGCCGCGGCACGTCGGCCCAGAACCACAAGGGCTCGTCAAACTCAACGTCAAACATTTCGCTGTCGTCGTTGCCGCGCTTCTGCCCGTCGGGCGACACCGATTTGATCATCATCGGGTACGGCCGCAGGCCCTCGCCGCCCTCGGCCATGGTCCAGTGGCAGCACGACCGGCCCAGCCGAAACGCGATGCGCTCGTTGGGGTCGCCGTCACTCACAACAATCTCTTGGCTGGCCGGCTCCATCGACTCCTTGGCGATGAACTGCTTGGGCCCGTTGGAGTAGAGGATGACCGGATCGGCCGCCATCTTTTCGACGACGTACTCGCGCCACGAGGGCACGCGCCCGTCGGCGCGGAAAAAGTGCCGCGGGTTCTCGGGGAAGTGGCGCTCGCCAAAGGTCTCGTTGTCCATGGTGAACATGTCGGGGCTGAACTTTTTCTCGTAGCGCTCGGCGCGCTTGTCGCAGACGTTGCCGGCGCCCCAGCAGGCATCCAAGAGCTTCCAGTCGCCACCGTCGATGCGCACAGCATTCCAGGCGTGGCCCGTGGGGTTGGCGGGCGGGATGGGGTCGCCCGGGCGCACGGTGTTGAAGCCGAAGCCCTTGCCGTGGCCCGTGACCACCACACACTCGAGGCCGGCCGCGAGGGCCAGCGCCTCGTACACGCGCGCGTAGCCCTCGCAGACGGCCTTGCCCGAGAAAATGCGCTCCTCCATGGACTGGCCGCGGGGGATGCACCCGCCAAAGAAGCCGTCGACGTCGTAGGCAATGTTGTGGTGGCACCAGGCAAAGATGGCGCGGGCCTTGTCCGTTTGGGACGGGAAATCGTCGCACAGGTTGTGCGCCAGATAACCGACGGGGTCGCGGCGCGGCAGGCGGGCAATGGGGAACTGAGCAGCGGCGGTGTCCGGGCCGGAAAAGTCACGGCACTTCATGCACTCCTCGTCCTCGCTTTTCTTGGGGTAGAACCCGGGCACGCCGCCGCCGTCGTTGCGGGGGCGGGGCCGAGACGGCAAGTTGGGGCGAGACTCGTTGTTGCTTCCGTTGCCGCCCCCCCTCACAACGGCATCCACCAGAGCGCGCGACGGCCGCGGGGCCAGCGGCGGCGGCGCGTCGTCGTCGTCTTCCGGAATGTCGTCCCGCCGGCGGTTGTTGTACGGTACTTGCTGCGGGCCCGGCCGTCTGGGTAGGGACTTGCCCGAGTTGAAGCCCAGATCTAAAACCGACTTGACCGTGTTGCGTCGCGAAGGTAGGGCCGGTGCCGGGCCTTCGTCTTCGTTGTTGTTGTTGTCGTCGTAGTCGTCGGTGCGCCGCCGTGGGGGCAGGCGTGGCGGAAGAGCCGGTCCCGAAGGTTCGTCGTCGTCAAACTGGGGGCGGCGTCCACCGCCAGGACGGGACGGCAGGGCTGGCGCTCTCTCGTTGTCCCGCTGCCGATCACGATCGTTCCAGCCGCGCCCGTTGTCTCGCTGCCGCTCGCGGTCGTCACGCTCCCGTTCGTCGCGCTCGCGTTCTTGGTCGCGCTGCCGCTCACGCTCCTCTCTCTGCCGCTCCTCCTCTTCCTGCTGCCGCTCCGCCTCTTCCCGCTCCCGGGCCTCGCGCTCGCGCTTCGACGGCGGCAGGTCCGGTAGTTTCGTCGTGCCAAACGCCGGCGGCAGTTTTCTCCCTCCAACATTTGCGTTGGAGTGGACCGAGTTGCTCGTCACCGACGACACGCGGCTCAGCGTCGTGGCCGTCGACAGGTGCGACCGTATCGACTCGGACGATGGACGGCGATGGACGAGGGCGGCGGTTGTGGCGGCTCTCTGAAGCGACCCAGCTGTCGAAGTGGCCGATGACGACGCCTGCCGCGGGGGCAGTTTGGGCGGCGGGCCGCGGAAGCCGGCGGCGACGGCGGGCGGGGGCGGGGTGTAGGAGGGCGTCGAGACGGCGGGTTTTGGGATGGCGGGCTTCGAAAAGGCGGGGTTTGCCGGTTTCGCGGGGATGGTGGGCTTCGCGGGCGGCGGCGGCGGCGGACGGCGGGCGCCGTTGGTCGTGGCGGTCGATACTGAAGAGGCGGTCGACGACGCCCGGATCATCGGGGGCGGAGTCGACGCGGCCGGCGGCCCCGAGCTAAAGTTCTTTTGCTTGTTGAGTGCGGCGATGCGCTCGGCCAGCGTCGAGAACTGGGGTTCCTCGACTTCCGTCATGGTGAGGGTGGAGGAGAGTGGCGATAACTGATGTCGTCAGGATGATGATAAGAACTCGAGGAGATCGAAACGAAGGACGTCGAAAGAATCGACAATGGCCGCCTGTCGAGGTGTGGCGGTCAAAGAGAATGAACGCGGTCAACTGCACTCCGGGCGATCGACGAAAAAAAGACGAACAGGAATCGAAACGAAACAAAAAGATAAACGAACGAGGACGAGGATGGAGGAGGTGAAGAAGAGGAGAGGACGAACCAGGCAAAAATGGGGCAGCCGTTGGGAGGTGGGGTGCGGATGCGGCGCAGCAGGCAAGAGCCAGGGGGCGCTAAGGCTGGTTTCGTTGGTTCGGTGGCTGCTGCCGAGAACGCCACCACTGTACTCGTACTTCGTAAGTGGCATGTAGACGCCTGTACGATTATCTAAAGGATCCACGAATACGAAAACTTTCACGTTTTCGTCCAAGCCCAGACTGCTGCTTGGACACCAATGTTCTACTCAAGACTTTACTTGATGGCTTGCCATCTGGAGAAATGATTGGTGCAGAGCTTCTTGTTCAGGGCTTGTAAAGTACTCCGTGCGATAGCCTTCTTCCGCTTCTGAGCCTTCCCATCGCTCTTTCCTTGTTGATCGCACAGCTTTCCAACTTGGGAAAGAGGGCAGACACCGCAAGGCAAGCACGATCTGCGGGGGCGTCGACAAGGCAAGAGCGACGATGGCGGCCCGCTCGCGCTGCAACGTCCACGCTTGTGGGGCCAAAACGTGCTCACGATATCGTTCACATGTACACACTTCAGTCTCATAATCTTCAATCTCAACCAAAAAAAAAAAGGTCATGGTCAAGTTTGAACTATTCTTTGATCAACTACTTTGAAATGCTAACATTGGTTTACACAGGTCCTTCGTCTCTGCCATCTGGTCTTCATCAGGTATCTGTCTCGATATCACCACCTTATGCCGTCGGCGCCGCCGGCGCAGTAACCGGCGCGCCCTCCTCCTGCGCCTTCTGGGCCGTCCGCGCAGCGTTGGCCTCCTCGACCAGCTCAATGTCGCCGGCCAGCTTGCTCGGCGCGAGGCCCTGCTCGATGGCGGCGACGTCGTGGGTCAGGCCCGTGGTCTCAAAGGCCGAGAAGCGCCAGGCGGGGATGCGGGCCTCGAACAGCTGGTCAATTTCCTCGAGGGTGCGGCCCTTGAGCTCGGGCATGACGAACCAGACCCAAACGGCGCCGGCAAACGAGAATGCCATCCACAAATAAGCAAGCTTGGCGCCGAGGTCGGCCAGCAGATACGGGGTGGTGTAGACCACCGCAAAGGAGACCACCACGTTGACGGCGGTCGACACGGCCATGGTCTTTTCGCGCAGGGGGCTGGTACCGACCTCGGCGGCAGTGATGTAGGCCGAGGGTCCCAAAGACATGTGCAGGATGGCGGCATAGAGAATAAAGGAGGCGACCATGCCGTTGGTCTCGCTGGTCGAGGGGTGGGCTTTGCTGCCGAGGGCGCCAATGAGTGCCAAAAAGACACCCTGGGTCCAGCAGCCGTGCAGCGTGGCGCTGCGGCGGCCAAACATGTCGAGGACAATCATGCCGAGCAGGGCGGTCACGACCGACACGCCGTTGTTGATGGCGGCGTACGCAAACGCCATGTCGCCCAGACCCTCGGACTTGTAAAAGGTCGGGCCGTAGCTGCTCGAGAACGTGACGCCCGTCAGCTGCTGGAGCGACATGAGGCCGATGGCAATGTTGGTGCGGCGCAGGTTCGTGCCCTTGACCAAATCCGTCCAGGGGCCCTTTTTGCGCCGGTTCTGGTAGTGGCGCGCGGCGTCCTCGCGCATGGCGGCGAGCTCGAGCTCGCAGACGCCCGCATCGACGTCGGCCTGGCGGCGGACGGACTTGAGGACAACCAACGCCTCGTCGTCGCGGTCCTTGAACACGAGCCAGCGCGGCGAGTGGGGCGTCCAGTACAGAGCCAACAAGATCAAGACGGGCGGCACGACCTGGATGGACGTGGCGATCTGCCAGCCGGTGTTGTTGGTGCGGCCCGAGAGAGCGTTGTTCACAATACCGGCAATCAGCGACCCGAACGTCAGGCACAGCTGGATGGACCCGACAAAGAAGCCGCGGAGGGCGCCGGGGGCGATTTCGGACTGGTAGGTGGGCACGACGTTTTCGACGAAGCCGACGGCCAGGTACACCAGCAGTCTACCGACAATGAACTGGGCCGTCTTCTTGCTGGTGACCTGGACGACGGCGCCGACAATCTGGATCAGGCAGGTGCCGAACATGGTGATGCGGTGGCCGTAGCGCTCGACGCAGGGCCCGACGGCCAGCGAGCCCACCAGCTTGCCGAGCAGCGGCAAGCTGTTGAGCAGGGCGCTGTTCTGCGTGGTGAGGGCGTAGGCGCTTTTCTTGGCGTTGTAGGTGCCAAAGGTGCGGAGGAACGGACTGAACGCCTGGACGCCGCTGAACGAGGCCGAGTCGTACCCGAAAAAGACGCTGCCAAAGGCGTAGACAATGCAAATGAACAGCAAGCGCGGCGTGGCCGTCTTGAAGGCGGACTTGCCGACGAAGACGTTGCCACGGCCAGCCATGGTGAGGGTGGGGGAGGGGGGAGAAGAGGAGGTTGAGTGTATGTGGGAGGAAGATGTCCTTGGTGAAGGAGAGAAAGTGCAACAAGGAAGAAAAAAGAAAAAGAAAAAAAAGAAGAGATGCAGGACGGCGGTGATCCCTCCACGTTATATTCTACGACATGCACGTACGGGGAACAGAAAAGTTTTCACCTCTTCTCCTCTTCTCCAAGAGCTTCACGTCCAGACCCTGCCCCAACTTCTCCAACCCCCAATATTACGGAGAACGGAGTATTCCATGGGGTCCCACCGCCGATCATCGGGGCCCCGTATGAACTCTCTTCCAGTTCTCCAGGAACGAATCCAGTCACGCAGGCCGAAAAGGTCAGACTGCGATCACAAAGGCCACAAGTGGGACGTCGTCTGGTCGTGTTCCGCGGCAGAACGTGGAGTCGAGTTGGGACGTGCCACCCACTGCGTGTCAGTGTTGACAGGATGATACTCGCATGTGCGGAGTGGGCCATCCGACTGCCGTCCGGGGACCAGAAGGGAAGGGGGGGAATAAACTGGAATAATGTTCTGAGAAAGAAAAAGAAGACTTGCACACAGCTGGCTCTCGCTCTCGCTTTTCCTCGCAAACAAGACCCTGACTTGAACCGGCATGAACCAGGCCCATGGATCATTAGCCCACGTTAGTGCTGGCGACGAACTTGAAAAACAGACCGTCGAGTCGGTAACCCTTGTCCGTACGAATCGTCAGTGCCGTCGGCAAACCCAAGGCGGTCGAGGACCCCGGCCGTCGTTGCGGTCGAGTCCCGGCAATAAGTTGCAGTCTGTAAAACCGGCCGTCGGCCGTCGGCTGTCAGCAGTCTTCATGCATTTTTTTTTTGGAGAATTTTGGCACCCTCCGCACGCTATTCTCCACGCGAACTCTCCACGTCTTCCCCACAAAGTGCCATAAAGTGCCACCAAGTGCGTAGGAAGGAGAAAAAACAGAGGCCGTCAGGCGAGTCAGAAAGGCGAAAAAAAAGAGTTGTGCTCCACCACAACGTGGATCGGGTATCCATCTCGTCATGAACATGGAGGATGCACTGCTCATGTGCATGAAAAGGCAGTTGACAGTATTTGTCCGTCATCACCGTCGGAGTCTTGGCCCGCGCCGTCGCTTGTTAGCGCTCCCACAGGCTCTTCCTCTTCACGCTGGAACGCCACCGGTACCGGCCGCCCGCACGGCCAGCACGGCGTTCTGGGTAAATGTACTGGCTCGACCGTTGACAAGCGTTGACAGGCACAAGCCTGGCAAGCCAAGCTCGACCTGCCACGAGACGGCGTCGACGTATCTGCAGAGCCGCCAGTGTGCCCAGTGTGCCCAGTGTGCCACAAAGCTTTTCTCGACGTCCAAAGTCCTGGTCCTCCTGGCGGAAGAATGTTTTTGAGGCGCGCTCGTTGACGGAAAGTCCCTTTGATGTGATTTGGAACGTTTCCGAACGCGCTCAGTGAATTCGGAACACGACGATCTGCCTTCCTCCTCTGTCGATCTCGTTGTCGTTGTTGTTGTTGTTGTCCTCGACCTTGCTCACCTCCACCAATCGACCAGCTACGCACCCACCAGCTACGCACCCAAAACCCCATCTACCGGCTACGCCATGTACGACCTCGTCGTCTACGGCTCGACGTCCGCCGCCGTCGCCGCCGCCATCCAGGCCGCCCGCCTCGGCCGCACCGTCGCGCTCGTCGCGCCACACGCCCACATTGGCGGCATCCAGATCGAGGGCCTCGGCGGCTCCGACATTGACAACCAGGCCGAGTTCCAGAACAGCACGACGCTCGGTGGCCTGAACCTCGAGCTGCACGAGCGCATATCCCAGGTGTACGGGGGGGAGAGGCCAGACCGGTTGAAGAAGACGGTCTCTCAAAAACTGCGCGACCCCGATGTGTGGCGCTTCGAGTCACGCGTGGCCGAGGCCGTGATTGCGGCGTGGCTGGCGGAGTACCCAGACCACATCACCATCATCCACTCGGCGCTGGCAGAGGGGGCAGGGGCTGTCCAGAAGAATGACACCGGGGTGGTGGAAAGCATCCAACTCGTCAGCGGCGACACCGTCCACGGCCGCGTCTTCCTCGAGGCCTCCTACGAGGCCGACCTGCTGGCGGCCGCCGGCGTCGCCACGACCCACGGCCGCGAGGCCCAGGCCATATACGACGAGTCACTCGCCGGCGTACGCGGCACCACGCCCTATCGCCAGATCGATGTGCCCGTCGACCCATATAACGAGGCCGGCAACCCGGAGAGCGGCTTGTTGTATGGCATCTCGCCCGAGCCGTTTGGCACCCCCGGCGACGGCGACGGCCACCTCCAGTCCTACTCCTTCCGCGTCCCGCTCACCGACGACCCGGCCAACCGGGTCGCCGCTCTGGGCGGCGCCCCGCCACCCCCGGGCTACGTCGCCAGCCGCTACGAGCTGCACCGCCGCTTCCTGCGCGCCGGCGGCTTCATGTACTCGCCCACCTGCAAAGTGCCCCGTCGCAAAACCGACCTCATCGGCTCCGAAGCGCCCCTCGCCACCGACCTGTTGGGCCTCAACGACGAGTGGCCTGTGGCGTCGTACGCCCGCCGCGACGAGATTCTGGAGGAGGCCACCACGTTCACGCAGGGTCTGCTCTGGTTCTTTGCCAACGACGAGGCTGTGCCCGAGACGCACCGCCAGGCGTGGGCCTCGTTTGGCTACTGCCGCGACGAGTTCCCGGACAATGCCCACTTTCCGCGCCAACTCTACATTCGGGATGCGCGCCGCATGGTGTCCGAGTACATCATTACAGAGGATACCGCCACCGAGGGCGGCGCTCCCGAGGTCGCCGACCCCGTCGCCCTCGCCTACTGGCCCACCGACACCCACAGTGTGCGCCGCATCCTGCGCGACGGCCAGCCGCACAACGAGGGCTTTGTCTTTAAAGATGGGCACCGCTGGCGGCCCTTTGGGATTGCGTACCGCGCGCTGGTACCGCGACGCAACGAAGCTGTGAATGTGTTGTCGGCCACCTGCCCCAGCGCGTCGCACGTCGGCTACGGCGCCGTGCGGCTCGAGCACCAGTTCTATGCCATCGGGCAGGCGTGTGCCAATGCGGCGGACCTCTCTATTGCTGGGGGTGTGTCCGTCCAGGACGTGCCGTATGCGCAGCTGCGGGCGCGCCTCGAGGAGCAGGGCGTCAAGGTGGATGTCACCACCGTGGGCAAGCCGACGTTTCCAGAGTAGGGCGTGCAACGAAAGCAAGGCTAAGCGAGTCTGGACTACGACCACAGTCGACGTCTGGACCGACCGAAAAACCCGGACAGCGCCCGTCCGCCGTGGTCTCATTGGGAGACCAAGCGACTGTTGTGTCTGGTTACGGCGACCGTTGCTTGGTTGGGTGGCTGGATTGCTTGGGTCGTGTTCGATGTCCAGGCCCGTGCCGTTCCATTGTGATGAAGATTTTTTCAGCGAGATGGGATGGAGGAACAGAACAGTTTTCTTTTTTCCCTATTTTTTTAATAAAAAAGATTAAAGAATGGAGCGAGAAGAAAAGGAAAAAAAAAACCCACATCAATAAAGAGTTATGATAAGTAGAATAGAGAAAATAGACGAAACACTTTAAGTAATGGAATATACACAACAGGTAACTTCGACAGGCGGTTTTCTTAATAATATACACATATTTAATACGACACGGATTACTCCGTACATGCAGACTGTGGTCTGAGTGCTCAGTGCTGTGATGTCGCAACCCTCTGTTGTTCGTGCGGCGCCCCACTAAAAAGAGCCACCAAGCGGCCCCTAACGCTTAGAGCCCGCCCCTCCTCCGCACCTTCCCTCTATGCCAAAGAAACCTGGGGCGATCTTCGTCCTGAAACGGGGCGCCAGGTCCTTCTAGACTTTCCCAGAGGCCAGGGCGAGGCCTGGGACGAGATACGAGACGGCATGCAGACATGCAAAACGACATGTGAGGAACGAGGACCCTTGTGTATGTCCTGGCCATTCTTCTTTTGACGACCTGTCTTGACTTGGAGAACATCACAATCGTCTTGCTTCCCCATCGTTCCTTCCTCACTTCCATCTCGACGTCTTCTGAGCTCTTTCTGAAGAGGACCCCACTTCACACTTCAGCCTCGCGCCTTCTTAATACGGTATTTCCCCCTCCTCGCCTTCCGGTCGCTCTTGCCGTGCGCCGATGTGACCTCCTGTCTTGGACATCACCGTCGTCTTGCTTCCCGACAGCTTCTTCCTCATTTTCATCTCGACATCTTCTGAGCTCCTCTTGAAGAAAGCTCCACGTCACAAGCACTCGTCAGCGTCGCACCTTGTCAATACGGTGCTTCACCTCCTCACCTTCCGGCCGGCCGCTCCTGGCGTCCGTCAACTGCACATCAGCTCTTGCCTGGGCAGGCTTTGTTTACTTTTTCGACCTTCTCCCAAAACTGTCGTGATCTTTTTACTTCGCAACGACAACCTCGATCACCGTCCTCAGAGCACGACAACATACCAAGCGGTAGAAAGGGGGGCCCTCTTCTGGTTCTCTCTTTTGCTTTCTCTCTCCACACTTCCAGACTCGTCCTCCATTCCTATTCGACGTACTGTTTATCTTTCACTGCCCGCAACAGCGTTACAACATTTCACCGCCAGCGTTACAACATACAAACAAGCATCCGAGCATCGCACCGTGCAGCTTGAAAGGGCGTCGAGAAGGGTGAATAGGTGAGCACGTGCTCGTCTTGCATTGGACAGACAGCACTGTTTTTCTTCATCTCTAGGCCTTGCCAACATCCCACGGTCGGAAAATCACCGGCTTCCACAGTCAGAGACCGCTGGCCGTGCCATGGCCACCATATCCGCCCCGGCGAGGGCGTCTTCGTCTTCACCGACGCCTCACCGCAGCCCGCTCACCTTGATGGGCCTCCCGGACGAGATCCAAAGAGAGATCTTCAATCATGTTCGTTACTTTTCTCCTACGCACACACTCTCTTTGTCTCTCATTTCTTCACTGCATCGTGCTAACCTAACCGTCCGGACTCTCCCTCTACAGTGCTCAACTCGCGAGCTCCGCAGCCTCGCCCTCGTCTCGTCGCACTTCCACTCGCTCGCTTCCGAGCTCATCTACCACTCCGTATACGTCACCCTCCCCACCGACCACGAACCGCATACCCACCGTCCCATCGACTCCCGCAAAAACCTGCCTGGCTTACTGGATACGCTCGCTACCAGCGACTATGACTACGTCCGCCACATCCGCCACGTCTTCTTCGATGCCGTCTGCGGCAGCCTCTTTGCCGAGAGCGCCTACCGGCCCCACCACTACGACGCCACAACCAGCAAGATGCTCAACACGCTCATGGTCTTGGCCATGCGCAAGGCCGTCGGCCTCGAGACGCTCGTCTGGCACGTCCGCGTCGAGATTAGCCCCGCGCTCTTCAAGGCCCTGCACAGCATCGACACGCTAGTCGATCTCCGGGTGCGCCTCCACGCGGGACCGTCCGCCTACGAACGTCCATCGAAGAAGCAGCTGGCCACAAGCAGCGCACAGCAATCCTCCTCGTCTTCGACTACCACGCTCTCGGCCAGCAGCTACTTTCCCGCACCAGGCAACGCACACATATTTACCGGCCTGCTTCCAGGCATACAGCATCAACCGCAAGCGACGCTGACCGTCCCGCACCAACTCGCCCAGCAGGCGCCGAATGTTGCCCAAGCGATGCACCAGGGACAGGCCCTGCATCTGATGACGCAGCCTCAGTACGGCATCCAGCCTCATCATGCTAATCACGTTATGCAGCAGCTCTTTCCCAACGCCTCCGGGCAGTCCAGCCCGCCGGCTTCGCATACTGCTACTGCTGCTACGGTTGCCCCGAGCACCGGCCCGCCTACGCTTTCCGGCTTCAAGAACTTGCAGCGTCTCAGTATCTTGGACATTGACGACCTCCGCATCCTCCCAGAGCTCCAGGCCTGTGTCCGCAACTCCGCCCGCACGCTGACCAAGCTGAGCCTTAGCCTTTCCAATACCTTGGCGCAAAAGGCGCGCGAACGCGGACAAAGCCATGCCAGCAGCACTACTAACAACAATAACACCATCAACAACAACAACCCGACAATTGTGGAGGATGCATGGGGCATGGACGATTCCTCGCTTTTAAATCCGGCGTTCGACCCTCCGTTCGACGATTGGGCAGGTGTTGTCGGCAACAACAGCCCGCCGGGGGTGCTTGGCACGGTGGGCGGTGCTGGCGGTGCCGGCTCTTCTTTGTCCTCGTCGGCCTCGGCAGCCTCGACCGCAGCACAGCAGACGAAGACACTGCATATGCAGGAGGCCCGGCGAGAGCAGGATGCGGCCCTGGCCCGCATCTTTGGCATCGATTCTAACGTCTCTCTCGCGCAGGAGAAGAAGAAAAAGGAGAAACGGACGCAGCCGGCTAAACAAACAGAACTGGGCTCTCCCGAAAGCACGCCTTCTGGCAAGGGAAAGGGCACGGCTACGGAGCAAGAGCTGGAGAAGGAGCAGGGGCAAAAGCAACCCCTAAGCGCCCGTGCTCTGGCCGACACCTTTGTTGAAGCCATCCAGGCCGGCGTTTTTAGACTCGACGGTCCCGATGCCGACGTCGACGCCTCGTCCGAGGCCGACCGGAAAAAGCTTGCTTTGCAACAGTTTATGCAGTTTGCGAAGAAGTGCATCGACGCAGCCGGCTCAGGTGCTGCTGCCGCCGCCGCCGAACCTCTCACTCAGGCAACTTCTGTTGGTGAAGCGTCCGCCTTTGGGTCCAGCTCTGGATCAAAGCCGGCCTTGGATGCAAAGGCCTCTGAAGACGACAGCCTTCTCTTCAGAGACGATACGTCGGCTTCCTCACCGACGAGGGCCCGAGGCGCGGGTGCCGACCGGGATGTCCTGCCCGAAGACATTGACGTCGAAGCGCCCGAAGGCCAGCTCGTTCTCCACCCGCACGACGTTCCGGGCGATAAGGACGCCGAAGAGTCACTGGTAGAGGCGGAGGTGGAGGCAGAGGCGATGCGAGACACCGATACAACCCTTGCATCGACCGTCGAGACACAGAAGCAACAGGGCAAAGCGGCCACGGCCGACACGAACAACGGGAAAAAGCCTGCCCCACTGTCTTCCAGCATCGTTACCGATTATGCGCGATCGATGCGCGGCCTCTCGCTCGAGACGCTCCAGTGCTACCTCATCCCCGTCAAGGCGTCGGTCCTCGCCAAAGCCATCGACATCCGCTGCCTTGTTACCCTCACGCTGCTCAACGTCGGGCCCCAGGCCGCCATCTGGACCCTGCTCGCCAAGGAGAACCTCGTCCACCGCCTGCCGCTCTGCAACATCCACACCGATAGCGTGGGCCCGGCCTTTTTGACGTGTGTGTCCCAGCTCGACAGTCTCGAGTGCCTCTACCTGATTAAGCGCAACACCGCCAAGGCCCAGACGGAGGGCGCCGCGCCCAGGCCCTCGCCCACCATCGAGGACCTCCGCCGCTGTATTCTGCACAAACACGCGAAAACCCTCCGGGTCTTGTCCATTCGCAACCAGGCCAACCAGGACTGGGACCTGAACGACGCCACCATCCGCCTGCTCGCCAAGAGCGCGCCTCTCCTACAGGAGCTCGCCGTCAGCATGGACATGGCGGCCGTGCACACGCTGCTGCGGTGCCTGCCCGGCTTCCGCGCGCTGCGGGCGCTTCATCTGGTGCACCTGCGCAATGAAGACACGTGCGTCTGGGTCATGCAGGAAGTTAGGCACTTCCTGGTGGACACGCTGTCGCACTACCCGCACCTGCCGCTCACCTACCTGGCCACCGAGAGCGCCCACACAATCGACCGGATTGTGCGCGTGGACGTGCGGCAGGAGCGCGAGACGTGGCGAGCAGCAGAGTCGAAGTCAAAGTCGAAGCCGAAGCTAAATACGAAGCCGAAGCAGCCAGTCGCTGGTCCGAGTGGCAGCACCACAAAGACAAAGAAAAAGAAGTCGACCAAATCGGCGGAGTCCATCATGGCCGAGATCTGGGCGGCCGGCTCCATGGGGAACAACGGCGAAGGTGAGGGAGAGGGCGAGGACGAGGACAACGACGACGAAATATTCGGCCCGGTGGAGCTTGAATTGGAGTCGACGTTCATGTGCAACGTTTGGGACACGTCCATTTTCACCAAGGAGGTGATCAACGGCGTGATCTGATCAGACAATGGCCAAATGCCAAATGCCAAACGGTTGGGGGGCGAGAGAGATGGTAAGAGTGCCACGTGTGTCAGCATCTTTTTTCGTGTACATTCTTTTTGACGCAGTTGTTTTTTGCTTTTGCGTTTACGCACCTTTGCAACTTACGTTTCGATAGCAATGCAAATGCACAAATTCTATTGAACTGGTCTCGTATGTCGTGTCTCATAAATGACAGTAAAAAAAAAAAGGTGGTCTGCTCACTCGTCTTTGAGAATGCCCACATGCACGGCAAACCCGGCCGTCGGCAGCAGCGCCGGCGTCAGAAGCGCCTCGGGCACGCGCCACACGCGGAAAGACGCCGCAAACGCCGTCAGCCACGCTGTCAGCACATCGGGGTCGCGCAGCTGCTGGGCGACGATGCACACTGTCGGTGGCCTCACTCCGTTCGCGTCGTCTCCGTTCGTGTCGACTTCGACCTTTCGAAGTTTGCACACATCCACACACGTCTGCACCAGCGGCGCCACCAGCGCCTCGTTGTAGATGCAGTCGCAGGCCACCACGGCATCAAAACTGGCCACGCCGCCCAGCCGCCCCGCCGGCGTCACCTCGTCCGTCTCCCAGTCGAGGGCCTCAAAAAAGAGGGGTGTCCCGTCTTGTGCACCATTCTCTTCCAGGTTGCGCTGCAGAAACTTGGCGACGTACGGCTGGTCCGTCAGGATGTAGCGGCCGACGGTGTTGGCCGTTGCAAAGGAGGCCGCGGAGGGGGTGGAAGGTGAGGGCGACAGTGTGTCGCGTGCTGTGCGTTTCGCATTGGCGCGGCCTCCCCTCTTTTTCGGTGCACTCTGGGTCGCCGGCTGGCCCGCCCTTGTGCCCTTCCCCGTCAGGACCAGCCCAATGACGCCGGCAATGCCGCAGCCGAGCTCGAGGACGGCCGAGTGGGGGCCGAGGAGGTCACTGCCCCCAAAAAAAACATTGTCCGGCCGCGCCAGCCACTCGGCCATGGCCGGCGTAACCTTCCACAGGACCGCCCCCGTCGTGCCGCCGGACCGGTTCGAGGTCAGCACGGCGGGCGACTGGTAGATGGTCAGGTCGCGGCCGGCGACGGTCAGGTCGAGGACGGCGGCGTGGGAATCGATGAAGCCGAGGTTCTGGGCGGACTGGCGTTCATGGGCGAGGAGGAGGAAGGTCTCTGACAACGTTAGGACGATAAAATAAAATCACACACGTAGAGCGGGACGACGACTCACCCTCATCGGGGTCGTCCACCTCCGGTCCGAGGCGGGCCAGGAGTCGGCCGAGAGGCGAGGCTGACATGCCCTTCCGCCCTGGCTACTATGGCCGTTCACAACAGGCCCTCGAGGTGCCTGTGAGACAGATACACCCTCGTCTTTGATTTTTTTCTTGTCAGCTCACAGCTCACAGCTCACAGCTTGCTCCAAAACCGTCGCATCTTTCTCACCCACCTCTTTACGTCGTTATCAAAGCTGGGCGTTTTCTCGTTTGCTGAAAACAGTCGACCCAAGGCTTGGCGCCGACAATAGTCTGTCTGTAGTCTGGGTCCAGGCCCAGGTGCTGGTCCCCCTCACAGGGTCTCCTGAAGCGAATCAACAAGGGACTTGGCGCTGTGCCTCAGCCAACCCCACCGCTGCACAGCTCTGGATGCTGTTTGTCCAGAGGCGTTTCTGTGGAGAAAAGAGGCAATAAAGCAAAATCGAAAAAAGAGTGCAGAAATCGAGAACAGAGGCACAAAAATCAAAATCAATACTCCGTCGCACGTTCGAGTAGGTCATTCCGTGAACTCCTATTGGGGTTTGGCGTTGCACGAAAATCGAATCGTGCATTTTCCAAGCTCCACCCAAAATGCACACCTCCACGTGATGCGTCACGGACCACATTTTCTACGAGCAAAACCCGCCGCAACGCCCAAGCTGCCAGGTCCCGGCCCCGTTTTCCGCAACAAATCCTTCAAAAGATGTCATGCTCGTATGGAGAGCGAGAACGGCGGTCGAAGATCCGGGCAGGGCTTTTGCACAGAAATGGCCGTCGGGGAGACAGATTACAATTCAAAGCTCCGACGTTCGAACATAACGGCTTTTCCCTCCTTCCCTTCCCAATATCTCCGAACGGCTGAACTGTTGCCCCCTTTTCTTTCCCATTCTTGTTCCCTGTTCCCGTTTCCCCAATCAGAGCCTGCAGGTGACCCGAACATTGCCCAGGAAGGCGATAAGAGCTGTGTTGTCCCATAGCTCTAGCTCCCTTGTTGGCGCTTGCTGCCTATCACTTGCATCGCGTCCCCAACAAAAATCAGAAATAGAATGTAAGAAGGAAGGAGCCACAATGCGGCACAACAAGGAAGTAGCGAAACACTACTCCGTACGACTGCCACGCAATGACGGGTTTGCCTTCTTGGCCCGTACTTTCCGTATCTGGCCACATCGCTGGCCACATCAAGGGGCTACTGACGACAGCTGTCGGCCTGGAGCTCATAGGCTGCCTCACCCTTGCTCTCAACGGTCTGCCTACCGCCTTTCACAGTCAGCACAGCGTTGCTTTCTGGGCGACTCTGAGCCCCAATTCCGTGGTTCCTACTCCGTATCCATCGACGCTTTTCTTTTTGGAAATAGAGCTTGCCGTGTGCCCCGTAACGTGCCTGCATGCGTCGATACCTTTTCAAGCTCCCTGGTTCGAGGAGGCTTCAATGCAACGCACAGAGCTTCGCCCTATTTCACCTTTTCTTACAACTGAGACGACGGCGTGTCGATCTCGCATGGGTGCTCAACGAGTCGATGGAAATAAACACCACGGACGGCCAAAGAAACACCGAGCAAAAGAGCTTGACAGCCCCCAAACCCACTGTGGACGCAAAGCACCCAATACGCGTAGATCGCGTTTCTTAGCCTGGAGCGGCTGGCCCACGGAGCCCACCAAACCACAGAGCCTGTATTCTACGCTGTTTGCCATCCTTTCCCCATCGTAGGCGGTTCCTCGAGGGGGGCAAGACCTGGTTTTACTCTGTACATTTCGGAATGGCTGGGCACCCACAAAGCCAGGAGGAGAAGAAGCGAAAAAAGGAGGGGCGCGCTAGCAGACACTCGGCTTTAGCGTAATTGCCCTTTTCTCTCTATTGACTTCAACTGTTGAGACTTTCGCTCTTTCCCCTCCCGTTGCTGGTTCAAAGTGGGGCGTGGCCTCGCCGCCCGCACAGCAACTGCCCGCCCTTGCCTCACCAGGTCACCACCCTCTTCTCGTCTCCTTCCAAGAGACCCCCAAGACCACTAGAGCACCCCCTCTTTCTCGCCTCTCTCTCCACGGCTGGGCACGGTTGGCGCTGCTTGCTCGCCTCCCCTCCAACCTGCGCGTTGTGCGTTAGCGCCACTGCTTCTCCGCACAAAAATCTGTGGGATGGGCGGATGCGTGCCTGTTTTTTTTCTGCGCTCGTCATTTTCGAGCTCTCTTTACCTGTACTGTTTTTCAGTGTTCTTAGTGGTTCCTGGTATCTTACCTCCTTTCTGCACTTCGACTCGCTCGCTCTTTCCTGTTCCTGTATTCGGCTGCACGCGGGCTGCCGTGGTTGCCCCCTTCCGTCATAGTTTGCGAGCAAAGCAGGAGAAAACAGAAGGAGCGAGTCCAGCAGCAGCTTCGATCGGCGACGGTTGTGCCTTCCCGACAAAAAGCATGCTGTCTGGTGTTGCGACTGCCTTATGCGACGACGACTTGAGGTCGGTTGGAAACTTGGGATCGAAGAAGTACGGCCAGGCAAGATACGCATGTAGTACAAGTGTCTTGACTATTAAATCACCAACCCAAACGAGCTCTTGGCCGCTGTGAACCAACAGGCGCATCGTTCAAATCATGAAGTAATGTTCAAGCACTATGAGCACCCGCATTTGCGAGGAATACGTACCAATACCCCGTAGGAGTCGCACCTTTGTGACCTGCAGTCGCTCTTGCCCTCCTTGGCTAACCCGCTCTCCCCGGTCCTGCGCCTTCCCCGTCTTTCCGGCCATAGCCTGCCACCCTTTCCAGCTTCCCCCTCGCTCTTGCCCCCTTCCCAACTGCTGCCTTCCTGCCCTCCCTTTTCCTATCCTCCCCTTTCCCCAGCCTGGACCTTCCATTGTGTACTTGTACCTGTACTCCGTCCTCTGTACGTCTCTACTCATCGTGCTCCATAAACTTCTCACGAGAATCTCCGCCCTGTTCTCTTTTCTTCTCTTTCTCTCCTCTTTTCCTCTTTTCCTCTATTCCTCGTTTTGTCTTCTCGTCACCTTTCCCTCGACCACACATACCACAGCGGGCCTGTCCACTCTCGATCAGCCCTCAGCCCTTTCCCCCTGCTACCCGAACAACGGCGTCGCAGCGTCGCACTGCAACGTCTTAATTCCAGAAACCAGAAACGCGCAGACGGACCTGCTTAAAATTGAACCGTACGAAAATAACCTCGCCCACTCCTTCCTCCGTCTCGACTTGAGCTCCTTTCTTTCTGTCTCTCTTACTTCCTCTTCGCACTCTCTTCCACTCTCACTCTCACCCTCACTCTCTCTACAACCTTTCCCCTGTCGCCAATCTCGATCCCTTGCATCAGCACTTGCGACCGTTTAGTCAGAGTTCCATCCCTCACTTGCCCGCCTCGTCCTGTCCTTCATTGGCTTTCGTGTTCTGCAGTGTCGCCGTGTCGCCGATTCTTGGCTTTCTTTACGCTCCTCGAGAGCTTCGCATTGAACACAACTAACTCCAACAACAGCTTCCATCCTCCATCCTAGAGGCAGCTCACCACCACAATGACCATCCAGACCACCACCCCGCGCCTCACGGCCCGGCCGCCCTTCTCCGTCGAGGTCCCCGGCCAGAAACCCATCGAGGGCGAGACCCCGATCCGCCGCCACCCCAAGTCCGTCCCCGAAATCATCAGCACCCCCGACGCCAACATCACCACCGTCTACGAGCTCGTCAAGGTTTCCGTGGCCAAGCTCGGCAATGCCAACGCCATGGGCTCGCGCCGTCTGCTGCGCACCCACCAGGAGACCAAGAAGGTCAAGAAGGTCATTGACGGCGAGGAGCAGCTCGTCGACAAGCAGTGGACTTACTTTGAGCTCAGCGGCTACGAGTTTATCACCTACAACGAGTACTTCCGCCGCATAAACAAGGTCGGCGCCGGCTTCCGCAAGCTGGGCCTGACCGTCGGCGACCGCGTCCACATCTTTGCCGCCACCAGCGCCAACTGGTTGACGTTCTCGCACGGTGCCGCCACCCAGTCCATGCCCATTGTCACCGCCTACGACACGCTTGGCCAGGAGGGCCTGCGCCACTCCATGGTCGCGACCAAGGCCAAGGCCATCTTCCTCGACCCCCACCTGCTGCCCATCCTGACCAACGTCCTCAAGGACGCCAGCGAGATCCGCCACGTCATCTGGAACGACCAGAACCAGGTCAAGCAGGAGCACGTCGACAAGCTCAAGGCCGCCTTCCCCAACATTACTGTGCAGAGCTTCGAGGACCTCATCAAGCTGGGCGAGGAGAACCCCGTGGACCCCGTCCCGCCCAGCCCCGAGGACCTGTGCTGCATCATGTACACCTCGGGCTCCACCGGCACCCCCAAGGGCGTCCCCCTGAAGCACAAGAACGTCATTGCCGCCGTCGCCGGCGTCAGCGTCGTTGTCCAGCCGTACGTTGGCCCCGGCGACGGCCTCCTGACCTACCTGCCCGCCGCCCACATCCTCGAGTACGTCTTTGAAAACGCCTCCCTCTTCTGGGGCTCCACCATGGGCTACGGCAACCCCAAGACCCTGTCCGACGCCTCTGTGCGCAACTGCAACGGCGACATCAAGGAGTTCCGCCCAAGTGTGCTGGTCGGTGTCCCCGCCGTCTGGGAGATGGTCAAGAAGGGCATCATCGCCAAGGTCAACGCCGGCAGCCCCATTGTCCGCTCCCTCTTCTGGGGCGCCATGTGGGCCAAGACCAACCTCATGGCCTCGGGCCTGCCCGGTTCTGGTATCCTGGATGCCATTGTCTTCAAGAAGATCAAGGAGGCGACGGGTGGCCGCCTCAAGCTGTGCATGAACGGTGGCGGCCCCGTCGCCAAGGACACTCAGCGGTTCATCTCGATGGCCATCTGCCCCATGATCAGCGGCTACGGCTTGACCGAGACCACCGCCATGGGCGTCCTCCAGAACCCGGCCGAGTGGACCACCGACGCCATGGGCGCCATGCCCGCCTCCGTCGAGGCCAAGCTCGTCGACTTCCCCGATGCCGGCTACTTTGCGACCAACAAGCCCCACCCCCAGGGCGAGGTCTGGCTGCGCGGGCCCAGCGTCATGGACGGCTACTACGAGAACGAGGCCGAGACCGCCGAGGCCATTACGGCCGACGGCTGGTTCAAGACGGGCGACATTGGCGAGTTTGACGACCGCGGCCATCTCAAGCTGATTGACCGCAAGAAGAACTTGATCAAGACGCTCAACGGCGAGTACATTGCCCTCGAGAAGCTCGAGTCCATCTACCGGTCGGCCCACGTGGTCGCCAACATTTGCTGCTACGCCGACGCCCAAAAGGCCAAGCCCATTGCCATTATTGTGCCGGCCGAGCCGGCCCTCGTCAAGCTGGCCCAGTCCATTGGCGTCACGGGGACCAGCCTCGAGGAGCTCGCCCACAACAAGAAGCTGCAGTCGGCCGTCCTCAAGGAGCTGCAGGCCGCCGGCCGCCACGGCGGTCTGTCCGGCATTGAGATCATTGACGGCGTCGTCGTCGCCGACGAGGAGTGGACGCCGCAGAACGGTCTGGTGACGGCTGCGCAGAAGCTCAACCGCCGCGGCATCCTGGACAAGTTCCGCAATGAGGTGACCGCCGCCTACGCGTCGGCGTCGTCTTAAAAAGTCGTGTGCGTGATGTTGTTGTGCCTGTTCTTATAGTTTCCTTTTTTTTTTGGCCTTTCCTTTCCTCCTTCTGTTGATTCCCTACTTTTTTATGTGTGTTTGTTTTTTTCCGGGATTGGGCATGGGTTGTTCCTTTTTTGGTTTGAAGATATCTCTTTTCTTTTTTTGGTCAACTTTCCTCGCTCTCTCCTTCGTTAGTTTTGGATATGTTGAGTGGTTTTTTTTGGATTATGTAGTTTTCTAGCAGTAATCCATGTTTCTCTGGTGACTACGGTTGTGCAATATGCGTGATAAAATTGGCGAGCTTTGCGCTGGTCGCACATGGTAGACCGTCCACTCTATACAAAACCAGCCGTCGAGGCAGGTCGGCGGCAACACACCCCCGCGAGCGGGCACACGCACAAAAGCACAAAAAGGGGCTTGCTCCGTACGTGATGTTTGTGCGCTGGGATGAAGGGAGGGCGGCGGCACAGAGTAACTTACCAAAATAGGACTCAAAAAGGTAGACAAAGAGAGGCACAGGGCATCGTATCAATAGAAACACAACGAGATCTTTTGCGTTGAAGATTTGTACCAAGTGTAGTTGTACCACGAGAAGAGCAGAAAATAAACTTTGAGTATGAACTTTGTCAAAGCGTGAAATGAAGTACAAAGGTGGTAAAAAAAGAGAAACAAGCCAGAAATACGATAACGCCCTTTCTTTCCCCCCCAACGCTTTCTTTAGACCAACCCGTCGTACAACGACAGGGCGGACACAATGGTCTCGTCGCGCTTGCTGCCCTCCTTGAACTCGTCCATGTCGAGGCTGCCGTTCTCGTCCTTGTCCATCATGCGGAAGATTTTCTTGACGCGCTTCTCGGGTGTGTCTTCGTCCTCGGGGAGCTTGACCATGGAGCCGACCTATCTTGTTAGCGACCAGAGGGAAGAAAGAAGAGGGAGACCGGAGGGAGGAAAAAAAAAAGGAGGAGGAACGCACCATCTTGTAGATCGCCTCGACAATCTTGAGCATTTCATCGTAACTGATCTTGCCGTCGCCGTCAATGTCGTAGAGCTGGAAGGCCCAGTCGAGCTTGTCCTCCATTTTGCCGCGGGAGGTGACGGAGAGGGCGACGATGAACTCCTTGAACTCGATGGTGCCGGACTTGTCCGAGTCAAAGACGTTGAAGACATAGTCGGCGAAGCTCGACGGGTCGCCAAAGGGGAAGAACTGGCGGTAGATCTTTTGGAACTCGTCCTTTGTGAGCATGCCGGAGGGGCAGTCGCGGAGGAAGCCTATAACGTTAGCGACGAGGTCGAGCGTAAGATAGCGAGCGCAGCGAGGACAGAAAGGAAGCGAGCGCAGCGGGGACAGAAAGGAAACGAGCGCGGCGAGGACAGAAAGCGAGGGGTGGACGGAGGACATACCCTTGTACCACTGCTGCAGCTCCTTCTTATCGAAATGTGTCGACTTTTGCAGCTCTGCCAGCTGCTCCTGGGAAAGTTTTGACTGTCTGTAGAGGGAGAGAGAAGAGGCGGGGATGTCAGCAGGAGGTTCGGGTTAGGGACGGAGCGGGGGTGTAGTCCGTGGTCCGGGGGTGTCGCGCGACACGGCGGGGCCATCGGCGGGGTTGTCTTCGCCGGACACACAAGGTCGGGGTGCGGATAGCGCATAGAGGATGGAAACGTACGATTTGCCCATTGTGGCAGTCTTTCTGGTTTATGCCGTTCGGTTCGGGTTCTTTCCTGTGTCGTCCGTGTGCGAACCCCGTCGGCGGGTGTGGTAGTCTACCTCGCGACGCTGCTGGTCATGCGCTGCGCCGGGCCAGCCGGTGAAGTCCGGTGGGTGGCAGGGTATGTAAGAGGAAGAGGTAGGAGAGAGCCGTTGGTGGAAGCGAGCTTCCGCTTTCGAAGGATTCGATCGTCGGCACGCGAGTTTGTTGGCGATGATGATCGAGGGCGCGGGCGCTGGGTACCTCGAGGGGGATCGTCTTGTAAAAGGGACACAAACGTAAGCCGCCAAACTAGGAAGAAGGTGGGGAGAGGAGGGGCCGTGGAGGTGTCCAAGAAGGGGTAATGGAGAAGGGGAAGGAGATTGGAAAACGGTGATGTTTTGCGCTGCCCGTTTTTTGGTGGTTGCTGCTGCTGGGCGGCGTTTATGTCGTCGCAGATGCGAAATGTGTGGAAGGGGCAGGGGAGGGAGGGGGGGACCAGCACGAGGGAGGGAGGGAGGGAACGGGGATGATGGAGGGAAGGAGGCACGGGCTAGTACCGTCAAAACGTGCGTGAGGTGGAAGGAACCCCGTCGTCGTCGTCTTACCGGTCAGTATTCGGCTGCGTGTTGCGTTGTGTGTGCGTGCGTGTGCGTTTCCTGTTCTGAGACGAGGAGAGAGTGGCAGGCGGGAGAAGGAGGCAGGAGCAAGGAGCAAGGAGCAAGGAGGGAGGGCGAAATGGAGGGGCTCTTTCCGTCGAGAGGTACACGAGTACGAAGTGACTTATGGCAGGAGCATGAGGTGTACGGGGAGGGGGAGGAAGGAGCTACTGGGCCACTGGGCTGGGCGGGTCGGTTTCGCCGTAGCGCAACTAGGGCGTTAAATGGTCCGCCACCAGTGGGAAGCTGCGCCAGTCAACAGCACTAACAGCACGAGAACAGCAAGGTAAAACAGTAATGCAGCAGAGCAGCAACTCGCTGCCTGCCACCAACGTCATCCATCACAGCGATTCGCTGCGAGTGAGGGACGTTCCAGCGGCGCTTGGAGGATGAGGATGGATGGGGCAATGGTGCTGGGGCAATGGTGCTGTTTGGGGACTCAATGGGCGACGCCGGGCCAGACCTCGGCCAGCGCCCGTTTTGGGGCCGTTTGGGGCCGTTCTGGACCTGTTTTGGAGCGCTCAAGTACTTACATTGCGGCAGTATTGCGTCGTATCGGTCCAGGTCGTTTTCGGAGGCCTGGCGGCGCTTCTTTGTCCAGGCTCAGATTCCAGAAGTGCCGGGCGGGCTTCTGTCCCTTTTGCCCTTGTGTCACTGGCCGGCTGCTGCGGCGGCTTCCCAGCTTGTTAGTTGGTGACTTGTGGCTTGGCGTGTGACACTGGTGCTGTAAAAGTGGAAGGCGCGATGGAATATTATCAGCGCAAGCGCCGGGAGGGACAGAGCGTAGCAATTGCGCAGGCGGCAAGAACAAGAAGGAACGTACGGAGTACGGAGTACTGTGAAGGACAATTTGCGGCGATTGCGGTAATTGACTGCTGCCACACAAAGACGGGGAGGCAGGCGCGATCGAGGGGAGATCGAGGTGTCAGGGCCTGGCCACTTCGTTTCGATGGCGTCTCCACGTATTCCGATCGATTGGTCGAGCGTTTCGGTGTGAAAGGGGGGCGTGACAGGAAAACGGGTGTTGACGCAATCTGCAATTGTCCCTCTTGCCCTGTATCGTAGATGAAGAGTGGCTCGAGTGGACTCGAAACACCCGTGGAGAACGTGCCTTGGATAAGGTACAAAAGTAGAAGAACTCGAGCTCGTTGATTCCAACTTCGTGTCTGGGTTGTTCTTGCCCGATGTGGTGCAGTTGGCTCTTTCTCTCTGGTGCCGCAAACTACGTCGTGAGGTAGCGCCTTCCCGCAACTTATATATCAGTCCCGTCGCTCCTGCCATGCCGATGCATCTCCTCAATTTCTACACGCAGAACACAATCGAAGGAAACGAAAAGAGAAGACAAACAGGAAGGAGCATTAAAGTTTGAAGAAGGAGCGCAAAAAGCCTTTCCAATAACCCCTCAAGACAGGGAAAGCACGAGCTCGCCCGCAGACAAGAGGGAAACCCGACTCAGCCACTGTCCCAAACGGGAAAGAGGACGTAAAAGAGGCGACAGCAAAAACTGCGCTCACGACGCCTGTTGTCCGGTTGCCAAAGACACACTTGTTGTGGCTGTGTAGAACGATGCCAATGCCGCTTTCAACAATTTTCGTCTTTCCAATTCGCTGTTTGTGTACTTACTAGAGACCCAACAGCTCCCAGTCTGCCATTCTGTGCGATCGGCGACTTGGTCGACGTGTTGGGAAAGAGCCCTCAGGCTTCAAAGACGGCATGGCATCGCCCAGTCGTGCCTTCCGCATGTCGTTTCTGCCGAGGGTCGCACGACGGGGCAAAGAGAGAAGGAGCCAAGCCCCCGATGCTGAGTAGTAAAAAGAAGCCAAAAAGCTGCCGGGCGCAAAGCAACTGCGGCCAAGTGTCCATTTACGTGATAGTTTTTGTTCGATGCCAACATGCCAACACACATGACATCGCTTCCCACAGACCACAAGAGACTGACCGAGAGGTCTGTTGCCTTCGTCTAGGCCCACAGCCTCACCTGGTCTCCAGATGCAGAATCCTTGGGCTGCCACGACTTATTGAAGCGGAGTCGACCGGGACAAAAGGCCACTCTGGAAGCAAACGGAAGGACACGGGGAGCTCTCGTGGGCGCATTGGACGGCTGGAGCCTGGCCGGCCGGAGGAACGAGTAAGAAAACATGGAGAACAGCTCAGAAAAGACAAGGACAGGGTGCAATCCTCGACAATTGCTGACATGCGACCCTGGGGTACTTTTGGCGTGGAGTGCGAGGCCCGGGAATTGCTAACGCCCGAGCCAGCCAAAACGCCAAAATGGCCGGACAATAGCAACGCCCGGCCTCAACAAACGACGACGGCGACGACAGGCGCGGGCCCGATCGACAAGCAATGGACGACCGACGACGACCCGGGGCACCGGGCTCTGAAAAGCATAAAAGCAGGAGGAGGTGCCATTAATTGATGTCATGAGAGCCAATTCGACAAGCCAACCCTTACAACATTCACAGCTCTCACCCTTTTTACACACACCATGTCCAAGACATACGACGTCATTGTCGCGGGCGCCGGCCCCATTGGCCTCTTCTTGGCCGGCGAGCTGGCCCTTGCCGGCGCCTCGGTCCTCGTTCTCGAACGCGACGCCGCGCGCGACTCGCCCCTCAAGGCCGCGCCCCTGGGCTTCCGCGGCGTCAACACGCTGACGCTCGAGTGCTTGGCCCGCCGCGGTCTCTTGGACGCCGTCTTCCCCGCCGACAAGGCCAACCTCAAGGGCATGATGAAGAAGCGGGGCGGCCCGGGTGGCCCGCCAGCCTCGACGCAACTCTTCAAGAAGACCGAGGGCATGCAGGTCGGCGGCCACTTTGCCGGCATGTTCTTTGACGCCAACAAGGTGGACTTGGGCCGCTGGAAGTACCGCGTCAACGGACCGGGTATGGTGCCCGGCCCGACGACGATGGCGACCGTCGAGGCCGTGTACGGCGAGCGCGCCGCGCGTCTGGGCGTGGAGGTGCTGCGCGGCCATGCGCTGACCAAGATTGTCGAGGGCAGCGAGGAGGGCAGCGAGCGGGTGGCGGTCGATGTGGTCGACAGCACCGATGCGTCGTCGCCCGCCACAAAAACGTTCACCAGCCGCTGGCTGGTCGGCTGCGACGGTGGCCAGAGCATCGTGCGCCGCACGGCCGGCTTCCGCGTCGAGGGCTCCGAGCCCAAGTTTACGGGCTACGCGATGCGCTGCGACATTACGAATGCCGACCGACTCAAGCCCGGGTTCACCGTGACCGACGGCGGCCTGTACATTGCGGGCACCTTTGGCGACACGGTTTATATTATGGACGCCGACGGCGGCGCCTTTGACCGCAGCCAGGAGTTGACGATGGAGCACCTCCAAACAGTGCTGACCCGCGTCACGGGCGTGCCCGAGGTGCAGATCACAGCGCTGCGCGTGGCCACGTCCTTTACCGACCGCTGCCGCCACGCGATGCACTACCGCCGGGGCCGCGTGCTGCTGGCGGGCGACGCCGCGCACACGCACGCCACGTTTGGCGCACAGGGCATGAACCTGGGCATGGGCGACGCCATGAACCTGGGGTGGAAGCTAGGTGCCACCGTGCGGGGGGAGGTTTCAACCGGAGGTGCGGACACGTCCCTCCTCGACACGTACGACGCCGAGCGGCTGCCCGTGGCCGAGCAGGTGCTCGAGATGTCGCGGGCGCAGTCCATGGCGTTTATGCCCGACGTGCATGGGCGGGCCGTGCGGTCCCTGTTCCAGCAGACAATCAACACGGTCGACGGCGCCAACCTGTTCATCGGCCTCTTTTGGGGGTTGTCGCAAAAGTATGACCTCCACACCAACCAGAAGCACCCGCTGGTCGGACTCAGCGCGCCCGACTTTGTGCTCGACGGCAAGGACGAGAACAGCGACGACAGCGCCGGCAGCCCGCGCCTGAACCACCACCTGGCGACAGGCCACGGCCTGCTCGTGGACCTGGCGGACGGCGGCCTCCCTGCTCTCAAAGACCTTCTTGAGGCTGGCGGCTACACGGGCCGCGTCGACTACCTTGCTGTGCCGGCGGTCGCGGCCAAGCGCGGCCTGCAGGCGTTCCTCATGCGGCCCGATGGTATTGTGGCCTGGGCCGTGGACGAGGGTGTCGACGTCGACGTGGAGGCCGTCAAGGCCGAGTTGGCGCGGTGGTTTTCGTTTTAGATACAAGTGTTGGGCAGTTCATGGGTAGGGCGTTACGTGGAGCGCTCTTTCGTTTGTCTTTGATTTTTTTTTCATGTCCTCACGCAGCGATCGCCACTCTTTACTTGGGAACTCTCCTCTTTTTGAATTTTAAACAATGAAGCGTAATTCATTTTGTACCTGTATAGTCTGTATCGAACGTGACAGTGAACGCAAAGTATAGACGAGAAAAGACAAAAAGTACGATAGCATGCAATGCAGCAAACAAAACAGACAAAGAACAAAGAGATATAGACACGGTAGTAAAACAGTAAACACCAGCAAATAACCATCCCAATACGTAACCCTTCGTTTCCAATTCCCTCCTTCTTTCGCCTAGCCCACCACCGCCTTCATGCTCAGGCTCTCGAGGAAGCCGCCCAGGTCCTCCTTCTTGACTTCCACGACACAGTGCTCAAAGCTGTCGATGCGCACGCGCGTGTTGGTCTCGGCGACGACGTCCTGGAAGGCCGTGCCGAAGCGGTTCAGGCCGAAACTGCGGTTGTTCTCGTTGGACGCCTCCTCCACGTCGTCGTCGTCGGATTCCGAGTCCGAATCAGATCCTTCCGACTCACTCTCCTCCTCCTCCTCTTCATCGTCGTCGTCGTCGCCGTTTTTTGCGCGCTCCGCCCGCCTTCGCTCTTTGGCCTCCTCGCGCTGGGCTTTCCGGGCCTGCTGCCTGTCTTCGCGCAGCTTGGCTTTCGCGGCGCGCGCCTCTTGCTTCTTGAGGGCCGCCGTCCGGTTCTGGGCCAGCATGTCCGGCCCGCCACCGCCGCCGGTGCCCACAACGACATAGACGCCGCGCTTCTCGTTGAGTGAGGCCACCACCAGGGGCGTGCCGCGGCCACCGTGCGCCAGACGACCCGTGGCGTCCTTTTCCTGCTCGGCCAACGCCTCGCCGATCCACAGGGCCAGTTTTGTCAAAGCACCGGGGTGGTTGAAGACGGTGGCGTCGGGCCCGTCCTTGACGATGCACATGCGGAAGGCGTGCAGGTGCGTGATCTGCTTCTTCTTGATGAGGGCGGTGCCCGTGTTGAAGATGGCGCGGTGCAAGAACTTGGCGGTGCGCAGGCCGTCTTTCAAAAACTCAATGCTCTCCAGCGCGTCGTAGGCTTCCCAGAAGCGCGGCACCCACTCCTCGGACGGGTCGTCCTCCTCGTCGAGGTTGCCCTCGTCGTCGCGGGCGTCGTTGTTGTTGTTGCCGTTGTTGTTCCCGGAAGAACCGTTCGCCGCGGCGGTCCCTCCCGCCGCGCCCTGGTTCTTGCCCACCTCGAGTAGGGCACCAATCACGACGGCCACGTCCTGGGCGCTCAGCGTGGCCCGCCAGCCCCAGCTGCGCACAAAGCCCCAGCCGTCCTTGGCACCCGCGCGGTCTTTGCCGTCCGTGTCAATGGTCGGGACCATGCCGTCCAAATTGTAGAGCGAGGCGTATTTCAGGAGCTTGACGCGCAACTCGCGCTTCAGCATCATGTCCATGTGCGAGTAGCTCTGCTTGCACTGGACGAGGCTGACGCCCATCTTGGCAAACAGCTTGTGCAGGCGCTTGAGCCCCGTCTCGCTCCACATCTTGAGGCGCGAAAAGAGGTAGGGCGAGTGCAGCATGCTGTCGTACAGGCTCCAGTGGCGGATCAGCAAGAACTTGGGCTCGGGCGACAGGCGGATGCTCGTGTCTTCGGGGCTGCGGGCCGTCGTCGGGATGATGCCCATCTCGGGCGAGGCGCGGCCATTACCGCTGCCCGTCCCGCTCCCTAACAGAGCCTGCGGTGCCGAGTCTGGCGGGTTGAGACGCCGCACTTCGTCGCGCAGCAGCTGGCGGATGCGCGCGCCGCGCATGCCCATCCAACCGGTCGTGGGCCGGCTGTCGGCGCTGCGGATGGACACGCCGACGCCAGCGGACGAGCGGCCGTACAGCTCCATGGACGTGACGCCGACAATGGTGAGCCACAACAGGTCGTTGTCTTCGCGGCCGAGCTCCGAGGCCAGCGAGTACATCATGGACGAGATGGGCTCCGAGTAGGCGGCGCCCATGCGGTAGTACTTGCGCAGGATGGTCTCGTTGTCGTGCTTGAGGCGCAGCAGGCGACGGCGGAGTGTGCGTGCCGAGGGGCCTTTCTTTTGTTTCGTGGGTTTTGAGGACGAAGGTGCTCCGTCTTCGTCGTGCCGTGACTCGTCCGAAAAGGCGAGGGCGTCGCTCGACGGCTGCTGCCGGCCTCGTAGAGAAAGCAACGGCCTCGACTTGGGCCGCGGTGCGTCCGGAATGGGGCTCGACGAGTTGCTCCGCCGCCGCTGCCGTGGCCGGTCGTCGTCGCTGTCGTCTTCGTCCTCCTCTTCGTCGTCCAGCCAGGACTTGCGCTTCTGGCCGGCGCGTGGGGGTGGTGCCTGATCTTCTGTTTCGTCCTCGTCTTCCTCCTCCTCCTCCTCTTCACTCGACTCGCTGCCCAGGTCGTCGTCGCGGCCGTCGTCGTCAATCTCGGGCATGTCGGCCAGTGCCATGTACGCATCGCGCTCGGCGCCCAGGTCGTCTTCAATGTCGCCGTCGTCAAATACAATCAGGCCGCCCTTGCCCGGTTTGTACGCACGCTCGATCTGCCCGCTGCGGACGCCGGGCGGCACGCGTCCCGACAATGTGGGGGTGGGTGTCGCTGTCAACGCCTGTGATTGGGAGTCGCCGGCCGACGCTGGCTCCAGAGGAAAACCGCCAAATACGTTGCTCAAGTTCCACGGCCGGTGCGCGTCCAAGACCCAGACCTCAACGCCGCCAAAGGCCAGCTCGCCGCTCGCAACGTCGTCGTCCTCGGACTCGAGCCCAAAAAAAGTAGCCAGGTCGACTGTGCCGCCGACGCCCAGACACACGACGACGCCGCCGTTGCCGCCGCGCGTCTGCATCATGGGCGCGACCAGCTCGCGGCCGACGCGGGCGAGGTCGGCGTAGCCCGCCACAGGCTGGATCTTGTGGGGGATGTAGTCATGTTTGAGTAGACTGGTGAGGATGCGGCAGGCGCAGAGCGCGTCGGGCTCGAGGGCGACGAGAAGGAGGACGGGGGGCGCGAGCGGGTGGCGCGAGTTCTGCAGGTGCAGGTACAGCTTGGAGACGAGCGAGCGCGGGAGATACATGGCTGTCGAGACAGTCCCGCGAGGGGGAGAAAGAAGGTCTACCGAGGAACACTTTACGCGTCAAGTGTCGTTCGAGGAAGATGCAGAGGGCTGCCGCCGTGCGTAGAGAGAAGCGTCGACGCGCTGGCAGCCGTGGCACCGGGTCGTGTGCCGTCGGGAGGCGAGGCGTAAGCTCGTGGTCGGTCGAGAGTGAAAGGTCGTAGGTCAAGAGACTTGAGGGTGTGTCGTGTCGTGCCAATGTCAGAGGAAAGAAAAAGAAAAAGGAAACAAAAAGAGTAAACGCTCTATCGATGTTGGCTGGCAATGAGATAGTAAAGACAATAAACAGAGCAACGACAAAGACAATGACAAGACAATGACAGGACCGAAGATGCCACACGCTGCAGAAAGTAAAAAAAAAGCAGTGCCTGTCGTGTGGAGCGAGGGGAGTTGGCACCTTTTTCTCGCTCAAGACACCAAAAGCTCATGTTATTATGGCGACGCGGTTTCTGCGCTCCTGCCGTAATGGCCTGGGCCCGCAAGACGCGACGAGCAAAGGGATCCACTTGGAACACCCTCGAACGATTGACAGGGCCAGAAAGGGCAGGCACATTCGCGGGTCGTCCCCCGCCAATCATGGGCGTTGGTGGTGGGTTCGTCAACTGTAAAAAGCGGGGCGCCCTGTCCCTCCAGGCGTGTTGGGCGTCAGGGCGTGTCAGGCCCGAGCCACTTTACGCGCTGTAGCGCATCAGTGCTGTAAGGCGCTGTATCGTTGAAGCAATCTTCACCACTTTAGCAGCACTCAGACAACAATCTGACACCTGCATTCTTCATTGACCCTTGACTGCTCGACGTTCAGCGTACTGCCGTTCAAAGGTACCAATTTCATAAAGAGAGGGATACAATGCGGTCTTAGGTAAATTGGAAGCAGACGATGCTGTCATTCCTGTAGAAAGCCTTCCCAGCTAACATTCTATCCAGCCATATTCAGCTGGCCTGGTCTATCTCATCTCTCGCCTCTCACCTCTCATCTCTCATCTCATGAATGTACTCATATCTGCCAGAGCTGCTCCCACTTGATCATCACTCCGCTTCGTCGAGGATGGCAAACGGGTTCGTCATCGTCTGCACCCGCGCCGGAGCCTGGTCGGCGCGCTTCCGTTTCCGGTTCCGGTTCTTGTTCTTCTTGGAGCCCGGCGCCGGCTTGAACGAAATCGGCTCTGAGAGTTCTGTGAGCTCGGCCAGCAGTTCCAAGGCCCCGGCCGTCTTGAGTCGTGCCGGCAGGTCGCGCAGCGTCCGCAGTGTCGGGTACGCGGAGAGTGGTGTCAACGTCGCCAGCATGTCTTTCAGTGCCGCCAGCCTCGACGACAGCGGGTTTTCCTCCTCGCTGTCTTCGTCGTAGACTTTGCCCGCCTTGTGAGATTCGCGGTACAGAGCGCTGTGCATGGCCCGGTCGGCATTGTCATCTCCCTCGGACCGGACAAACGCGGTCAACTGCTGGAGGACACGCAGCGAGTACAGCGTGCCCTGGATCTGCGCCAGCCAGTGCATGGCCGTCCAAGTGACCTGCTCCAGCACGCCACTGCTGGGCGTCTCCTGGCGCAGCACCTCGAGGCAGGCGGACTCCTTGTGATTCTCCTTGGACCACCGGATGTCGTAGTACGATGCCAGAGAGATCCACTGCAGTTCGGGGCTACCGTCGGCCGATGTAGGGACAACCTCTCGGATCCGCTTGACCAAAGCCATGATGTCGTCCAAGGCTCCAAGCAGGCCAGCCACGGGCAGCAGATCAAGCTCCGTCCCCCGCGACGCCATCGAGGCCATGCGTGTGTACTCCCGGACGCTGTCGCCCATGCACCGGGCCGCCGGCAGGACGCGCAGCAGCGAAAAGGCACAGACCCGGATCGGCGCACTGACCTCCCAAGCGTTGGCCCGCGTGCAGCTGTCAAGCAACGGCGGTGCAAAGGTAAGGATCGGGAAGTCCTTCTTGTTCAGCAAGATGTCGTTGCCGTCGGGGCTGCTTGTGATCACGCTCTGAAACGCCACCTCGGCGACCCTTGGGTCCAGGACACTGGCGTTGTAGTGCCGGACAGCCGCAACAAGCCGGGTCGGGAAGGCATACTGTTCGGCAAACTCGGCGTACTCCCGAGGGTACTTGGCCATCGCCAGCCCTTGCTTGGCGCGGTCGACCAGCTCGCTCGTCCCCAGGTGCGGGTCCATGGACAGTTCGAATGCAAAGCCATAGAGGCCCTTGCCACTCCGCATGTGTTTCAGGCACGTGTCTTCGTTGTTGTCCAGAAAGTGGTGTTCCGGTGCCAGCAGGCCCAGCCGCTGGCAGATGGTGGCCATCTTGTAGGTCGGCACGACAAGCTGCTTCTTCACAGTTGTTGAAGTGCCAGCCTCCTCGCCGCCCCGCGGCAAATCAATGTCCCGGAACAGCACCACCTCCGCGTTCGGGCCCAGGTCCTGCACCAGTAGGTCCGAGTCCGACGTGAGGATCGTGCCGTTCCCGTCGCTGCGCGCGCGCCATGCACAGAACGTGTCCGCCTCGCCGGGTACGACCCTTGTGACCGTCCCATAGGCACGAGACATGCGCAGCGCGTCCAGCACCGCCGGCACCGCAAATGCCGGCGCCGGCAGCAGACTGCCCGTCCGCGGGCCCTTGACATCGAACCCGGGCAGGTTGTCCCGCTGGTAAAACGAAAACACGTCCTTGAGCTGCGCCGACGTCCGGTACGACCGCTCCAGCCGCACCGGCCGCTTGGCCACGGGCAGGTAGCCGTCAAAATACAGGGCCTGCACCTCGATGTTGTGGCTTTTGCAGAGCGTGTCCAACCAAGCGATGGCGGCCTGGCCGAGCTGCGCGTAGGTCGGCTGCTCGAGCGGGTGGCTGCGGCCGGCGGCCATCACGGGGTCCGCCATGCAGAGGCCGACGATGTGGTAGGCCAGCGCGGGCCCGTCGATGATGACGTTGGCATTGTCCAGCGGCTTGCGGTCGCCGTACGGCGTCAGCGTCGTCAGCAGTTTCGGGACGCCCATGGCGGGGGTGGGTGGAAAGGCAGTACGAACTGGCCACTAAATCGGCCACCCCTCTTCCTCTTGATGCGATGTGAAGAGATCTTGGCCGCAGGGGTTCATCGTCGCAACGGGTACGGCAGGAGCGATCGTCAGGTGTCAAGGCTGTTGGCAGGAGCCCAGTAGTCAGCCAGAAAAAAAATATTCGAATAAATTGTACCTGTCTTCTCTGATCAATCCAAGAGACGGCCAAAAAGCATCCAAAGGCGCCAAAAATGGGACGAAAACTGCAAAAATTCAGATCGCAGAATATGCAAAAAAAGAAATCTTGATCGAACACGGGATTGAACCGCGGACCTGCGCCGTGTTAAGGCGCCGTCATAACCAACTAGACCATTCGACCGATGTTATTGGGAAACGGGACTCATAGTTTCCCTTATGGAGTCTGGGTTGCACTTTCCTGCTAGCTTTGTTGAGTGCCACTGGCGGTCGTCTCCGTGCTACTGAAGAAAAAGGAACAGCCCATCATGTGCTCTTTCCATTTTGTCCAGGCCCCACCTCCCCTCCTTCCCTTCTTTCGTCTGCTCCCTATCTCTCCTTCCTCCATTCACTTTTCTATCTTCAATTCCTCTTATCGCAGAAAGCTCACCGACCCAACTCTCACCTATCCCTACGCCCACCGCCGTGGTTTCCGTCGTCTCGCAGCTGACATATGCTTCCCGTCGAGCTTCCTCGGAGCTAATGAATGAGCAAAGCGGTATTGACGAAACCGACACGAAAGAAACGGCCGAGAAAAACTAGCCCACGCAGCACCTTATTCGCCCAGCCGCCCTTTTGGTCCTTTTTGGCGGGTTTGCAACGCCCCACTAAAGCAATTTCAGCACGGCTTTTTGCGGCCATCGCTCTTTCTCTTCCTGCTTCTCAGATTTTTTTTTTCTTTCCTCCGTCTCCACTCTACAACCGCACCTTCCTCGTCCTCCACCACATTTTCTCTTCTCCTGTCCTCCTTCGCTCCTTCCTCCCCTGCGCATGTGCGGAGTCCTTCGAACCAAGTATATATATCGGGGCGACCAGGGACCAGAAAAAATTGCTGTCCAATCCCTTCCCCTTCTTCTGCTGATTTGAGCTGAATTGAATTGACTCTTCTCCCTTTTCCCTCCTCCCTCTGGAGCTGCGAAAAACTCTCTCCTCTTTTCTTTTTTTTTCTTTCCTCTTTCCTTTTCTGTTTCGCTCTCGATCATGCGAAACACCCAGATCTTCGCCGGCACGAGCTGCCCGGCGCTCACGCAGCAAATATGTGAGAATCTGGGCATGGCACCTGGTGACACGGAGCTGGGCCAGTTCTCCAATGTATGTTGATCGTCCCTGAGCTTTGGGCTGGCGGGGAAGCACAAACCAGAAAGTCCAAAGTCGCTGACCTGTGTCTTTTTCTTTTCCATCTAGGGCGAGACCAGTGTGCGCATCCTGACAAGCGTCCGGGAAAAGGACGTCTTCATCGTCCAGTCGGGCAGCCCCAAGATCAACGACACCATCATGGAGCTGTTGATCATGATCCAGGCTTGCAACGGCGGCTCGGCCAACAAGATCACAGGTATGTGCCGAGTGCCCCCCCCCCCCCATACCATTCCTTACCTTCTTCCCTAACACATTTTCCCAGCCGTCCTCCCATACTTCCCCTACAGCCGCCAGTCGAAGAAAAAGTCGCATCGCGGCGCCATCACGGCCCGCATGCTCGCCAACCTGTTGAACGTCGCCGGTGTCAAGCACATTGTCACCGTCGACCTGCACGCATCGCAGATGCAAGGGTTCTTCAAGTGCCCCGTGGACAACCTGCACGCCGAGCCCATCATCGCCCGCTGGATCCGTCACAACGTACCTAACTGGAAGGATGCCGTGGTCGTGTCCAAGAACGCCGGCGGCACGAAGCGTGTGACGTCCCTGGCGGACGCTTTGAAGCTTAACTTTGGCATGGTGACCACGGACCGGCGGCGCAATAACAACATGACGGCCAGCATGATCATGACCCACCTGGACAACATTGAGCAAAAGGCACCTGTTGTCAACACAATATACCGGGGCGGCGCAGCACCAAGCCACGGCCGCGACAGCCCTCTGTTGAACGCTAGCCGAGGTGGAAGCGGAAACGCACACGGACACGGTGGCGCCTCGTCGTCGCCGGTCGCGCGGCCCACAAACGGGCCCGGACCCACAAGTCACGCGACCGCAGCCGCCCCCCGCACACCCTCCGAAGCCTCGACCACGGATACCATCCCCACAGCGCCGGCCGACAGCTCGCTAGGCCAGCCGAGCGAGCCCGACCAGGAGGACTCCGAGTACAACGACCAGCGAGCCCACGAGGTCACCCACGCGCGCTTGTTCCAGGGCCACATTGTGCCCGACGATTTCCCTTCGCCGGCCGTGTCGACCGCCGACGGCAGCGTCGTCGAGGAGGACCCCATGATGATGTCGCACATCTCGTCCTTCTTCCAGCCCGAACCACACGCCCTAGGCGGCTCGGGTGACGCGGGTGCCTCCGACACGGAAGACGACGAGGTCCTGCCCGCCAAGCCCAACGTTGAGCGCATGGTGACTCTGGTGGGCAACGTGCGCGACCGCGCCGTGTTCATCGTGGACGACATGATCGACAAGCCCAACTCGTGGATTGCGGCCGCCGAGACGGTCGTCAAGCGCGGGCGCGCCAAGAAGGTCTACTGCATTGCCACGCACGGCATCTTTGGCGGCGACTGCCTGCAGCAAATGCAGGACTGCGACTGCATCGACGCCATCATTGTGACCAACAGCTACCCGATCCCGGCCGAGCAGGCGCGGGACATTTCCAAGCTGGTCGTGCTGGATCTGTCGTACCTGCTGGCCGAGGCCATCCGGCGCAACCACTACGGAGAGTCCATGTCGCCGCTCTTCCAACACATTGTGGACTGAGCGGGTACGTTGGCCAACATACTTTCACACCTCTTCCTCTGGATACCTCTTTGTTTTTTTGTTTTTATATTTTGACCTTCCCCACGGCAAAAGGATGCATCATTCGGCCACGTGGGTTGACACCAACAACAACAACAACACAACACAACATTCATACAGCGATGGCGTTTCTAGGCGGTTTTGATTTTTCATCTTTTCGAACGGAGCAGACTTTGGAGCGTCTCAACTCCTTGTGGGCATGGGTTTTGCACGGTTTGTCGGTTTGTTACTTTTTTTTTTTGCATTGGCTTACACGACCAACCCGGATATCTGGTGGCGGACAACAGCAGCACGGGACAGGATACTAGACGGATGGTCTCCCAAGACGTTATGACTTCAATTTTACATATATTTTTTTTTCTGAGTCCCCCCTCGCCCCCCTTTCTTTTACTTTTCCCCATCCCCCTCGTCGACGGCACTGTCTCAGGACGGCCCGAGACACCAGCGTTGCTGCCTTCGGGCAGCACGAGCTTAGCTTCCATCCCAGGACGAGCTCGTAACGGACCGTTGGAAGAACAAATGCTCCCCTCTTTTGGGGCCCATTCGGTTGTTGAAGGCCCGTCGCTTCGTCTACACAATGTCGCCTTCCATTCGTGGGAGGAGTGGGCGACGGGCAAGAGAACTCTCGAACATCTCATTCTCGTAAAACCGCACTATGCTGTGAACTGCAGTGCATACATCTTGAGTGACATTTCTGATTCGCACTTCCTATCAGGAGCTGTTCATAACATCGTAAAGCATATCCTGTGATCAGCATTCTTAGGTCACTTCGCTCAGAAGCAACTCCAACAGTGCATCTCCTGATGCAGCTTGCAAAACGAGACGAGGCATCTTGAGCTGGGCGACGACTGAGTAAAGGAACATAGAAAGAAGAAAACAATTACACTTATTTTTTGAAATCTTTAAAAGAAAACTTCCATGGGTGAACAGTATTTTGTGATAATTTAGGTGATGTCGCATCACGTGATCGCGCGGCGAGACTGACGGTTATCGATAAGGCGCAATGCTTCGTCTTTTAGCTGCCCGCAAAACAGCAAGGCAAAAGGCTACAGCTCTCACGACAGCAAGTCAACGACCAACTTTACTCCCTCCCTTTCCTCACCTTCCTCCGTCACAGCTACCGACCATGCCCGCCGACCTCACATCCTACCTCGCATCACGCTACCTAGTAGCCGACACCAAACCGACCAAAAAGCGCAAGCGCAAGCACAACAAAGACGGCGGCGATGGGCTCTTGATCACCGACGACGACGACTCTGGATGGACAACAAAGGGTGGCCGTGATGACGACGACGATGACACAAATGTAGTCGGAGCCGGCGGCGGCTACGGCGCGGGCGGTACAATCGCGGGCACGTCGGCCGAGTTCCGCAAGACGAAAAAGTCCAACTGGACCGTGCTGGGGGGGGCGGGCGGCAGTAGCTCAGAGACAGGCACAGGCACAGGCACACCCGGTGCTGCTGCCACCGACGCCGACGCCATCATTGCGGCAGCGGTGGCAGACACCGCCGCCGCACTGGCCGCCGAGGACGAGGCGCCCGTTGTGGAGGCCGAGGCTGGTGCGGCCAACACCACCAAGAAATCCGCCGCGCTCATGAGCGACGGCACCCATGCCGGCCTGCAGTCGGCCGCCTCCGTCACGGCCCAGCTCGAGCGCCGACGGCGTGAAGAGCGTGAACAGTACGAGCGCGAGCGGCAAGAGAAGCGCGAGCGGCGGCGAAAACGGGGCGAGAACGACGAAGAATCGGGCGAGGAAGAGGTCGTGTACCGCGACGCCACAGGCCGCCGCGTCGACGTGGCGCTGCGGCGACAAGAAGTGCGGCAGGCGGCGCTCGAGGCGGAACAAAAAGAGCGCGGCGCCAAGGACGCGCTGCGGGGCGACGTGCAGCGTGAGCAGGCGCGGCAGCGGCGGGAAGAGCTGGCCGACGCCGCCCTCATGCCGCTGGCGCGGGGCGCCGACGACGAGGCGATGAACCGCGAGCTCAAAGCGCAGGCGCGGTGGAACGACCCCATGGCGGCGTTTCTGACGGAGAAGACGCCGGCCGCCGCCGCATCTGGAGGTGCCAGTGGCTCTACGCCAAAAGCTGGAGCCAAGTCGAGCCGACCCGTCTACCGGGGCCCGGCGACGCCCAACCGGTACGGCATCCGGCCCGGCTACCGGTGGGACGGCGTGGACCGGGACATTGGCTTCGAGGCCGAGCGGTTCAAGGCGATCAACCGACGGGAACGGAACCGGGACCTCGACTACCAATGGCAGACGGACGTGTAGACGTCTGTGGAGGGCATACTCTGCATTTATTTGTATCTTACTTATTCATCTAACGAACACTTATTTTGATATAGAATGCATGGTGTCCGTGGGGGCAACGATGAACTGCAATACAATACCCCTTGTCACTATTTCTTGTGTGTTTATTTTATGTTATTTTATACATTTGTTTTATTATGGTTTTTTTTTGGGGGGGGGGGTTAAGAGCAAGAAAGAAAGAGATAAAGAATTTACTATAGCTTCGTGATCGTCGACAAAGCCTGAACGGGCTCTGCTACCGCTACAATACACTGAATACGACGTACAGTGATGGGAAGCCTGTAAAATATCACCTACAAATAGCAAGGGCAGGCGCAAAAAAAAGAGTCGTTTCTTAATTGATGCCCCACTTCTTCACGCCATAGCGCGCGCTGGACGCGTCGAAGAAACCAAGCGGGCACGCCCACCCACGCCCACTTCGTCACTGCACCTTCCAGCTGCAGGCAAAAACTCACTTCCAAAGCAACGCAGCCTGCCCTCCGTATTCACGACAATCGCGACCGTCACGACACGCACGGCACCCAGACCCGACTGAAAGACGATCGATTGCGTGCATCGCCAACCTTGTCTCTTCTCGTCTCCTTTCTTTCTCCCCTCTACCGCCCCTCCACCACCACCACTACCCACCGCCGCCATGGGTATCAAGCAGCTCTTCCAGATTGTCAAGGAGGAGGCGCCCGATTCCGTCAAGGAGGGGGAGATCAAGAACCAGTTTGGCCGCAAAGTGGCAATTGTGAGTGTGCTCGCGCGGTGCTGTTTGACTTCGACAATGATGTGCCATCAGCTAACATGTCTGTCTCTAGGATGCGTATGTTCCGGCCCAGCGATACAGCGACCCCAGCGACTCCCTCCATCCCTATCACGCCGACAGACCATAATCACTAACACACCCTTCCCAGATCCATGAGCATCTACTCCTTCCTCATTGCCGTGCGCTCCGAGGGCCAGATGCTGATGAGCGACGCCGGCGAGACCACGTCGCATCTCATGGGCATGTTCTACCGCACGCTGCGCATGGTCGACAACGGCATCAAGCCGCTCTACGTGTTTGACGGCGCTCCGCCCAAGCTCAAGTCCGGCGAGCTCGCCCGCCGCTACATGCGCAAACAAGAAGCCACCGAGGACCTGGAGGAGGCCAAGGAGACGGGCACGGCCGAGGACATTGAGAAGTTCTCCCGCCGCACCGTCCGCGTCAGCCGCGAGCACAACCAGGAGTGCCAGCGCCTACTCAAGCTCATGGGCGTGCCCTTTCTGGTGGCGCCCACCGAGGCCGAAGCCCAGTGCGCCGAGCTCGCGCGCGCCGGCAAAGTGTACGCCGCCGCCAGCGAGGACATGGACACGCTGTGCTTCAACACGCCCATCCTGCTGCGCCACCTGACGTTCAGCGAGCAGCGCAAGGAGCCCATCCAGGAGATTCACCTAGACAAGGTCATGCAGGGGCTCGGCATGGAGCGCCCGCAGTTTGTCGACCTGTGCATCCTGCTCGGCTGCGACTACCTCGACCCCATCCCCAAGGTCGGCCCGCACACCGCGCTCAAGCTCATCCGCGAGCACGGCTCGCTCGAGAAGGTCGTTGAGTTTATGAAGGCCGACAAGAAGCAAAAGTTTGTCATCCCCGAGGACTGGCCCTACGAGGACGCGCGCGAGCTCTTCTTCAAGCCCGACGTGCGCTCCGCCGACGACCCGCTGTGCGACTTCAAGTGGGACCGTCCCGACATTCCGGGGCTCGTACAGTTTCTTGTGAACGAAAAGGGCTTCTCCGAAGACCGCGTGCGGTCCGGCGCGGCGCGGCTCGAGAAGAATATCAAGGGCACGCAGCAGCAGCGTCTTGAGGGCTTCTTCAAGGTGGTACCCAAGACGGAGGCCGAGCTCAAGGCGCACAAGCGCAAGCTGGACGAGAAGAACGATGAGAAGAAGAAGCGGCTCAAGGAGGAAAAGAAGGACAAGGCCAAGGCCAAGGCAAAGCCTCGGGGCGGGGCCTAATGACCGCACGGAGAAAGATGACAAAATGATAGGACACCCCAAACCCAAAAATACCTGGGGTATGAAGGGTGGAGGGGCGTGGGGAAAGCCGAGATGAGCTCGCACACACAGCTACATATACCAAGGCGCGGGAGAAGGAGAGAGGTCCCCTTGTGATAGTCAGGGGCCTTCGCTGCATGGCCTATTTTTTTTGCTCGTTCTCGTTTCTCTCTATTTTTCGTTATATTAGTTTCATACGTCGTACAGTAGTTTGCATTTGGCGTTGTTCTAGGGCGGTTTGTGTCCGCCGGGATTATATTATGGATAGGGAAAATCACATGGGATATTTACTGTTGACGAACGGGGCTCAAGAGGACAAGACGAAAGACGGGCTGACGGATAACGTGAACATCGGATTTCTTCATGCTATGCTGCAGTATGTCGTAGGTGCATAGTATCCTACTTTGGCTGGTGCTGGCTGGCGCTGTCGCCGCCAAAAATTACAGACGCAGCGAGACCACGAGACCAATCTGCGGCGTGCCTCGGCAGACCCACCCAATCAACCCACGCCTGAGAGACAAAATGACATCAGGGCCTGGCAGGAAGGAGCGACCAACGCAAGCAGGCGACTTTCGAAATTCAGAGCATCACATGCCCTTGGCACTGCCAGGCTGCGCACGTATTCCACCTGCAACAGGCAAATGTGTTTACACTGCGTCTGATTCGCCGTCTGTGGATTGGCCGTTTTCAAGTGACATGTTTCTTTTTCTTTTGTCTGCTACTTTCTTTGTTTGTTCCTTATTCTCCGCGATGCGCGTTGCACTCTGTATTCTGGCTGTCTTGGCCTCTTTCCCTCTTTCCCTCTTTCCCTTTTCGACGCTATTTTGCACCTTCTCTGCTGTGAAGATTCCATGCCAGTCGCTCTTTCCGCTTGTAGCCCTCTGCACGAGGATCGTGTCTCAAAAGCCTCTCTAACTGTGTCTGTCCCTATCTGCTCTATCTATGCGCGCACCCCACACATTCCAGTGCATCGCTCCTGCCGCCTCGGTGTGAGCAGCTTTTGCCCGCAAACAGCAAATGCCACAGCGTGACAGTACGGAGTATAGCGGCATGCTTTCCTCTTTGGGCGTCGTACACCCACTAACCCCACTCGCACGGTGCAGCCTCGACGCCTCTGGCTCGCGGAGTCGATTTGTATGGAGTTGGCCGCTGTGCTGCCCCAGACCCCACGGGTCTTGGCCAATTGCGGCGTGCGAATTACGCTTGCACCCCACACTCTCCAGACATGCCGAGCAGCACGCGCACTGCGCACTGTCTTGGACACTGTGTTTCCGTCAGCGCGGTCATGGCTAAAAGGTACGCAACTCGAGGCCACTTTCTTCGATTAGCTCGTCCTTTCGCATGTGATCGGCCTGTGTCGCCCTTTCACAGCCCAAAAAAGTTGCCGACCGATGCCGTCAGGATTTCTTTGCCATTGTCCCCTTTCTCTTTAAACTAGCGAGCCCTTTCTCGTTTTCTTTCTTTCCTTTCTTAACCTCTTCATCTCCTTCTTTGGTTTTTTTGTCTCTCCATTGACTTTTTTTCACTGACCATATACCCATTTGGCAGTCATCTGCATCTTCATCCTCAACCTCTTATCTCTCGTCCTCATTTTTTTTCTCTCTCTTTTCCCTCCTCATCCTCTTCTCCTACATTCACAATGTCCAAGACATTCACACAGGCCGAGGTTGCCTCGCACAACAAGCCCGACTCGCTGTACATCACGGTCGACGGCGATGTTTACGACCTGACCAAATTCCAGGATGACCACCCGGGTATGTTCGCTGTCTCCTTACACATTTGACAGCTTTCCCCTGTAAATCGCCTTACTAACGTACATTTTCCCCCAGGTGGCAAGAAGATCCTCGCGCGCGTCGCCGGCAAGGATGCGTCCAAGCAGTTCTGGAAGTATCACAACGAGAGCATCCTGAAGAAGTACCAGGGCCAGCTGCTGGTCGGCTCGCTCGACACCAAGCCGAAGCCCGCAGCGCCCGCAGCGCCCGCCCCGGCGCCCAAGCCCAAGGCCGCCGCGCCCGCGCCGAAGAAGGCCGAGGCCAGCAAGCCCGCCGAGTCCCACGACGTCGAGCCCCTCGAGCCGTTTGGCTCCATCATCCCCTTTGCCGATCCCGCCTGGTACCAGAGCGTAAGTCTCTCCCTGCCCCTGGTTTTCATGTAAAAATGAGTTCCCACTAACTTGTCAGTACCGCTCCCCCTACTTCAACGAGACCCACGCCGCCCTTCGTGCCGAGGTGCGCGAGTGGATCGACACCGAGATCGAGCCCCACGTCACCGAGTGGGATGAGGCCCGCCTGGTGCCCCCTGCCATCTACAAGGAGATGGGCCGCCGCGGCTACCTCGCCGGCCTGCTCGGCACCGAGTACCAGACCGCGTACACCGACAACCGCGTCCAGTGCGTGCCCACCGAGAAGTGGGATCTCTTCCACGAGATGCTGCTGACCGACGAGCTGTCGCGCTCCGCGTCGGGTGGTTTCGTCTGGAACCTGATTGGCGGTTTCGGCATCGGCTGCCCGCCGCTCGTCAAGTTCGGCAAGAAGAGCCTCAAGGACCGCATCCTGCCGGGCATCCTCAACGGCGACAAGCGCATCTGCCTCGCCATCACCGAGCCCGACGCCGGCTCCGACGTCGCCAACCTGACCTGCGAGGCCAAGCTCAGCGAGGACGGCAAGCACTACATTGTCAACGGCGAGAAGAAGTGGATCACCAACGGCATCTGGTCCGACTACTTTACCACCGCCGTGCGCACGGGCGGCGAGGGCATGAACGGTGTCAGCCTGCTGCTCATTGAGCGCTCGTTTGGTGGTGTGTCCACGCGCAAGATGGACTGCCAGGGCGTCTGGTCCAGCGGCACCACCTACATTACGTTTGAGGACGTCAAGGTCCCCGTCGAGAACCTGCTGGGCAAGGAGAACCAGGGCTTCCGCGTCATCATGACCAACTTCAACCACGAGCGTATTGGTATCATCATCCAGTGCCTGCGCTTCTCGCGCGTCTGCTACGAGGAGTCGGTGCGCTACGCCCACAAGCGCCGCACGTTCGGCAAGCGCCTTGTCGACCACCCCGTCATCCGCTTGAAGCTCGCCCACATGGCCCGCCAGATCGAGGCCAGCTACAACTGGCTCGAGAACATGATCTACCAGTGCGAGACCATGGACGAGACCGAGGCCATGCTGCGCCTTGGTGGCGCCATTGCCTCGCTCAAGGCCCAGAGCACCATCACGTTCGAGTTCTGCGCCCGCGAGGCCAGCCAGATCTTTGGTGGTCTGTCCTACTCGCGCGGCGGCCAGGGCGGCAAGGTCGAGCGCCTGTACCGCGACGTGCGCGCCTACGCCATCCCGGGTGGCTCCGAGGAGATCATGCTGGACCTGAGCGTGCGCCAGAGCTTGCGCGTGGCCAAGGCGACCGGCATGAAGCTGTAGAGGGGGTTGTCATCTGAGAAATTTCTTTTGTTCATTTCTTTTCTGGAAAAGCCGTCGGTTCCACGCTGTATGATTTTTTTTAAAGGCACCACTGTACAGGCCTTCTGTTCGATTTCTTGTAATTTTCTTGCACCATCTTCGATTCTCATCTGTTCTTTCCTACCCTACTAGAAATTTGGGCACCCTTTAGATATATCAATCAAAGAGAAAAAGAAGACAAACTGTTCCTCGACGCGATGTGATGCGAAAATTGTCATGTGACTGTAGCTGTCGTCTTGGAGTGCCACTAGGGAAGGTACGAAAGATGCGTGGCACCTGCCGTCTCTATTGTAAGTAAACAATGGCACCATCATCGCCACGTAAATTTCGCTTCCAAACTCTCCCCTTTACCACCACTCGTCCACCATGCCATCTCATACTTTGACCCCTCGGCCTTGATTTACCCACCAGAGAACATTCTCTCCGACCTAATGCCATCATCCTACATCGCATACCGTCATTATCATATATCTTACATCGCCGCAATCACCACTTCCAATACCTCCCCTTCTCCACCTTCTTTGTTACCCTGTGACTGACGATTGTCCATTTTCCACCACCTTTAAGCCGCACCAATGACATCCCATCCACCGTCACCACCAGTGGTGCCTACAGCCGCCTTTGCATCGGCTCTGTCCCGACTGACAACCCCCGAAGACCCCGCAGAAGGTGTGATGCAGTGGGTGCACCGGCTCTCCAGAGCATCAACCGAGACATCCACGACATATATGCCTGCACTGGCAAGGGCCCCGAACCGAAGCGGAGGCCGGCATCAGCACCGGTCGCTGGACGGCGTCTAGACGGCGCCGACAGACAGCGGGTACGATGTGGCTATCCATGCACCTACACCTACGGCTGAATGCCCCATTTCCCCTGAACAGCGCGAAACTCTTTCCGCTTTACAAAATTTGCAGAACGCCGGTTCCGACGACTCGGCTGCTGATGAAGAGGTCACCGTTGACAACACAGCGCCGCAAGACAACCCCGTCAGCTCGCCACAAGACGAAAGAAACAATGTCGCCAACCCCAGCATTGATCCACAGGTGTCCCAGCTGCACCTCGCCATCCACGACCGGCTGCAGCGCCAGCGTGCCACGCAACGCAGCCGCCGCACGATTGCCGGCGTTTCCGTCCCGTGGCCCAAACGCTGGGCCGGCAGCCTGCAGTGGCGCCAGCACCAGGCCGAGCGCCAGCAGCTGTGGGAGAGCTCGTTCGACGGCACCACGGGCACACTCAGCGGCACGGGCGGCCTGACCAGCGGTTTCACCACCAGCATCACCCGGCAGCTCTGCCCGGACCTCAGTGCCACCCAACAAGTTTCTTTGACGGCCAATTTTGCGAGCACGGTCGGCACGTCGGTCGCACCCCCCACGGCCGCCTCCACGTCTGCAGCCGCCGCCGCTGCCAAAAAGAAGAACTCGAAGCGGTCCAAGCTTCTCGGCGAACTGTCTGACATCCCCGCGCGGTGGAAGTGGTTCCTCAACCCGAGGGAGACGGTGTTTGAGTGGGCCACGAGCGAGGCCCGCAACGAGAAGCGGCTGCAGCGCAAGCGAGGGAAAAAGGCCAAAGCGGCCAAAGCGGCCAAGCGCAAAGCACTCAAGGCGCTCAAGGAACAAGAAGCCCAACTTGCGCTGCAGTCGTCGCAGGAGCAGTCGGCGTCTGTGGATGTGTACGGGCCAGCGGCAGCCACGGGCGAAGAAGGGGCAGAGTCTGCCAACGATGGGGCGCGGACTGTTGTGCAGCGTCTCGAAGAGGAGGCCCGCGCGAGAGCGGCCGCGGCGCTGGGGCCGCTTGTCGACCGCGACACCAACAACCCTAAGGCATCGTCAGAGGTGGTGGTCGAGGCAGAAACCTGTGCAGCGGCAGCAGTAGCCCCCCGCCTGGTCATCCAGTACGGCCGCGTCTGGGTGCGGCCACAGACCATGTACGGCGAAGCAGGGTCGGTGGCCGCGACCGGCGACGGAGCTACATCGAACGTGAACGACAACGACGATGCCAGCAGTGACTACGACAACGGCACCGCTGTGGTCGCCTCGCCTCCTCCAGGTTGTTCGTGTGGCGTGGCGGCGCCGCCCAACTCGGTGGCCGATTCCGGGTACGGCCGCATGGAGGCGCCTGTGATCTTTGAGGAGGAGGACGGCACCTCCTCGCCGGTCCAGCTCGTCTCTCTGTCGCTGGTCTCCCAGACAGAGCCGCAGTCCCATCCTGTTTCTCAAGTCGTGACTGGCAACGTCCGGTGTCGGTGCCGTCGCCCTGTCACAGGTGCCGTGGGCGGCGTCGACGGTGCTGCAGAGGGCCCAACTACACGTCACCGTCGTGTATTGACTCGGTGTGAGAGCAGCGGTGCTGACGACGCCCGGAGCTTTGTAACTTGCCTCAGCCGACCGTAGGCCACTCCTCGGTTTCGACATACCTAAAACATCTACTGACAAAGAAGGGAGTAGTGTAAGAAGACATGGAAAATAGACTGTTATTGCACTTGACTCACAACGTGAGACTCCACAAGAAAAATGAAAGTAAAGCAAAAGGTTGCCGCATTCTAAACAACAAAAGACATATCGTAGTGAACCCATCTATGGCCAACACCTGCTCCAAACGGATTCGTAAGGTAAAATGGAATAAAACGCCCCATGGTCGTGCGCACCCCGCTGTTGTAGCCGCTATAGTAATACTGTACAAAAAAAAAGAACTCTGATGAGAGGCAAATAAGGATGGGGTAAAAGCAGATGACATTAAAAGGGGGGGATAAAACCATAAAAAAATCCCAAAACCGTGGGCCGCCATCGCCGAAACAAAAAAAGACGCCGCCTCCCGAGGGATATTCCAGTACGAAAAAGGGAACAAGACAAAGAAACACAAAAGAAACCAGTCTATCATCCCCTTTTTAATCTTGCCGGCTGTTCTCGCCCGTCTTCACGGGCACCATCTCGTACTCGCCGGCGCCGTCGCGGCCCCGTCCCCGGCCGCGGCCGCGCGAGAAGCCCTGCTCCTCGTCGCCGTCAACACCGCCGGCAGGGCCGCCTGCTGTCGCAGGGCTGCCCGCGGCGCTTGTGGTCCCACCCGCAGCCCCGCCAAAGGAGATGGGCTGCAGCTCGCGGTGCCGGCAGCCCCAGGTGCCCACCAGGATGGCCGTGCCCGTGGACACGCCCATGGTGGCCCACCAGGCCAGGTTGGCCGGAATCGCGCGGGTGACGAGCAGCACGACGGCCAAGTGGACGACGTGCAGGGTGGCGGCAAAGTCCAAGACGAGCTTGGAGCGGCCGACAAAGTAGACGATCGAGGCGGCGCCAAACAGGCCGGCGGCCAGGATCCAGACAAACGCCGTCAGCCAGCCCTCGGTGGTGTCGCCGCGGATGCCGCTCCAGCCAAAGACGAGGTTGAAGGAAAAGTCGCGGCCGGAGACGCGCTCCGTAAAAAACATGAGCGCCGTGAGGCTGGTATAAAGGATAGCCTGGATGATGGCGATCTGGCCCAAGATCTTGAGCGGGGGCAGTTCGCCGAGGGCGCCGGAGCGGCGCGGACGGCGTCGACGCGCCATGGCCGTGACGGGAGTTGTGCTAGACGCAAGGGGGGAAAGGGTAGGTATCGACGGTTGGTGCCGTGCCCAGAGCGTGCGGTGCTCGTACGGGACGAGATGCAAAGAGTCGGGCGTAGCAGACGTGTGAAGCGTCGTGGGCGTCGTGGGCGTCGCAAGGCGAGGAGGGTATTGTCCGAGTCGTCCGGAGTGGGTGCTGCTGCCGTCGACGGAGAGCTTGGAACGGCACGCGGGCTCTGTCTCGCTTCGGGTCAAAGACTCTGGGGACGGCCCGTCGTGGAGGTATCAAGCTCGACGGTGTGCGCCGGTTGTCGCGATCAACGCAAAGTCGTCAAAAAGGAGGAAAAGGGGGGAGACGAAGAGGGGGCAAAGATGGGTCGTCGGGTGCGGCGCAATGGCAAGACAGGCTCGAAAAAAGATGGACAGACAAGAATCGTTAACCAGAACACCGTTGCGCCGTAGATCGGGATGGTCGTCGAGAGATGCGAAGGGTGCTTCGTGCCTGGTGGTGTTGTTGGCCGTGGCAAGAGGGAAAGGTTGTCTGCTTGTCGTCTGTCGGAATGGCTGGGGAAACAGCAAACCCTGGTGCCTTACGACACGACGTGTTAGGGGCAATTTTGCGGGTGGCAGGCGCTGTAAGACATTTTAGACAGTAAACAGTAAGACAGCCCCTGGCCCGCCGTTGCTGTAATAACTGCCCGCCAGGTGGCCGGATCGTCCCCTGTAACCGTGCTAGCTCGATCGGCCCTCCAACGGCAGACCTGTTCTTCACCGCCTTTTTCTGCCATGACATAGGAAAGCTTCTCTCTACCGCTACAAATTTCATAGCTGCAAAAGCTTCCAGCAAGACGACATGGTCAAACAAGAAGATGTAGATAAAATCGAGAGTGAAAGGACCATGCATCGATGCCAAGAGACGTACAATGCCCCTGGAAACCGCACCGAATGTCTTTTGTACAAGTGCAGGAATCGTAATCATAACCGGGTAGAGCTCTCTGATGGTGTAAACTCACTAAGCCGAGCCAATCGCTCACCTAAGACGTTCCCCGCGCCAGCGCAAGCCACGCCTACTCCGTACAGACAACCGATTTTTTTAGGGAAGGAGCATCCGAATTACATCAGCTCACGGGACCTCACCTCAACTCATCGACGTAACTCGACAAACGCTTTCTCAAAGTACGACGTACGAGACAACAACCCATTGCAGCTGGCATTGACAACTGACACTCACCTACTCACCTACACTCACCTACTCACCCTCACCCTACAACAGTCTTCACCAGCAACGTCCCTCGTCCCTCTTCCCCCCCCCCCCCTCCCCTCACAATGGGCCTCCTCTCCTCCCTCTGGGGCAGCAGCGCGCCCGCCTCCGAAGCCGACCGCCGTGCACAGGCCATCCGCTCCGGCGACGCCGTCCCCTCCCGCGCTGAGCGCCAGCGCTGCTGGGACGCCCGCGACGTCTACTTTGGCTGCCTCGACCGCGCCAACGTCATTGACGCCCTCGACCCGGCCGGCGCCGCGACCGCGAAGAAGGCCTGCCCCAAAGAAGGCGAGCAGCTGGACCGCGATTGCGCCACGGAGTGGGTGAGTCTTTTTGTCCTCCCTACGGTCGTGGGGGGGGGGGGGGGGGGGGGGGGGGGGGGGGGGGGGGGGGGGGGGGGGGGGGGGGGGGGGGGGGGGGGGCGGGGGGGGGGGGGGGGGGGGGGGGGGGGGGGGGGGGGGGGG
>WNYF01000151.1:0-63873 GCA_021396225.1 Sporothrix inflata | reverse complement strand
GGCCACCTGCGCCCGACGGGCCGGCACCGGCACCGCTAGCAGCGCCACCGCCGCCGGGCGCGGCCTGCTTCTTGCCGGCCTCGTCCTCCAGGGACAGCTTGAGCGCCCGCTGCAGGTCTTCCTCTTCGCGCTGGCGGTCCTGCTGGGTCAGGCTGTTCTTCTGGGGCGCCGAAGGCGCGGGCTGCAGCAGCGGCTGGGCGTGCTGCAGGCGGCCGTAGGCGTCGGACATGATGCCGAGGTCGGTGTTGCTGCGGAACATCTCGGACCACTCCTTCATGCGCTCCAGGATCTTGAGGCGGACCAGGTTGTGGGTGTTGCGGTCGTTGGCGAGCTTGAGCAGGGCGTCGGTGAAGGCGCGCGAGGCGAGTTCGCGGTGCAGCGGCGTGCCGCAGTTCTGGCTGAGGGCATTGGCGAGCTCGAGGGTGTAGAGCTGGACGTTGGCATTGCGATGTGCGAGGCGCTTGATGAGGCTCTGGACGGCCTCCTTGGGGCCGTTGACGGCATCGCTCGAGACACGGTCGCAGACTTCGAGGATGGCGGACCAGTCCTCGGAGGTGGCATTTTCGTCGGTGGCCTTGCCTGGAGGGGGGACAACGGTGTTAGAGATAAAAGATCGGAGCATGCGAATAGAAGGCTCAAAGAAAGCACACGACACGAGCGCATCGCAATCGATGCCAAGACATACCGACGGCCTCGTCAAAGGGGCCGGGAGCGGCTGCGCGAAACATGGTGGCGGGCGCGCGAAGAGACCAAGCGGGGTGAGGTCGATGGCGGTGAAGCGAAATGAAAAAACGATACGGCTGTAATCCGAGGGCTGGGCGGTCACGGCCTGAAGATAAAAAGCAACGGTCGATGCGAGCTCTGCGAAATGGCCGACTACCAATCAGGCAGCAGAGCTTCGGATGAGATGACGATGTGCTGCAGCTTGCTCAGGAGGCTATTCTCGCGAAAGGAGGCGGGTCCCGCTCAAGATCGCTTGTCGATTTGCAAAAGGAAATGGTCGTAAAAGAAGGTCTGGACGCGTGGTTGGGCAGACGGTAGGTACGTTGAATAAGAAGAGAGATGGTTTGTGAGAAGAGTTTGGGTGACGATGCTTAAACGAACGCTGCCCGGGGGGGTAAAAAGGGAAGGCCGGGAGAAGAGGTGGAGCGGGCAGGTGCGAGAGGCAAAAAAGGCACGAGGTAGGCGCAGGTTAGGCCCAGATGGGTAATGACGGATTCCCACTATGTTTGGCACTGTGGTGCTACTCTCGAGTGCTGTTACGTCGTCCGCAAGGCAGTCGCAGCCGGCCAGCTCAGGCCCCAGAACCCACCAGGCCTCGCCTCCTTCTTGCACGAGCCAAGCCTGGGCTGCAGCGCAGTTGGAGGAGGCTGTCTCGGCCGTCCAGTCACAGTGCGTGGTTTACTATAGTGGGTCCGCTTGAAGCTACCTGGAAAGAGAGCAGGTTACAGATGAAAAAGACAGGATGGAAGCTGCGACTGGTCGAGGACGGCACGAAGCAACGAGAAAGGGAAGGAACGACTGGTCGACAGGTTTGTCGGAAAAAAAGGCAGGATCTAAGCATCTTCCCCTCCCCCCTTTCCTCTGCGAACACTTGGCCATTTGAACCATCCCGACGAATATCTGTCATTCATACTATTGCCTGGCCAAGCCACTGTGGCAGAGTTGAGCCCCCAAAGGCACCTTTCCCTGACAAGGAAGCACCGCTGAAGAAAGCCCACCCTAAAATAAATCCGCCACATCGCAGCGCCCCGCCGCCAGAGGAGACCCTGACGTATTCTCGCCTCTTAAAAAGAGTGGGCTCGGCTTTGGCGAAGGGCAGTAATTTGAGCTCGTGTTGCGAGTGCGAGCGAGCGCAACGACTCGTATATTTTGGGTGGCTTGCAAGGGTGCCATTTTGCCTGTGTTTTCAGCAGCACTTTTCAGGTGTGCTCTTTTTCTTGCTGCCTCAGTCTAGCGCAAGCTGATTACGTAGGTATGTCGACGAGTATTATCTTACTTGTAGCATCCAGTGAAAATCCGGTAAAAATTATCACAGAAAAGAGCAATCCCTAAAAAAAGATAAATGGGTGAACCGTTGGTCGGCTCCCTCCTGGAGGCCAGTTACATCACGTGAAATATCATTCATCGTTGTGTTGAAAAAGCACCGCGCATTCAGGTTGTACAAGGTCTCCTTGTTTGGAATATAAGATACTTTGCATATTGACCAAGGGTGTCTCGTATCATGTGCAGTAGATATATAGAAGATGCATCGCCCGTCTGTCTGTTAGCCACCAGTATGCTCGTCCGATCCCTTTTTGCATATGATGGATGTTTTTGTAACGTATAACTTGTAGATGAGGAGTTTGTACAAGGCTGAGTGGCCGCTTCGATGGCAGACTCTCGCTTGCCCCCGATACCCCAAAAGAGAAGAGAAGTGTGGTATGAATGTGAAAAATGGCATGTAAACACAGATGCAAAGAGAGCGAGTAAGCACGCCGAGAACGAAAAAAAATGAGGATGAGAACGAAGATACCAAAATGAGATGACGATGAGAGAAACGCCCGCCTTGGTTCCTCCATGGTTCCGCTTGCCTTGTCCTGCTGTCCCCGAGGCCCGCCATCACCGAAATCCGCGGGCAGTAAATTGAGAAGAATTGAAAAGAAAGAAAGCAAATCATCGCTTGGTAGTAGAAAACAACAAAGAATGAAGAGGAAACAGAAAGCATACCAGGACGAGAAAAGAAAGCGACCATTCTAACTGTCAACAAATGATGCGAGAACGCCTCATGAAAATGGGTTGGAAGAAACAACAGAAAAGAGGGAAATGCACAACAAGTCGCCAAATAAGAATGGCGTATGATTTGGAAACATGAGAACAAATGGAAATGGCAATGAGATGAGAAGATTGCGAGTTATAAATTCATCTCACCATGGCCGGTGACACCTCACCACGGTCGGCGGCGGGACTCGTCGATGCTCTGCCGGTTGGGGTCGCGCCCAATCTCGGACAGGTCAAAGACCAAGGGTTCGTCGTCCGCCTCGCCGTAGCCGCCGGCACTGCCACTATTGACACCACTGCCGATTGCGCCGGCACCGGCGCCAGCACCACCGAGGTGGCCGACGAGACCGCTGGCAACACTGCCCGTACCACTGCCACGGCCTGAGCCGCCGCCGCCACTGTAGCGGCCCATGAACGAGCTGTTAATGCTGCCCCGGGACATTTGTGGCGGCGTGGGTCGACCCTCGCTGCCGACACTGCCGCGCAGGCCGGATGATGCATCGCCCTGCTGCTGTTGCTGTGACTGTTGTGTCTGCTGCTGGGCAGCGGTGGTGGCGGCCTGCTGGTGGCGGCTCATATACCGGCGCCGAGGGGAGGCACTCAAACTGCCACCACCGGCCGCAGTGCTCGACCGGAGGGCCGCGGCCACGGAAGACGTGGCAGGCGGCAACGAGGTGTCGGCAGCTTGGTGGGCGTTGTCACCACCGCGGACACCTGCCGAGCGTGACAGAGCACCACCACTGGCCGGCCGCAAGATCCCTGCAGCGACCGTCTTGAGGCCACCCGCACCCACGGCAGGGCTGCCGGCAGCGCCGCCAACGGCGGCGCCTTCACAGACTGTCGTGTCGTCACCCGCAGAGTTACCTGCGGAGGCGCCGTCAAGGCGGAAGAGCGCACCGGGCGGAGGTGGCTCGCGAGAATCCGCGCCGCCGACGCTCAGGCTGCGCTGTGCAAAGGCAGCCAGCTCGGCCGAGTCGTCGTCGACGTGGTGGACGGCGCGCGTCTTCTGGACGGCCGAGCTCGAACGGCGGCCGCCAATCTGGAGAAGGCGCGGAGAGAGCGGGATGTCAATTGCCGTCGCACCGCCTGCCACGTCCTGGTTGCCATCCTCCTCCTCGTCGTCTCCGTTGCCCTCGCCGCCCTCGACATCCTTGCCGCCGATAGGACGTGGGCCACCCGGCCGCACGCGGGACTGGCCCTGGTAGTCAATGATGGCATTTTCGCTCAACCGTGACGGCACCGCGGGCGTGTGTGGCGTGTGTGGCGTGTTAGGCGACAGGGGTTTGATGGGCGAGTGCGACGACGGCGACAGCGACGTGGACGTGTTGACGGCCGCCGCGCCGGTGGCGTTGCCGGTGGTGCTCGAGGCGCCCGATGTGCCCGGCCCGGCCAGCTGGCGGCTCGACGAGCTCAGCGACCGTGGCATCTGCATGGACGAGTTCATGGAGTCGGTCAACGCCACATTGGACTCGCGCATGAGCTGAAAGCGGGACAGCTGCGCCGCCGTGCGACGCGCCGACTCGCCGCGCTTGCTGCTGGTCTCGAAGCTCTGAAGCGTCTTTTTACTTTCGAGCGCTTTGAGGAACTCGGAGATGTTGTCGTCGTCGGTCTGGAAGGATCCAGAGCTGGCGACGCCGCCTACCTCGGCCAGCAGACCCGAGCCGGGTTGGGCCATGGACGACGCCAGGCTCTGCTTGCCGCTGCTCCCTTGGTCGTCTTCGTTGCGGCTGGCGCCGCCAAATGACGACCGGCCACGCCGGTGCGTAAAACTGCTGCTGAAGCGGCTGCCACCGCCCGCGAGACGGGGTGACGAGCTCTGACCGGGGTCCATCATGGCAGCCGCCATGACGGCCGACGGACTGCCCACGGAGGTTGAGACTTGCGGGGCACCACGGAGTGACGCGGCCATGCCGGCTGTGAGTGAACTGCGGTTTCTAGCCTGGGCCAGCGCACTCAGCCCGGACGTGGGCCGTGACCCGGAGAGGGGTGACGAGGGGAGCGGTAGTTCGTCTTGTGTCGTCCGTGGTGATCCAGACAGCGAGCCAGCCTTAAACGGTTGGAAAGAGACGGAAGTCCGGCGTCCAAGGCCGTCCAGGTTCCGAAGCACGGGTGGCCTGGCGGAGATGGACGACGTGGGCGACAAACCAGCCGCACGACCGGCGGTGATGGGCAGGGAATTTGGCGGGTCGATCTGCGGCCGTTGCTCCATGCTCGACGGCCGGATCGAATTCGTCGGCGAGCTCGTGTCGGAGCCAATTGTGCGGACCGCCTTGAGAGCGGAAATGGGGCTAGTGCCCAGAGCGTCAGCGCCGTGGAACGTGGACAGGCTGCCGTACGTCTGCTGCGGCTGAGGCCGGTACGTCGGCTCGGCGACATTGCGGCTGCTACGCTGGTGGGAGGGGAGCGAGCCGACGACTTCGGCCGACGACTCCCGCCGCCGGTGCTGCTGGCCGGAGGCCGCCTGCTGTGTGTGGCGCTGCTGGCCCAGGTAGACATTGTCCGGGCGCTGCGAAGGCGGCAGCGAGGGGCGGAAGTAGTTCTCGTCAATGCCCATGAAGCGCGAGCTCAGGAGCGACTCAGAGTCGTCGATGCGGAAGCTGCAGTCGTTGCGGTAGGTGACCGAGGCGGAGAAGCGGCCAATAGGCACTTCAAGATCGCCAAACATGTAGTCCGTAACCACATCGCGGCCGTTGTCGAAGAGCAGGGGCTGCCGGAGGTTGTCAAAGCCGCGCGAACTGATGCGCGCCTCGGCCTCGGCGCCGGTGAGGACGCGGCAGCGCACCTTCAGTGCCGGGTGCACACCCTTCGTGGACGCCTGGCGGGAGAAGCGGTACGCGGGCAACACGTGCGTGGTGACGAAGAGCGATCGGAAGAAGACGATGCTGCGCTTGTAGATGGTCGGCAGAATGGGGCCAAAATCCTCAATCTCGTACTCGGCGCCGCTGCCGCTAGCACTACCGCTCGCATCGCCGCCGGCCCGGCCCTTCTCGCTTGCGGATTCGGCGGCACTGTTGCTGCCACTACCACCGGTACCGCCGCTGCTGCTTTTTAATAAGCTGGGGATGCACTGCAGCTCAATCTTCCAGCGCTCGAGGATGATCTCGGTGGACCGTGTGCGGATCTTGTTGCTATCGGACCGTCCGCTGCTGCTGCTGCCGCTGCCGCTCGCCGACATGTCGGACGAGTTGAGCGCTTCGAGAGCGTCCCAGCGCTTGCCGTTTTCGTCAATGACGACCAGTGCCTGGCCAGTGGCCAGTCGGGAGGCATCCAGATAGGTCTCGATGATCATGGGTGGCGGCCGGTGGTCAAATCCGCCGCAGTGTTTCCAGGCCTTGAGCTCGTCCTTGAAGTCGTCGATGTCCTCGGTTTCGATTTGGAACTGGAAGACCGATTAGTATATCGGAGCACGGTGAAGCTTTTGATCAATGTCGATTGGTGTCAAACCTACCCATTTATTTGTCTTGCGCCCTCGGCCGCCGCCCGAAGGCGTAGTCGGGATGCGGGCCTGGACGACAAGCACGGCTGCTTTGAGATGGAAGTTCTATAGCAATGATGACGGTTAGAAGGGGAAGGTCTGGGAGAAGAGAACAGGAAGGTGAATGGCCGCCAAGAATGCGCACCTGTATTATCTGGTCCAGCTTCTTGATGGACTCTTTTGTTGGACCCCCCGATGCCAGAGCTGTGGTAGGTGCAGCACCAGTTGTGCCGCCATCGCCGCCACCGCCGCCGCCGCCGCCATCGAGTGATGGGCCCGGCGGCGCAGCTTCGGATGCAGCGCGCGACCGGCTGGCGAGTGCGTCTCTTGGGTTGTTGGTGCGTGTGGGGTTGTTCTGGGGGGAGGTCGCGGGTGAGTAGCCGCCGCGAGGCGGATGCCGCGATTGTTGATGCATTGTGCGGTTGTGTGATTAGGAGGGTGGGTAGTTCGTGCGTTGCTATCGATGGTCGGCGGCGGTCGATGTAGAATCGTCCGGAGGCCTTTTCGAAAGCGTCGTTGGTCGTCGCTTGTCGGCGTCGGCTGAGGCCAAGCCCGCCCCGATGCGCTGGTTTGGGGGAAGAGAAGGAGGAGGGAGCGGGGGTGAAAGGGAAGGGAAAGATGCGAGGTCGATGCAGCGGGCTACATTTATCTGGATTAGCAGTCTCGGTGGGAGGGGAGGCGAGGCGAATGTCGATGGGATCCTGTGGACTCGTCGTCGACTGCCGTTGCAGGGCTGGCGAGCTGGCGAAGCTGGCGAAGCTGGCGGTTGGCGGCTGGCGGTTGGCGGTTGAGGGTTTATGTGAGGTCCGGAACCGCCTTTGGTTTTGGTCGCCTTGGTTCACGTTTTGTCTTGGACCTTGCTAGGCTGCTGCTTGCTTGTTTTTGTTGCTTGGTCCTGTTGTTGCTGGCTTGCTTGCAGGCGCTGCTGCTACCTCATGCAGGACGGGGCTGCAGCTGCTGTGATTTGACGGGCCTTGGCCTGCGCGTTGTGGCTGGCGGACCGGGGTGTTCGTTTTTGCGTGTGGTCGTTGTGTTCGTGGTGTGCTTGCGAGCGGGCATGCCGCCAGACACAGAAACAAAACAGAGCGAATCGACGGACTGCAACGCAGTGAGATGGGGTCGGGATGGGAAAGGGGACAGAAAAGAGATCCGGCAGCTCAGCAGAAGGCTGAAGAGAGGGCAGCTGTTGCTGCTGGGGATGATGGATAGGGTTGGACGATGACGGTTTTGCCGGCCGATACCGATGTAAGGCGGTCTGGGCTGTGCGTCTTTGATTCTTTGTGGCTCAGTGGTCTGTGGATGGCCCTGTGGCCCTGGACGGTACAGTGTGAGAGCGTGAGAGTGTGAGTGTGTGTGAAGCCCACCCTGTGGCACAGTGTCTCAGCGGGGAAGGAGAAAGGTGTGGGCCGCTGGTGGGAAATGTCGAACGGGCTGGCCGGGGTTGTGAGAGACGCAGTGCTCACGACGACTCGGAGAAAACAGAGAGCGACAAAAGATGCTGCAACAAAAGAAAGCAAGCACAAGGGAAACACAAAAAAGCAGAGGTTCGCAATTGAAGCTGCAAGATAAAGGGACAACCGGATCAATACCACAATGCAACAAGACAAACCTCCAGTGTGACCAGCTGCACCAGGTGATGTGCAGACAAGGGAGAGAGGAGAGAGACAGGAACGAGAGGCAAGAAGAGACAAGAAACGAGAGAAAAGGGGGTGGGCTAAGGCTGCATGACTAGACCTGACGGTTGGCGGCTGCCGTGTGCTGGCTGCTGGCGTTCGATCGTTTGGCCTAGCTCACTGGTGGCCGAAATGGCTGCCGGTCGCGATAACAGAGGCGATGGTTGCGATGTGGTGTTGTGTGGGAATGTGTGCACAGTACGAAGTAGTTTGTCGATGTGTTGAACGAGACGGACAAACTCGATGTCTACGAATTAGGCAAACCCGAGTACGAGTGAGGTGCTAGAGGGATGGAGTGCTCCTTCCTTGACAACATCTGCCCTCTCTTTCATCTCGTCGCCTTTTTTTGGCTGCTCCTTCTCGATTGGGAGATGCTCTTGTCTCGTTGCAAAGGCCGGGGAAGGCATGAGCGCACGACAAGGCGGATGGGGCAAGAGCCAGAGCAAGCGAGCGTCATACCGTCAGAACAGTGCTCATGGCTGGCAGCCAGTGAGCGGGCGCGAAAATAGGGGAGTGACCAGACCAAAACAGACCTAACCTTGGGAGGGGGGAGGAGGGAAAAGAGTGAAAAGAGGAGAAGGCGCCCGTGCTGGCAGGCGGCCTGCTGGGGGGGCTCGGGGGAAAGAGCAAGAGAGGGGAGGAGCGGGCCCACCTTTGGCTCTTGCCTCTTTCAAGCCCACCCACACCGTGTGCGTTACTGTGAGGCCGACCACTGGTGCGCGCTCTTATTAAGACAGGCGCTGCTTCAGCGGTCCCAATCACGCACAACTGAAGACATCGGATGACGAAATTACCAGCCTCTCACGGAATGTGCCGTTTTTGTGCACAGCACCAACAGCAAAGGCTATTGTCGAGAAGAGAAGGACGAGGACAAGAAAGAAAGGCAGAAAGCCGTTTGATGGCAAAAAGGTCGAGAAAATGCATCATTCTCGGCGTCGTTCCCGAATGGCTCAGAGGCCGAATCCGGAGTTGCAGGTTGCTGGTCAATCGTGGTCAACTGATAGCAGTCTCGTACAGTGCATATTGCCTGCTGTCACGGTCCTGAGCACTGTGCAACCTAGTGCGGCCCATTTTGGCACGCCACAGCCCTGTGCACCGATTGGCTAGCAGCAGCTCGCTGTAATTCACAGCACTCCCTGCTCTCCGTTGGTTGAGCGTCTCCGTGCTCCGTTCGATTGTCGCCTCGCCTCCCTCCCTTACATAACGATAAGAGGAGGAATCGCCGCGATTGCCAATCTATGTGCAGCATCCGGGTATCTAGCACCGGTCTGCAGTCTGTATGATAAGTGCAGATAATAACACGCTCATCACATGTGCCGTCGAGGGAGGGTAGGACTCTTTTTGTGACTTGTGCACGTCGTGGGGGAAAATACATGTTCAACAAGCTGTGACCACCCACAGAGCCATTGATCAATGAGGTAGCAAATTGATTTCTTGCCTGTCTCTTTTTTCTGGATTTTGTCTTTTTTGCCGTTTTTCTCTCCCTCGCTCGGATTGGTCAATCTCAGGTCAATGCCCAGGCAGACGTCCCGTTGAGGCTCAAGGCAACAACACCAAGACGGACATCGAAACGTCGAAAAGTCGGAGAACCAGAGATAAATCCTTTCAATCTCGTTCGTCAAGCTGATCCATGCAAGCAGCCAGCCAGCAAGTTGACGTTGTTGGAGCTACTACGAGCACCCGCGAAGGGAGAGCCAACATGTATGTGGGTGGGTTTATGACTGGTTGAGTGACTCGAGGAGGGAAGGCTATGACCGCACTCCATCGGCACCTTCGAGTCATCAGGAGAGTCAGGGGAAGACGGTACTTTTCATAAAAAGCTGTTGAAGGTTGTGGGTTAATTTGGAGGGTTGAGAATAGCTTGTGTTCTCTGATACAATTTTTGGGTTGAATCTATTTGTCCACAATAAAAAGACAAAAAATGATATGTTTTTTTCTTTTTCTTTTCAAAGAAAACATCGAAGGATTTCCGTCTTGGGTGCCTAATAGGCTCACAACACTCAGACGCCCGCCTCACCACACCATGCAACAGCACATTGGCCAACCAGGTCGGTGTCGAGAAAAAGCACTGCAACCTCGAAAGCGCAGAGAAGCCAGCCCCAAATGCCGGACCTGGTTGCTCGCGTTTCTTTATTCGTTTTTCTGTTGTTTATTCTGTGCATCCGGCCAGTAAATTTTGTGCTACACCATCCAGGGCGAGCGATTGTCACAAACGAGGTGCACTTCCCCCACCGGTCGGACACATGCTGTAGCTGCATGCAGATGCCAATATATATCGTGGACATGTGGAGATGTTTGTTGAAACGTGTCGAGGTAAATTAGGCTGCCCTCCTTCTCTTTGTTGCCTCTCTCATAGGAGGGCCATTCGATCCTGTGAAACGCCGTCTAAAATATCATGAAAAGAATGAAAAAAATCCCTGGCCAGCGTACTAGCGGTGTATGTACAGTTGCAGGAAGGAGAAAAAAAATAGACAGGAGAAAACAAACCAGCATGCAAAGCTGTGGGTAATATAAACAGTAGAAACACGTAGCATAGTGACAAAGGCGGGAAACATACAAACTACACCTACGCCTTGCCGCCTCGTCCACCACCACCACCACCACCGCCCCTTCGTCGTGAAGAGCCGCCTTCTCCACCGGCAGCGACTTCCGAATGGTGGTGGCCGTCCCCACCACCCTGGGCACTACCACTACCACGGCCCCCGCGATGGTTGCGACTCCCGCCGCCACCACGTTCACTCCCTCCTCCTGCCCCTCCTCCCCCTCGAGTGGCTGCCTTGTTGTTTGTGGATGGTCTGTGCTTGCGAGACGATGTCGATGTTGCCGCCTTGACGTCACCGACACTTGGACCACCAGGGGTTGCTGTTGCAGCACCGTGATTATGGCGTGCATCCGCTGCTTTGGCACCCCCTCGTCCCTCACGGCCTCCGCGGCCACCTCGGCTACCACCAGAACCAGAACCCTTGCTGCGTGGCTGCTGGCGTCGCGTCTCCTCCTCTTGTGTCCGCTGGCTCTCCTGGTCCCACCACTCCTGGAAGGCCTGCTCCTCTTGGATCTCCTGCAGGCTGCGCTTGGCGACGGCCTCCTTTATGGTTTCCTGCTCGAGCTGCTGCTGCAAGAAAATGTCGGCCATGGTCAGGCCCAACACGGGCTCGGCCTTGGGTGCCGGCTTGATGTAGACCTTGGAGTGCGGCGCGAGGGGTGCTGCGGGCGACGACGAGCTGGCCGCACTGGAGCGCGGCTGGCCGGCAAACCGCGTGTCTGGCGAGGCTGCGCGGGTGCTGTGGCGCAGCGGCTTCTTGGCGGTCGGCTTCGGCAGCGAGCCGAGTTGGGGGTCGGCGGATGGTGTGCTTGTGCCAGGCGTGGTCATGGGCGACGTAGAAGGCGGCGGTGCAAGGTGCGTAGGCTGCTTGGCTTGACCCGAGGGAGATTGGCTTGCATTTATATCCCAGGCGGGGCCCTTTGGCAGGCTCTTCGCGAGAGACTGGGCCTGTTGCTGAAGTTGCTGCTGCTGCTGCTGCTGTTTCTTCTTCCGCTCCTTCTGTGAAATCTTGGGCGGCGCGATTCTTGGCAGAGAGACGGCCGGTATCTCCTCGGGCTCAGCCTGCTGTTCTTTGAGACCGGCCGACAGTGCTGATTTTCTGGGATCGACAAACGGCGGCGAAGAGGACTCGGTCATGATGGAGCGTAGATCTAGCCGCTCAGTCGCAGGCGTCGCCGTCGGCGAACCCCACGGCTTGGCACCACCGTCTGCTTGTGTCTTTGGTGTCGACGTCGCTTGGTCCGGCGTAGATGGTGTGGCAGCAGAGCCGGTGGCAACGAGTCTCACAAAACCACGAACGCCTGGACGGCGTGCAGGTGTTGTCGGCGGTGCGAAGCTGGACACGGGCGACGAGCCAATAATGTTGACCTTGGGCTGGGCGGCCGGCGAGGGTGAGACGCCAAAGCCGCTTTCGTCCCGCATGGAGCCTGCCACCGTCCCATCGTCGGCATCATACTGCGCAACAACGGGATTGCCGCGGCTTCCTGGCCGGGTGCCTGCCAAGGGGCCGCCAGTCGCTTCATCCTCTTCCATGCTGAACATGAGGTCCGCATGCGACGCCTTGGGCCGCAGGACGGGACTCATCGGCTGCTCGTTCTTGCTGACGCGGGACCTTCTCCTCGCGCGTTCCGCGCTCGGTGAGGCTGTCGGCATGAATAGGCTGTTGCTGCTGTTGTCGTCCACGCTGCCGACGCGGCCCTTGAAGGAAGACGAGACGGCCCGGCGGTCGTCGTCGCGGTGCGTCGCCTTGAAGGCCATTTCGCGCACCCGGCGCTGCCGCTCCTCGTCCATGTCCTGGGCCAGCTCGGGGTACTTTTGCAGGAGATCAACCATCTCGCGGCCGCTTCGCGCAAACGGCATCTGCGTCAGCTGGTTGTCGCGGACGATTGCGTCCAGGTCCTGGAGCAACTCTTCGTCGAGATCGTCCAGCAAGTGGTTTTCCAGCATCGTCTCCATCTGTAAGCAAATGTACTCGAGGGCCGCGTCCTTGAACTCGCTGACGGAGCAGACGCTGATCGTGTTGAGAAGGTGCGAAATGTTGCGTGTCGTGGCAAACTGGCCGATCACCAGCTGGCAGATTTGCGACAGGCGGTCCAGCATCAGCTCATTGGCAATGCTCAAGACGTCGAGCACGGCGTCGAAAAACGCTTCTAGGTCGGGCGACACCAACGAGTTAAACAGCTCGGGACCAGCATCGGCGTACAAGTACTGAAGAACAAACTGGAAGGCCTTGGGGTCCATATGCTTCAGGTCCAGCTTGACCTTACTCTTGGCCACGGACTGGTTCGCCGTCTGCCGCCGGTTGGCCAGCCACTGACCACCGGAGCGGCCGTGGAAGAGACCTTCGAACCATGGGCAGCGCTGGCACAAGAAAACACTATGGACAGGCAGCTCAGCACCGTTGAGCTCCAAAACAGCATCGCCGTCTTCGAAGAATCGGCTGTCTTTCATGGCCGCCCGGAAGTCGTCGTGCATGCTCTGCTTTGGCTCGGTCTGGATGCGCACGGCGGCTTCGAGCTGGGGCATGTTGAGACGCGTCGCGGCTTTCATGACCTCCGCCCGGACCTGGCGGTAGCGGTACGCTAGAGGTTGTGCCTGGCGTGCAAAGTTCCAGACCGGGATGACCTTGTCCTCGTAAAAGTAGAGGACGAAGTTCAGCAGACTGAGCACGTCCAGGCCCTGGAAGGTGATGACGGCCACGCTGTCTCCGCCGTCGGTCTGTTCCGTTTGCATAGACAGCAGCTCGGGCAGCTCAATGGTGCCGTCACCGTTCCGGCATTGCGCCAGCGCATCACGCAAGACACTGCTGCGGGCGGAGGCAACCCAGCTGTGCACAGGGATCCGAATCTCAGGCGCTAAAGATGTGCAGACCAAGACGCCCGGTGCAGGCGAGCCTCGGGTTTCAAACGACCAGTCGGTAAGGTAGTCGGTCAGGTCGCGCTCAAGCTCCGTGGCACGCAGAATCTGGTAGGCCACGGGTCCCAGGCGCTCTTGGAGAGCGGCGGCATCCCAAAATTTGAGCGTGTCTGCGTCTTTGGTGTCCGGCTCGGACGACGTAAAGTCGCTGAGCGCCATGAGCGGGCGAACGTCCTCCCACAGCGACTGCTCCTCGACGCCAATCTGCTCTTTGATGACGTCGGAGTCGCACCGAATCGCCGCAAAGGCGCCAAACGCTGAACTGCGGACGGTGGCCACATTCGTAATGTACGGTACGCGCTGGAACTTGTAGTCCTTCTTCTTTAGGTTCTTCTGGGCGCCGCCGCCGCTGACGTGCGCGTCCTTGGCCTTGGCACGCTTGATACGCCGCCACACGGCGCCAGAGTGCGTGCTGATGATGACGGAGCCCTGCTCGCCCACGTCCACGGACCGCACGCCGTCCTTGCGGGCGTTCCAGATGCATTGCGGCGTCGTCAGGGAGTCGCGGATCTTGGACGGGTTGGTGGTCGACGTCGCCGACTGGCCGCTCTCGGACAGGTTGGTCAGGTTCATAGTGAAGAGGTCGCCGCGGCTCGTGACGGCAGCAATTGTCTCGCCGCCCGAGGCAATGTAGCTAATCTGGTTGCGCCCAGCATCGTACCTTGAGGACATGTTGAAGTTGCCGATGCGGTGGCCAAACGTCTCCGTAAAGGGGAATCTGACAATATTATACCCATAGCGCGTGAAGACGACGACAGTATGGTTCGCGAGCAAGCACGTGGTGGCCTTGTCAATGGCCGAGACCAAGAGGATGGGCGCCGAGCAGAGTGACGCGGCCACCTTGCGCGGGACAGTCTGGACGTCCAGGGACCGCGAGTCCGCATCCATCAGCGCGAGTTGGCCAACGTTCTTGCCCCAGATGTAGAGTGATGATCCCGTGTGGGCCACCGAGTGCAGCGCAGACGCAGCCACACCCAGAATGCACTCCTTCCGTAGCGAGCCAAAGACCTGCCGTGGGGTGGCGGTCATCGGGTCCTCGTCGCGCCTGGGCGAGGGCGGCAGGGCGTAGCCAAGCTGCGAGAAGGTGTTGACGCCCCAAGTCCAGAGCTCCCCATTGTCGGTGACGGCCATGCTGTGGTTCTGGCCCAGGGCCACCTGGACAATTTTCCGGTCGGTGAACGGACCCTGCACGGGCTCAAAGGAGAAACGGGTGTTCTCGTCGCCTAGACCCAAGCGGCCGCCGCGGCCAATGCCGCACATGTAGAGGTTCGACACTGGATCGGCAGTCAAGATGGCGCTGTGTAGTTTGGACAAGACTACGTCGTGGATCAGCAGCGGCCGGCCCTGGATGAGAGCGGGTATGCTGTCGGTTCCATCAGTCGGTGACAGTGGGGCATCGGCCTGGTCGAGCTGCTTGGTCTCTTCGAGGTGCTCCTCGTAGAAGCGGCGGACCAGGTGGTCGGGCCGCTTAAGGTACACACGCTCGGGAAACTGGCGGTCGTCACCGTCGCCCAGACCAAGGGTCAAGTTCTTGTTGCTGCCGAAGAAGAATAAGTCTTCGCCGTCGACGAGAGCCTGGAGGCCACTGGCGTTGGCGGGCCGGCTTTGCTGGATGGCTACATCGTCGTCGTCCGAGTCGTCGCCTGTTGGTGCCGCTGTGTCGTCCAGGGCGTCGAGGAGCCGCTCGCCGATGGTCGAGTTGTACAGATCAAAGGGACTGTTGCCCTCGTGGTCTTTTGTCTTGATCAGCTGGCCGATGCGGCCGACGGGGGCACCCAAGGTCTGGCCAGCAATGTCCTTGCGCTCTTTCAGCAAGAGCAACCGTGCAATGGCAATGTTGCCGGCGTAGAGGGCGCGGTGCAGCGCGTTCCAGCCGCTTTCCGGGTCCTGCACGTAGATGTCGATCGCGGGATGTTCGAGGAGCGCTTGGACGAAAAGGACGGCGTTGTCGGAGGTGGATGCGGCGGCGCGGAGGAGGATGGTCAGGCCTGCATAGTCACGGCTGTTGATCTCAGCCTTGCCAATGCCGCCGTTGCCGGCCCCGGACTTGGCCGGACCAAAGCCAGCACCAAAGCCCGAGGTCTTGCGCGACTTGCCGGCGGAGGCCCGTGGTGAAGTCGCATAGGGGCTGCCTCCGATATCTCCGGAGCCACTAGGGCCTCCGCCTCCGCCGCCGCCACTGCCGCCAGCGCTCGCAGCGTTCGCGTTCCACACAGCAGCTGCTTGTGCGCTGTGGCCCGTCAAGGCAAGCAGGCGTCGAAAGCGCTCGACATTGTCTGCGATGTAGCACGACCAGAGTTGACTCATTTAGGCACAAAAGGTGCACCGGGGGTTGCAAAGAATGGATCTCTGCAAGCCCCTCCTCTTTCGCTTCAGAAGCGCACCTCGCTGTGATTCTCAGGGATCACGGCGTGTTTAAAGGCGCGAGAAGGAAGCGAGACGAGAAGGACCTGCAACGAAAGACGAGGGATCGCTGTAGGCGTCGACAGTGAGCGAGACGGTGGGTTCGGTTGACGTCGAGCAGGTTTGCCTCGTGGCGTCTGAAGAAGAGAGCGAAAATGTATGCGCCGCGTAAGGCTGTCGGCGATAGGAGCTAAGACGAAGGGAATGGCCTGGTCTGTTGGGTGGTCGAGAGGGTTGGGAGACGATGGTCGAGTCTCAAAGCTCGTGGAAAGTTCGATGCGGACGAAGAGGCTGTATCGTTCTCGGCTTGAAGTCGGTTCGATTCGGTATGTCCGGATGGATGACGAAGAGGATATTGGAGAGTGTGTCGTCGACGAGAGCGGGTATCGAGGAGTTGAGTTCGACGAGACGGTGGATAGGGTCGATCTGGTAAGGGAAGAGGTCGAAGAGCGGGGTCGGCTGCTCGGGGGTGGTCGACGAAGAGGAGGTTGTCGTGTTTTTAAGTGTTTTTAATATGAGGTCAGAATGAGACAGAGGCGAAATAACAATCGTGTCTAAAATTAAAGTGTGTGTGACGCGCCTGGCGAGCTCGACCCGATAAGTTCCAGTGGGAGGAAGAGGCGATTAGGCCTGGCAGCCAATGAAAGTGGCAGGTGCGCCGGGTTAGGGCCCCCAGAGGCTCAGAAGGCTTCCTTCCTCAAATGACGCCGCGGCCCTAAGTGCGCCAGACATGCCAGACACGCCGCGAAAGGGCGTTTGTTTGCGGAGAAAGTCGTCCCTGTTGAACATGGGCCATGCCAGTCAGGCACTGCACGCTTTGTTCTTGTTTTGATGTCGTGCATGAACTACGATCGGGCATCGTGGGCAGCCAAGAGCTCTTTCACGTGCGCCGGAGCCTTTGTAGTGCGCCAGTCGCGACTGCCTTCTGCGACAAGCCGTTGCAGGGAGTTCGGGCCAGGCGTTTGTGGGGAAGGAGCAGGGCTGGGTCAGAGCCCTGATCGCGCTTGCTCTGCGCGAAACATTCCACCCCGCTGGCGCGCAGCGCGTTCAGCGCTGCAAGCTCTTAAAGAAGCGAGAAGTGAGACGCTGAGAGATTAGTCATTTGCGCTGATCTCTGGCCCTGCCTTTCGGGAGGGTTTCACCCAAGTCTGAACAGGAAGTCGCCATGGAGAGTCGCACTGTGCTCTTTCCTTCTGTGATAAAGCTGCCATGCACGTTTTCCAAACAGGTTCCAAAAAGAGAAAGAGCAAGCTCGAGGAATCGCAGCAACGGAAGTCGCAGGTAGGGATGACGCCCAATACAGCAGGCGCGACGCGCTGCAGAGGCTCCTCTAGCCCGCTTCCCCACTAAGTAATCGAGGCGTGCTGAGACGCTGCTTGGCTCCTCTGCTCCGCGACAGGCACAGGCGCTACAAGCGGCAAGTGCACCCGTCGCCCGCTGTCGCCTGCCAGCGCCCGCTGTCCACCGTTGCGCCAGCCCGACGGGCGACCAGAACAGGGGCAGAGGGGGAAGGGGCGGCCCCACGCTAGACCTGCTAGGGACTACCGATACCGGGTTCTCCCTATTCGTGCTCCTGCCTTTTCTGGTGGACATCCCCTGGCGCCCAGCGCTCACTGTGCTCGCGACTGCCCCCATATTCCCCTCAGCGCCCCCAATTTGCACCCAATCTGCACAGAAACCGCGCAGCCGCACGCCGTGTGTCCGCCGATCGCGCACGGTAAGAGCGTCTCGCGCCTCCGCTGTGGGGAAGAAAATAGACAAATTATCGATAAAACGATAGCTTACACGGGAGTTCTCACAGCGGCTTTTTGCGGCGTTCGCTCTTGCCTCGCCAAAAATTGGGGGGCACTTTCCTCCATTTTCGCGATTTTCCGTATTTTCCTATTTTTTTTTTGTGAACCCATAATTTTTCCCCTTCCGTCTCGAGCCCAGCTAGTAGTATTTGTTCGACACCACCCGTTATTTCTGGCGCAATAATATCGTCTGGCCGTCCCCTCCTTTGCTCACTTTTGCTTCCTCTGCCGTTCTCTCATTTCTTGTTTTTGGTGTTTCTCTCACTTGGATAGCTTTTTGTCGTGTGTTTGCTTGTGCCTCGCCTCGACCGTCGTCCCGTCTCCGACCTCCTCCGTCCGCTTTTTTTCTCCGTCCTCGCCCCTCTTCGGCATTCCCCTCCGAGAGCCGTCACGATGTCTGACCAGCCTCTCCCGTTCGTTTACCAGTTCGCCGCTGGGTATGTTTGCCATTCCGGACCCCGTGTCTCTGTTTCGTTGCCATTGTCCGGCGCATAGGCTCGCGTGGTGATCTCCGGATCCGCCTCGGGGTATCTTGCGCCGGAGGCGATCGGAAGCATGTCCGTTGCTAACCGACGTTGTGTACAGTGCGGTTGCCGGCGTTTCTGAGGTGCGTAGCACGCGACCCGCTCCCGACGGCCTGTCCGGGTGTGCCCACGGCCCTGCGAGATGGACACTGACCTGGTGCTACTATTAGATTCTTGTCATGTACCCGCTGGATGTCGTCAGTACGTTCTGTTGCCCTCGATTCCCGTTTTCCTGTTGCCGAGCCAAGGCCGAGCTTTGCTAACCCGCTGTCCTTTCTGCAGAGACCCGAGTGTATGTTGAGCACCGTCCTGTCCTCTCGAGACATTGGAGATACTGACCATATCACAGCCAGCTTCAGACCGGCAAGGGCACTGGCCCGGACTCGTACAATGGCATGGTCGACTGCTTCCGGAAGATCATCCGCCACGAAGGGTAGGACCCTATGCTCCCCGACGACATTGCGCTACGGCTGCCGTTCCCGGACCAACTACTAACCCTTTGTCTGCAGCTTCTCGAGACTGTACCGTGGTATTTCTGCCCCCATCATGATGGAGGCGCCCAAGCGTGCCACCAAGTTCGCCGCCAACGACGAGTGGGGCAAGTTCTACCGCAAGGCGTTCGGCCAGGAGAAGATGACCCAGAGCCTGAGTGTCCTGACCGGTGCCACGGCCGGTGCCACTGAGAGTTTCGTGTAAGTGGCCCTTACCCCCTTTTCTGTGAATAGCTGGCCCTTTTGCCTAACACTGCCAGCGTCGTTCCCTTCGAGCTCGTCAAGATTCGTCTCCAGGACAAGGCCTCGGCCGGCAAGTACAACGGCATGATGGACGTTGTCGCCAAGACGGTCCGCAACGAGGGCTTACTGGCCATGTACCAGGGCCTGGAGAGCACCCTGTGGCGCCACATTCTGTGGAACGCCGGTTACTTTGGCTGCATCTTCCAGGTGCGCCAGCTGCTGCCCAAGGCCGACAACAAGCGCTCCCAGATGCTCTACGACATCCTTGCCGGCTCTGTCGGTGGTACCGTCGGTACGCTTCTGAACACGCCCATGTACGTATCTCCCAAAACTCATATTTCTCTTCACAGAGTGCTAACCCCCACAGGGACGTCGTCAAGAGCCGTATCCAGAACGAGACGCGGGTGCCCGGCGTTGTGTCCAAGTACAACTGGGCCTGGCCCGCCGTCGGCACCGTCCTGAAGGAGGAGGGTTTCGGTGCGCTGTACAAGGGCTTCCTGCCCAAGGTGCTGCGTCTTGGCCCCGGCGGTACGTCTTTTCTTCTCGCTTCGCTCGCTGCTTTTGATATAACCATACTAACAACCCCCTCTAGGTGGTATTCTCCTGGTCGTCTTCCAGGGCACAATGGACTTCTTCCGCAAAATGAGAGACAGCAAGGCATAGACGGAGACGGAGAGAATTTTCTTGTCTTTTGTTTTCTTTGACTTTTTCTTTTTGGTCTTGGATTGCTTGCCTTTGGATTTTTTGGACGAGGCACTCTGCGCACAAAACGAAAGCACGCCCCCCACTGGGCTAGCCTTTTGCTTCTCTTATATTTTTTGGTTACATGGCATTCATTTGGTTATTTTTCTGCCTTTTCACTCTTCTTCTTTCCGATTGGATATTCATAGAGAGCATGCTTTTAGACGAAAGAGAAGACGAGCCGCAAGCCAACCGACAGCTAAGAAGCAGATAAGACAAGGGACAAATGTGTACAAACAAAAAAGTCATTGCGTTATATTATATTACATCACAGACACAGTTCACCGAAACCACCAGTTGACCGACCCGTTGAGCCGACCGTCGCCATGTGCGCTCTTCACGCTATGCCACCAGCCGTTGGGAATAAACAGCATGTCCCCGGCGTCCAATTGAGCCTCGTGCATCGTCCCGCCGCCGTTCTGACCGGTCTCACCCTCACCCCACACGGCACAGTTCAGCAGCTGCCGCTCTGGCCCCTGCATCATCTCCTCGCCCCGGATGCGCGACGACGCGTGAGCGGACTTCTGCCGCCTCTGCATCAGTTCCGTCTGTACCTGCCGGAAAATGCGCTCACCGCCCGTCGGCGCCATCAGGCGCACCGTCTTGCTGCTCGCGAGCTGGCAGAACAAGTTCGGGTTGGGATCGCGGTGCCAGGGCGTGTAGGTGGGCTCGAGGCCGAGCCAGAGGCTGGCGTCGTAGACGTCGCCGCGTCCGGCGTGCTGCACAAGGTCAGGCGCGGGGACGTCCTGCCGTAAAGCGGGCGGCAGCTCGGAGAGCGAGGCTTGTGCAATGTATAGCTGTGTGATGGCGTCTCTTGTCGACGAGGACTGCGCCAAGCTACTGTTGTACTCGACAGCCGCCAGAAACAACGCAAGCGGTGCCTCCAACCGGATGAGCCGTGATGGTTCGTTGTCACCGGCTGGCAGCGGGGCGACGTAATGTGCCAGAAGCTCAGCAAGGCCCGCACGGACGGCCTTTGTCGTCGCCGAAGATGTCGATTCACCCGCGGCGAGCCAAGCGTGGAAACTGGCTAGAGCCTGTCCACCGCCAGGACGTGGCGGATACATCAGCTCGTACGGGAGCTGGGTTATGGCAAACTGCTCCAGGTAGGGTGCCAGCCGTAATGTAGGACCGGCTTCGCCGTCGAACCAGCGTCGGGTCGCAGGCAGTTCTCGTGCGTCTCCATGGCTGCTGCGGCCCGCTTTCATGAGAAGCGGCTGCTGAGGTCGGAACGCCCGTTCTCGAAATGTCTCCAAGTCCAGCCTTGGCGCATCGATTGCAGCGACCGGCTGCACGACACGGCGGTCGCCTGCCGCTGTTGAGTTTCCGCTATACGGACGACATTGTCGCCTGACCCATGTCGAGATGGTGTTGGCTGGACGCAGAATAGAAGACACCCCAAGCCTTCGCAGAGAGCGCATGGGATTAACTGTAAAAGCACCTCGCCAGATGGTATGGTGGCAGGGTAGTACAAGGTGTTGTTGATGTTAAAGTAGAATCGGATGTTGTTTTTGGTGGTGATTTTAATTATCGTCATGTTGTTTAGTTGCATGGTATGCATATAGACCGTTTAATTTGACCTCACGAAAGTCACTATCACAAAGACACCGAAGAGACGCGAAGACGAGTGATAAAACAAATAAATGGCTTTTTCTATCTTTTAATTTTTCCACACTGGTCCAACCTTTTGCAGCGTTCGCGAAAAAGAAAGCAAAATGCTAAGTAAAATAAAAAAAACGTCCCGAAAACGGCCCGAGATATAAAGACAAGTCGAAGAAGAGATAAACAGAACTCAAATGAAAGATAGAAAGGAAATAAAAAATACAAAGCCAGAACATACTCCTCCCTTTTGTGTGTCAAACCACCCTTTCGCGTCCTACCGCCCACCGTTCTGCATCTTGAGAATCTCATTCTGGTAGCGCATCTTGAAGCCGTTGGTCAGGGCGCGCATATCCGGGTAGGCGACCTTGAGCATCTCAAAGCCCTTGGGAATGACGCGCACGGGCCAGAAGTTGACGCGCGTGTTGCGGTTGACCTTGAAGCACAAAAAGAAGTAGCCAGGGTGCTTGGCGTCGGTGCAGAAGGCGTACGACGACCGGTTGGGGTTGGCGTCCATGTAGGTCGTGAGCCATTTTTCTAAAGGAAGGTCAGCACAAAATATTCAATACGAGGTGCAAGAGGCGAAGAGGAAAGGGGGAAGGGGGGAGGGCCTACCTGTATCTGCCCGTGTGCCGGGCTGGAACTTTTCGTTGCGCGTCATCTCGCCGACCTTCTTGGCCATGGCCTTGACGTGCTCGACAATCAGCTCGTCCAGGTCCGTGTACGAGTACTTGCCGCCGATGCGCAGCAGCCGGCCCACGGAGAATTCGTTTTCTTTCTGCAGCTCCAGCACGTCTAGGTGCTCGTAGACGCCGTCGGCCACCTTCCACGTCACCACCAGGTGGTCGTTGCCGCGCGACGACGGCCGGATGACCATGTCGCCCACCGCCTGCGAGCCCAGGTACTCCTCGGCCTGCGTCGCGTTGAAGGGCCGGAAGAGCGGGTGCTTGATGACGCGCTGCGTGCGGCCCGTGACCTTGTCCTTTTCGGTCAGGTCCTCGCGGTCCTGGTCTTCCTGCCGGAAATCCCACGTGCCGCGCTCGTGGTCGACAAACTTGCGGTACGGCCGGCGCAGCGCGTCCTCGCGCACGGACAGCTTGCTGATGAAATCCTTGCGGTTGAGCTCGAGTACCTTGGCCTGTGCGGTCTGGCCGACGCGCAGGGCGTCGCGCAGCCCGCCGTTGCGCGAGGACACCTCGTGCGCCTCGATGCGGCCCTCGATGCCGCAGTCCAGCTTGACAATGGCAAAGTCGTCCTTGACCACGCGCACGTACACGGGGATGATCATGCCCTCGCACAGCGAGTCCTTGGTCTCGCCCGTGAACATGGTGAAGACCACGTCGGGACTGAGCAGCACAAACTTGCGCCGCAGCTCCTCATAGGGCGCCTGCAGCTCAGCACGGATGGTCTCGAGCGTCGCGCGCTTCCGCTGGTTGTAGTTGCTCACCAGCTGCTCGGCGTACTCTTCGAGAATCAGCTCGTTGACCTTTTCTTGCTCCTCCTCCTTGAAGAGCTTGCGCACAATGGCACCCGGTCCGTTCTCGTCGGTCTCGGCCTTGACGTCCTCCTCGTCGAGCTCGAGCGCGTCGGCGGCCATCTTGCGGCCCAGCTCGTAGTCCTCGGGGTGCACACGCGTGTTGTCAAGCGGGTCGGACGCCGGGTTCGAGCTGTCGTACTCGATGTACAAAAAGCTGGCGCAGTTGTTCCAGACGCGCGGGCCGACAACAGCCAGTTTGCCGCTGTCCGGGTCGCCGACCAGCTCGTCGCGCGACGTGACGGAGCCGCCGTTGGCGTTGATGCCCTTGATGACGGCCGTGGCCTTGCGCGGGCCGAGACCCGAGATGTACGGCAGCAGGTTCGCCGTGTAGGCATCACTAACTGCCTCGTTGATGTCGACACCGCACAGGTTGACCATATCGACCATGGCCGACTCGAGCGACTTGGTCAGCCTCTCGGTAGGCAGCAGTTGTTGGCACGGGTGGAAGATGAGCGACTGCACGTCCTTGCCGAGCGCGGCGTACTCCTTCATGGGGTTCTGCAGGTAGCGCGCCAGCGCGACGCAGTAGCGCAGCATGGGGTTGAGCGACGGGTGCTCGGCGACGGCGCGCGGGCTGTCCTTGTAGAGGCGCGCAACCTCGTCGTTGACGACGACGACCTCGAGCAGGTCGCTGCGGTAGTCGTTGCTGTCCGGGTCGTCGTACTCGGGGCCCATGAGTCCCTTTTCGCTGATCAGACTCTCGAGATCCTTGACGAGCTTGTGCGTGTCGGCCGAGAAGCCGCTCACACCGACAACGTCGGGTCGCCGCCGCTGGACAACCTCGGCAAAGGCCTCGCGCTGCTTGTCGTCGCGGGCCAGGTTGCCGAAGCGGCCGGACTCGAGCACGCGGCCGTCCTCCTCGACCCACGACCAGAAGACGGCCTCGCGCGACGGGTCGCCCATGCCGTTAGACAGGGTGAGCACGCGTGGCGGGGTGCCCAGAACAAGACCCTTGGGTTTGAAGGGCGCCTGGTCCAAGCGCTTGGAGTACTCGTCGCGGCACGCCTTGAGCACCTCGTCCTGGCAGGCGGTGCGCAGAGTGTCCTTGACGCCCTTGGTGATGATCTTTTCGAGCTTGGGAAACGCCAAATCCAAGACCTTTTGGCGCTCGTCGTTCCAGGCGTCGGCCAGCTCGCTGAAGTTGTCCGAGGCGAACTCGGTGTAGAGCTGGCGGCGGAACTCGCGCTCGTTCTGTAGGACCAGCTTGACCTCGATCAGGCCCTCCTCCTCGGCCTTGATCATCTTGAGGAAGACCTCGGGCCGGCGCGCCATGTCGGTGATGGTCTGGTTGATCAAGTACTTGATCTCGTAAAAGGGGTGGGCCTCGTCGATGCGGCGCAGGCCCTTTTCGGTGCGGCGGCAGCTGACGAGGCCGTTTTGGTAGTAGGCGGCGCGGAAGTACTTGCGGATGCGCGGGCTGACAAACAGCTCCTCGGCGTACAGCTGGCGGGCGGCGAGGATGACGGCGTCGGCGGTGGAGTAGGTGTCGTCGGTCAGGCTGTCGGCGAGGTCGACGGGCAGCTTGGCGTCGTCGTCAGCGGACGTTTTCTTGCTGATGCGCAGGGCATTCTGGGCCAGGCGGTCGGGGCTAATGCCGTAGGCGACAGTGAAGCCGTGGGCCTTGGCCTTGCGGGTGCGCTCAAAGACGGTGGTGGACTTAGCACCGGGCCGCTTCGTGACGACGGCCGTGCTGCCGCCGCCTTCCCGGCCATTGGCAGCACTGCTCTCGGCGGCCACGTCGCGCAGCTGGGCGGCGTACTGGAAGTTCAGGTAGTCCTGCAGCTCCTGCAGCTCCTCCATGGTGGTGGCCTGGGCGACCATCTCCTCAAAGATGGTGTCCTGGACGTTGGCGGACGTGCGCAGGCTCTCGTAGGTCTTTTCGAGCGAGTTGCGCTTCTCGACGAGCGAGCGGAAGCGGATGTCGAGCTCGAGGATGCGCCACAGGTCGTCCTGGTTGAGCAGCTTCTCGGCGCTGACGTCGTAGTCGCCGCCGTCGTCGCGGTCGTCGCGGCCGCCGCTGCGGCGCGGCTTCGCGTGGATCAGGTAGTCCTTGCGGTGCTGGAAGACATAGGGCACCTCGACGTCGTCAACCACGAAAAACTCGAGCACCTTGCCGACGGCTTTGCCAAACGGCCCGTGCAGGTCCTCGGGCATCTGCTTGGTGGGCCACATGAGATTGATCACCCAGCGGGCCTCCTCCTTGAACTGCTCCGGGGTGATCTGTAGGTTGCGGAAGGGCTTGCGGTCGATCTGGAAGCGCTCGGGCTCGTCGGCGTAGCGGATCTGGTTGTCGCTGTCAGTCATGAGCTTCTCCTGCAGCTGCGAGGGCTCGAAGACGTCCTTGAGCTCGATGCCCTGCTCGCCGCCGTCGCGCTCCTCCTCGTCGTCCTCAATGTCAAAGACCCAGGCGTAGTCGCCGCCGTCGCCAAAGATCTTGTCCATGTCGTCGAGGGCGTCCTTGTCGAGGCCGGTGGTGTCGATGACGCCGCCGATAAACCGCTCGCGCGGCCGGGCGACCTCCAGGTCCTCCTGGCGCTGCAGACGCTCGTCCTCGTCCTCGGGGAAGTCCTCCTCGATGAAGTCGTCCATTTCGTCCTGGCCGCGGTGGGCCGGGCGCGCGTAGCGGTCGTCGGGGGCATCGTCCTCTTCGTCCGAGAAGATCTTGGCCAGGTCGGGGCGCTCGTTGCGCTGGCCGGCCTCGTCGCGGTGGCCGCGCTTGAGGCGCTTGAACTTGGGCTGGGTGGTGGTCTGGCGCTCCCAGTCGGGCCGCGACTCGCCGATCAGGTCCAGATCCTCCTCGTCGAGCTGGGCCTCCTCCTCGCGCTCGGCCCGCCTCCGCTTCTTGCGGCGCTTGCGTTCGCGGCCGGTGTCGTCGTCGCCGTCTTCCTCGTCCTCTTCGCTCTCGTCGACAATGAAGCCCTCGCGGATCTATAAGATGGTACGTTAGTGGTAAATCCCAGGGGTGAGATATACAGGGCACGGGGTGTTTGTCCCACCTTTGCTGCTTCTTCCTCGTCGTCGTCGTCGTCTTCCTCCTCGCTCGAGTCCTCGACGCGGGATGGCCGCTCTCGTCTCCGCGGCTGGTCGTCGTCCTCATCCTCCTCGCCATCAAAGGACTCGTCGTCCTCCTCGGAGCCGAGCTCGGCCTCGCCCTGGATGAAGTCGTCGCGTCTGCTCATTGTGGCGGTCAGGGGTGGTGGATGTTTGTGGTCGTGGGTTCGTGGGTCGTGAAAAGGGCGAAAGGTAAAGGAAAGACAAAAGAGAAGCCTCTCGGGGCACGACCGGGATGGGGTCACGCGAATCGGATGCCCAATGCAAATGAAAAATCAAAGCACAGGACCAGACGATGGCGGTGGCGACAGACAGGTCGAAACGGGTCGGGGGGGCCGTGTCGTGATGCGGTCGTGGTGCGCGATGAAGCGATGAAGGGAGGGTCAGGATTGGTTTGCGCCACGGTGCAGAGAGAGCTGTGAAAGGAAAGCCAGGTTACGAGCCCTTGGCGTAAATTTTCTAGCTGGCAGACGCGAAGGGGCGCCTGTAGCCTCACAGCGGGTGGTGGCATTCTATTGGTGGGCGGCAGGTGAGGACCCATAATTTTGGGCTAAGAGCGCACTGTGCAACTCCGCCCTAGGAGTGCGTTTCTACGGTGTATTTGAGATCTGCACACTGTGTTTACTACAGCCTCTCTATCTCACCAGATGTCTGCCTTTGTGCTTTTGGACAGAGGGAGATGATTCGTGCCGGTCGTCTCTTTGTGTCAAGGGAGTATACAGTCCGATTAATAGGTTAGAGAGAACCAAATGATCCAATGCTGCCGGAAATGGACCCGACCCAGATGCTTACCAGCAATGGGCTTGTTGGTTGCCAACATAGGCAGCCTTGCGCAGGAGTGAAGAGCTTGCAAAGGAGTATGGATAGAGAGACCTTTTAAGTAGAATATATTACGACATTTACGTACATATAAACAAACGTGCTATCACTGTAGAATAAGGGCTTGTCTTCATTCAAGCTTGATGGCCCTCTCAACAATGAGTTCAGTCCATGTTTTCAATCCAAGTCCCAAGGTAGCAAATCGTACTGTTTTCAGATGAAAACCAGAGACTGTTTAATTTATTCGACTGTTTAATTGTCCAAATGAAGACCAGCAGTCTCAATCAAAGGTACGCAAGGCTGTCACGCTGTGAAGCTTGGTCGTGCTGGGCCTCGACTGCGGCCCCACTATAACCTGCGCTACAGCGGTCGTACCTGCCACCTGAAGCAAGGCTGGCGCAGCTTCCTACAACAGCAAATCGCATTTAGTGTCTAGTCCACCTCCAACTTCACCTCACTTCCAGCCTCACACTTTGTCCACCCACTTGTCCACCCTCCCACCCCGACATGCCCACGCCTCTGCTCGCCTAGCCGACTAGCCGATCCGACGACCATGTCGCTGAGCACGCAGTTTCTCAGCAGCATCCCCGGCTTCATCAAGAAGCAGGACGGCGCCTCGCTGCGCACCTGGCTGCGCGTCGAGCCCGATGCGCCGACGCAGTACTTCCAGCTCGGCCAGGAGCTGCGCACGCAGTTCCGCGGCGACGCAGCCATCCACAGCCTCGTTGAGAAGTGCTTGCCGCTGCGGAGCGACGATGGCGGCGACAGCGGCGGCGGCGCGCCGTGGCTGAGCTTCGTCCTGTTCATGAAGGACTACATGCTGTACTGGCGCGACGTCAACTTTGACGACCTGCCGGCGCTGTACGCCCTGTTGAGCGGGCTGTTGACGTACGTTTGCGTCCCGATGAGTGTGAACTTCTCTTCTTGCTACGCATGCTAATTTGACAGCTCCTGCGCCACCGCCTTCACGCACCCCGCAGGCCCCGTGATGCTCGAGACAAGCGTTGCCATCTGCGAGGCCATTGCCAAACTGGCCATGGTCATGCACCACCGCCCGGACTTGACGCGCCGCGTGCAGCCGTCTTCAGGAAGTGGAGGTGCTGCTGCCGCAGCGGCCGGCGGCGACGAAGAGCGCAAGTCGCTCGTCGAGAGCACCGCCGACGCCATCCAGAAAGTCTGCACTGCCTGCGTTACTGATCGCAGCAGCGCGCGCTTTGCCCGCCCCGAAGGCCGCCGCGTCGCTGTCTACCGCCTGGCCAACCTGGTTCTCAAGCTGCTCTTTGCCGGCGACAAGGCTCGCTGGGCCGCGCAGATGTTCACCAACATCACCAACACAGGCCCGCCACTCGCCTTTTACCCCGCCGCCCAGCGCGTCACCTATCTGTATTATTTAGGCCGCTTCCACCTCGAGAACAACCACTTTCAGCGCGCCGCTTTGTGTCTCGAGGCCGCCTACCGCCAGACCCCGCCCGCCTGTCGCCGCCACCGCCGCCTCATCCTGACCTACCTCATTCCCGCCAACCTGCTGCTCGGCATTTTCCCCTCAGCCGCACTGCTGCTCCGGCCCGAGGCTGCCGACGAGCTACGCCCCGTATTTGCGCCGCTCGCCGCCGCCGTGCGCCAGGGCAACTTTGCCGCCTTCCAGACCACGCTGCACGAGCACGAGGCCTGGCTCGTGCGGCACCGCCTGTTGTTGACGCTCTCGTACCGCCTGCGTCCGCTGCTGTGGCGCTCGCTAACGCGCCGCGTGTTTCTGTTGACCTACGTACCGCCGCCCAACAGCGACGCCGTTGTGTCGTCGGCGGCGACAGCGGCACGGGGCCGGGCTGCGCCCACACTCGACCTAGCGGACCTACTGGCGGCCGCGACGCTGGCGCAGCACCAGATCGAGGGCTACACTCCCGTAGCACCGACGCCGCGGCCGCGCGCGGAGCACACCAACACGCTGTTCATGCGGGCGATCGCGAACAACGCTGCAACCAACACAAGCACCGTGGCCGCGCCGCCGACGGGCGTGCGCAAGCTGCGGCCGAGCGAGGGCATGGTGTGGGGTAACCTGCCGGTGACCATGGCCGACGTCGAGAGCGTGGTGTCGTCGCTGGCCGCACAGGGGCTGATGCACGGTTTCGTGGCGCACGCCGCCCACAAGTTTGCCGTTGTGGGCGCCAAGGCCAAGGGTGCCGTGCTGGCCGGCTTCCCGCCCGTGGCCGAGGTCATGCGGGAGCGCCTACAAGAAAGCGAGGTGGACGTGAACAGCGTGCCGGCCTGGGTGAAGGCGCCATGAGAAGGTGGCGCATTGGGGCATTCTTGATTTCCTATGCCTATAAATCGGCTTTGTATATACCTCTCGGCGTTGGTACTTGGATTTGCAAAAGAAAAGACATTGTGTAAAGGTTGGCATGGTCTAGAGACCATGAGATAGACATAGCACGTTTTTATATACTCGTAAACAGAATGGGTTTGCCATCGTTTCATTTCTTTGTATTGTTCCGCGATACAGCAGAACGTTTTTGTTTTAAGTCTTCGTATATGCTACGCTCCAATTTACCCAAAAAGACTGACGCTCTAAAAATGAACTCTTCGCTTCATCCAAGACACAAATGACACGAACACCAAGTGCATGACACGAACACCAAGTGCATGACACGAACACCAAGTGCATGACACGAACACCAAGTGCAAAGACGGGGCTTCAGAAAAAAAGATATAAAAAGAGTATCACTTCATTCCAAAAATAAGTCGTCAACTATCCCCCTTCCCACAAAGAGAAGGAGGCGTGGTCCTAGCATAAATAACAAAGCCAAGCAAAGCAAGTATGCTCTCTTTTTTCCCTTCCCGTAAATGAAAAAAAAAAATATGAAAAATAGTGGGAAATAGAGAAGGGTATATGGGGAAACAGAATGAGCAACCATATGTAGTGGCAATATAAAAGAAGAAAAAGTTAAAGGCCGCCACACATATAGAAGCAAAAAAAAAATAGAAGAAGTTTATAAAAGGGGACTCGTCTCGTCAGTGGCTGAACCAGACCAGTTTCGAGGACGCCACCGCAAAAACGAGCAAGAAGAGGTATAAGGTATAAGGTATAAATGCAAGGATGATAAAACACCTGGTCCAGACCAATTGCCCAAAAAAGAAGAATGAGAAAAAGGCAAAGGGTCGTCAACATACAATAGCCTCCCCCGCCTGGACGGAAAAGGCCGTGGGTATATAGAAATAATATGTACTAGCCAAATGCAGAACTTTGCGAAAATATGGCAGAGTCGTAAAGGCGGTAATGATGAGAATGGTGAAAGTGGTAAATGGGGTAAGATGAAAAAGGGGTATCGTTGTCAGCCAGCACATGCGGCGACTAGTCGAGCCCGAGAAAAAGAATCGAAAGTGAAAGGTGAGAAGTCAAGCGCTTCAGGGTGTTTTCTTTTTTTTGCGTTTGTTTTCTTGTTTTGTTTTGTTTTGTTTTGTTTTGCTTTCCGCTTAATACAGCCAGAGGCCGGCAACGACAGCAACGATTAGGCCAGCAACGGCGGCGCCGCCCTGGTTGTGGTTGACAGCCTCGCTCTTGGAGGACGTTGAAGGCGTCGCGCTGCCGTGCGTGGACGATGAGGCACCGTCGCCCAAGCCTGTCGTCGGGCCCGTCACACTGCCCGTCTTGGTCGACTGAGTGGAGGAGACGGTGCCGTTCTCGTGGAAGATACCGCCAGCAAACGTGGTCGGGCCAGCCGTCTTCGTAGTCGAGGTCTTGTGCGAGCTGCTCGAGCTGCTGCTGCTGCTGCTGCTGCTGGAGGACGACGAGGACGAGGACGAAGACGATGAAGACGAAGAGGACGAGGAAGAGGACGTAGTCAACGAGGAGGTGGTCGAGGTCGTCGACGTCTTAGACGAGGACGTGGAAGAAGATGACGTAGACGAAGAGTGCGTGGACGGCGCCGAGGATGACGAGCTGCCGGTGCTGCTGCTGCCGTCCAGGTTGAAGACGACAATGTTGGCGCTGCCACCCTTGGGGATGGTCGCAACGCAGAAGTCGGCACCGCCAGCACCGGACGCCGCGTCGGCGCTGGTGACGCTGAAGTCGGCCACGTTGGAGGCGCCAATCTCACAGGGCAGGCCGTTGCAGCCGCTGCCGCTGCACTCAATGCGCAGACCAAAGGTGGGCTTCGTGTTCGCCAAGCTCGACGAGACGTAGACGGGGTTCCAAGCGATCTTGACGTAGGTCAGGCCCGAGCTGTCGGTGTTGGCGCCGGCGACGTAAGGGCTCCAGTTACCGATCGGATTCGCATCCGTGCCCCAGATGCAGCCATCAGCGCCGCTGGTGCCAGGAGGGTTGACGTAGAAGCTAAGTTGTTAGATATAAACATGCACGCAAGCAAACAAACAGATGCAAAAGGGGAAACATACTGAGCAGCAGTGCCGTCCCAATAAGACGGGCCAGGAACAGCCAGGGTGCTTGTGCCGGTGACATCCGTAGGGATGTACATGCCCTCGTCGCCGGGCAGAACGGTCTGGCAGAAGGAGACAATCGAGCCGCAGGTGTTGACAGCCGAGACGGTGCCGGTGCCCTCGACACAGTACGGCTGATCTGCGTATGACTTGACGGGCGTGCCGTCCGAGCCGCAGTACAGACCGCCGTCCATGGACTCGGGGTATGTGTACGTGGTGCCGGGCTTCCACTGTGCCATCACCTTGCCGGAGACACAGGCAATGGGGCACCACGAGCCGGCCGTGCACTGCACATCGGGCGCCATGGCCCAGCCGCCATTCGATGCGCCGGGGACAACATACAGATCAGGGTCGTTGGGCAGCGAGCAGACAGCGCGCTTGGAGATGTCCTTGGGGATGTCATCGGTATGGCTGCGCGAGACGGCACGCGGCGAGGAGGGCGAAGATGAGTCGCGGGTGAAGAGGGCGGGCAGAGACTCGATCGTTTGCGGTTGGCGCTTCTCATTCTGGTGCGTCTCGGGCTGCGACGCCTCGGGTTGCCGCTCTTGTAATGATGCAGCCTCATTGTGGTTGTGGACGTTGCGCTTCCCGTAGTGCTGGTGGGCCACGCGGTGGCCGACGTGCAGCTCGCCGAGAGCCGGCTGGACGACGCCCAGAACCAGCGCCGACGCGATGGCGGCCGGGACGGTCGAAAATTTCATTGGAGGGGATGTGAAGAGCTTCGCGTGGTCGCGCTCTGCGGATCAAAGACAGAAAATAAAGAAAGATGCGCAAGCGCCGTCGAGGTTGCTGATGTCGTCAAAGAAAGAGTAAGTTGTAAAGTTGTAATCCTGATGGCAAGATGCGTATCGTTCGTGAGTGCGCGTTGAAGATTCTTCCAAAGTGGTCCCGTGGAGCAGAAAAACAGCGAAAGGAGCGTTTGTTGTTGCTTTTCTGAAAAACGTAAGTGGTGATGGCGAAAAGAAGGGAAGAGACGAGCGAGCGTCTTGCGGTAAACAATAAAAAATCAGTGAAGAAAAGAAAGAATCAAAAGGAGTGTGGATGTGCAGACAAGGCACAGAAAACGAAGAAAAAACGAACTTGTTGCACAACAGAAGAGACCAGGGGGAGAACGAGGAAGAGGAAGAAGAGAGACGAAGAAAAGGGGAGCAGGAGGATGAAAAGGGAAATAAGGCCAGTACTAAAAGAGAGAAGGTTAAATGAAATAAAACTTTGAGGGGGCTTTGGGACGGTCTGAATGGTCTGGCCGGCGGCCAACATGAGGCGTGGCAGGGGGCCCAGGACAGCAAAAAAGAAGAAAATCTCTTCTGGGGGGAAGCCGTCGTGTCTGTCGTGGAGCACTCTCCACCCCTGCACATCTTCATCTGGCCCGCGTGTGCGAGTTAGTGTGCCGTAATCTTTTCTGGGGCTAGGGTAATATGAAATGGGAGACCGGCAGGCCACTGGTGAGCGGGCCGTGCAAAGAACGGCCGCAGAAACGACGAGACGATGGGAGCACAAGAACAGATGAGGAAGATGCAAAATCGAAAAGGGGGCGCGCTCTCGACGCTCAGTGGGCACTGGCCTTGCGCCATTTGGCTGTCGTTTTGCATTGCCTGCGCCTGTTCATCGTGGCTTGGACGCCTGGACGAGCTGCTTGACCGCGTTCAGGGCCCATCGTGTGCGTTTGCTGTGGTTGTGACCGGGGGGGAAAGGTGGTGGTCGTTTGTTGACAAGGGGGTGTTGAAAAGGTTTGTTGTCAAAACCGCCTTGCTGCGCTACTCGGGTGGGTCGACGTTGAGACTAAAATGGGACTAGTAGGTCTAGCGGTCCAATCATGCGGCACAGATATACAGGGGAGGAATTAAACTGTCAGGTACACCAATCAGAGGGCGGCGTTCGGCTGCGCTAGAGACGTGCCGAAATGAGCTTCTCGCCAGCAAGCATTTCTATTACACTGCACGCAAAGGGGCAGAGGGGGCAGCAGCGAAGGTGGGTGTGCGCGCGCGCAACGGGGAAGGAACTTGGAAAGGGAAGGAGCGCACCAGGGGCTAATTAGTTCGCAACAGGTAAAGAGGAAGAGGAAAGTGCGAAGCGCTCCAGCGACTCAGGCAAGCACTCAAACTGGAGACCTGGAGGCGTTGCGTGTTTCGTGCTTCAAGCCACCTCTGGCATGCTTCCTTGCGGATTCTGCCCCAGGGTGCTCGGACGCTGTCTTGTCTGGGCAGCCTCTGCCGCGTCGGTGCCCCTTCTGTTTCTTCTGCTGTGCTTTCTTTTCGGGACGCTTCTTCGTTCCTCGCCATTTCCTTCTTCGTCGGCCGTCACCGGTGTCTGCAACTTTGTTGCAATCTATCTCTTCCCGTCTGCATCTACTTTACATGCGGGACGCCAGGAACAAGCGGGCGCGATCGATGCAATGGCACACTCGGTCCGTTTATAAAGCACCAGAGTGAGGGACATCGACACTCTGAGAGGGAACCTGAGAAAACCTAAATATAAGGTCATATCGATCCCGTGTGGCGGACAACAGGAACGATTCAGCGCCCGTTTGGGGGCCATGCAGGGCACCAACAAACAATCCCGTTTTCATTTGGAAGCGCACATCTCATCAAACGGGCGGCCGTCGATTGTCTTGCCCGTCTTCCTGGCGAGTAGCGAGCCAAGCGAGGACAAAATAAGTCGGCGAGCTGAGATGAACGATGGGTGAGCGTCCAAAGGGAGAACGATGCGAGCGAGAGCCACAAAATTGGCTCAATATCCACGAGAGGCGGCCCCATTTCCCATATTCCCCTTTCTTGTTCTCTCGTTTTCTCGTTGTCTGTTTGCCTCCCTTCCCTCGGTGCGTGTCCTCCCTGTTTGGCCACCTGCGCTCTCTCTCCGTACGATCGACCTCGCCAACGCGTGCCAGCAGCATGACAGCGGACAGGGAGACATCACGGGCGAAAGGGAGGGCGTTGCGAGAGATCAGGGAGATGAACGGCGAGCGACAAAAGTGACAAAAGGGTGACAAAAGCCGACAAGCCACGGCTCACAAAGCTTATTCTATCCTCGGCGCCACGTCCAGTCCAATATTCCGCGGAATATCGAGGCAGTTGACGGCTTTCTGTATGACAGGTCGAGTCGATGTTGTAGGGGGCTTGCTTCTATCCCCAGTGTTTACATCGTACTCGTAAAGCAATCGCAGCATACCGTGAAAGAGCGACCAACCTGCTCCAGCATGCCAACAGAGGCGCTGCGGCACTCCGGGGCTGGTGTCGATGCTCATGTGGTGTCTGTAAAAGTACCCTGTGCAAGCTGAAGCCTTTGTTCACAAATGTCTTGTTGCGCCTCTCATAATACAGCATGCAGCCACCGTGTCGGGCTTGCAGGCTGCAGACAAAAGCGCAATCGTTGTCGATCCCTTCATTCCTTGCAGTTTTTTGTCAGGGAGCGGGGAAGAGAGGAACCAGGTCTGTCTCGGAGCCAGGTCTGTCTCGGGAGTCGATTTTGGCTTGCTTTTTGCTGGCTGGCTGGCTGGCGTGGCTGACTGCCGTGCCTTGTCTCTTTGTCAAACCTGCAAGGCAAGACAATTGGTCGCCGTTCAGTATTTGTTCGTTTTTCTGTGTCTTGCATATTGATGGTTTCCTCCTTTTGCCTGCATCGGTGTCTCGCCCCAAAAAGGGCGGCGCCACCAAGAAGATCAGCCTTCTGCAGCCTTCTACTTTCTTTTTTCGGCTGCAGGTAAGGGGGAAAGGTGAGAAGAGAGTCGGGCACAGAATAAGATAAAACAAATCGAGATAAAAAGAGACAGCATCGAGCTGCAGCTGCATCGATCGGGCTTTGACCATCAACACGATCGACAGGCACCAGTCAGTCGTTTCTCGTGGAGATACCCTTCATTCCTCAGAAACGAGCGCGATGACATCTCTTTGGCATCTTGGCTCTTTCTTGGCGTTGTATGTTAAGTACAAGTAGGCAGGGTGGCATGCTGCCGGCTAAAGTTCTCGCTGGGAGAACGGAACAAATCCAGAGGCGGAACATTTTACAGGCAAAGGCAAAGTAGACGAACAGCGAGCGAGAAGACGGCATTGTACCCATGCAGCCATGTGACGATCTGGTCCGGTGCTGATCCTTTCGGGACGAGGAGGAAGGAAACAAAAGAATCCCAGGAGACGCGCGAGGCGACGATCGTTTGGCTTTATCCAGTATCCTGGCTCGGGACAGCGCATCGTAGAAAAACGAAACCGCCCATGTACATATCACAAGAATGAGCCGTGAAAACGGGTCAGAGCACACGGGTTTGCATCCAATCGTGCCCATCAGTATGCTCACAGAAAAGACGTTGCCTAGCATTGACACACAAATGAACAGTTGTTTATATCTCCCAGGAAATTGACAACAACGTGGCAGGGTAGTGTATTCATTCTCGGCATCATACATCTCGGGGGAAAGGGGAAATAAATAGAAACGAAGAAGAATAGAAAGAAAAGGGAAGAGAAGGGAACCAGGTATGGTCGACACGAGATAAGATGAATGACGCGAAGTGCCGACAATTGTTGCCAATGGTTGCTCAATATTTGCTTGGTTATTATGAGGGAGAACATCGTGATGTAGAAAAAAAAAGAAGAAAAAAGCATTGTTTCCAAATGAGTGCAAAAATATTTGTAAAAAAAGGCAAAACAAACGCAACTTAGTAACGATTCATGCCAAAAAGGCAAAAAATAACATAGGAAATAATCAAATGATGCTAAAAAATACACAAAAACATTGAGTAGATGATTTCTGCTTGACAATTCTGCATCCTCACGGATGCGTCATATCTGTATTCGTCAAAATGAGAGACACCCTCACCACTACCCTGCTCCTCCTCCGAGAAAGCAAGGTCAGAATAGAGAGCGGTGCAGTTCTTAAAGAGTCGACTCGTATTCTGGATTATTGTTTGTTAAAACGAGTCGACTGCGTCATCTTGTTCCGCTGACAAGATTGTTCAGAGAGGCAAGCCGGAACAAGTGCAAACACGGTCCAGCGTCGGCAGCGCTTAGTTGTCGGGGGTGACCTTCTTGCTGGTAAGGATCACGACGGGGACAGCGATCGCAACGTACGCGACGTTGACGGCCAGCGAAAGCACGTGGAACTTGATGTACAGCAGGTACACACGCTTCCACGAGGCACGCGAGAACGTGCGGAAGGCGTCGCGGATCGTGACAAACGAGCGGCCACCGACAACAGCGGGCTCGACGGTGCCGTTGAAGGAGCGGTCAAACGGCACGACGGTGTCCTCGTCGGGGGGAAGCAGGCTGGCCTGCACGCGGATGAGGATGACGTTGGCGGGGACGGTGAGACCGAAGACGAGCACGAGGGCAACCAAAAAGACAACGAGCGCCTTCCAGATCATGTCGTGCGAGTACGCCGGCACGTCGTGCGGGGAGTGGACGTCGTAGGTGTCGAGCTTGAGGGCGCGGCTGACCAGGACGCTGATGACGGTGGTGGCGACGCCGGCGACCCACTGCAAGAACGTGGGGATGGAGGTGGCCTCAAAGGTGCGGCGGAAGGGCGGCAGGTTGCGCCAGACGGGGGTGGTGGACGGGGTGGCGCGGATGACGGTGTGCACCCAGGCGGCGTTCAGCTGGACGAGCGCGAGCGAGACGATCAGGCCGCCGACCGCGCCCGGCAGGAAGGGGATGGCCGCCAGGACGAGGGTGCCCACGGCCGAGAGGATGAAGATGAGGACCGCCAGCCAGAAACCGCGGTAGTTGCCGCGCCAGCCGTTGGTAGCACGGAGCAGCTTGTACGTGCGGCGGATGCTGGCCGTGATGGGCTTGTTCGGGCCGGCGACCTGGGCGGCGATCTCCTCGTCGGCAGCGGCATCATCGGCGCTGGGGACGGCGGCTGGCGCAGCGTCGTTCTCATCACTGGCCACGGCCTCATACGCGGCCGGGTTCGGGTTCTCCACGATGGCCAGCGTCGTGTAGACGGACTTGATCGAGTAGGACGTCTAAAAGTGGGTCAGCATGATGTGGGCCTTGCATAGGGATGGACGGATCTCATCCACTGCGATTCCGTTCACATTTCCTCATCAACTTACAAAAAGGAAGGCCGGCACAAAGATGAGCGTGATGAGGGCGATGAGGCCAAATGTCAGCGGCTGCATGTTGTACGTCGGGCCGTGCGGCGTGTCGGGGGTGTCGGGCGTATCGGGGTTGCTGCCCATGCTCCGCTTGAGGACGGCGAAGCCCAGAGCGGCAACGTTGTGGTGCGACATTGTGGCAGCTGTGGAATGAGTTTTGATGAAAAATAAGGTGTGGCGTCGATGGAGTCGATGGAATCGTAAAACGATCGTGAAATGTCGATAGAGAAGAGAAGAGAGAAAAGAGGAAAGCGAAGTGGGCTGCGCCTTCCTTTTTGTTCAATGTGAAGGCAAAAAAGGCCGAGCAACCCGCTTTTACAAAGAAACAGGCGACAGGGCCTTGTCAGGCACGGCGAGTGAGGGGCGTTGGCGGTAGGCAACCATATTTCGGGCTAGTCGCGCCATACGCAACAAGATCACCGCTCTTGCCATGGGGAAACAAAAAAAAGAGGCCAGCAGGGCAGGAAGGCGCCAAGCAGGCCGCAGAGGTCCTTCCTGCCCACAAATAACCACAAATGCCCACGCAGGATCGTAAGCTTCTGGGGAGGGGCTCTGCCAATTCTGGGTTGTTTGGGTCGCCTTGGATCGCCTTGGGTCGCTCTTGCCCCCTCCCAAACAGGAGGATTCGCATGGGGTAAGAAAAACGGAACACGGCGTAACACCTTGCGTAAGAAAGTAGAGGAATACGACGCCGCGGTTGGCTGCGAGCACTCCGCAGATGATGCAATGTGGCGGCTAAGCACGATGAGAAAACACGCAGCAAGCAACGTTGGAGAACCGGCAGAGATAATCTGACAGCAAACGTGTCTGTTTTTGTGTCCTTTGTCACCGCTAGAGGCCGTCTTTTCATCTGTCTTTGATGCTCAGCGATCGCCCGGTGGCGCCTGCCGCCGTTGCGATGCCCGCCACGCCATACGTCATGGCCTGACCTAACGCTATTCTCCAGCATTTTCAGGGAAGGTGCTAGGGAACAACGGCGAGAACGGCAAGAGCTGGCGAGAAGCACGAAACACAGAGCACTCTCAACTGAATACGAGGTCCTCCGACAATGCATCCATTCTCGCATTAAACGTGCCGAGCACAAGGTAAGAGAGGTCAAGCAGCTTCCGAATGGACAATAGCACTGTCACGCTGGCGCGGCCGTGCCGGTTTTAACAGTTTTAAGCTTGCTGTGCGAGCTGGTTGCAGGGCCCGCCAAGCGCTGTGAGCCAATCGTTTTGCCGCTAGGTGACCCCACCCACACGCGAGACGCCAGGAGCTTGGAGGAAGCTGCGCCAGCCCGCTAAGATTCAGTGAACTTAGTAGCTGCTTCTTGCTTAGATGCACAAACCCACGATCGCAGGGCTGTGCATACTCGCCATACACGCTCACCTCACAATAGGGCCAAGGACGGGTGGAGCAACACTGGAATCACGCCCCGAAACCCCGTACCCTCTTTGAATAACCCTCTTCGAGGTACACAGACGACGAAAATAGAGAACCATGGTCTCACCGCCGGCAACAGGGCCCCCATCTTCGGGCTTCGGGCCCGCGCCATCTACGGCCCCGGCATCAAACCCAACACCGAACCCGGCACCACCACTACCCATGGCGGCGCCGTCTATACCGAACCTTCTTGGGCGGCTGGGCAATGGACCACCACGTTCCGGACGCGGTGGCCGTCGGGGGCTCGGCCGTGGGGGTGGCTCTCGCATGGGCCCCCCGGGTTCAGGACCGGCAAGCTTCCAACCGCCATCACAGCACAGCGGCGGCATGTCTAGGCGCCTGGATCACACCGGCATCATTCAGAGCACCGACACCGACGCGGCCCTCTCGCGCATGAGTGCAGTCGACATTGGCCTCCTCGAGGATCCCTTTGCCCAGTACTTTGCGGGCGATGGTGGCGGTCCAGCACCTCGCCGGCTGCCCATCATCAATAGAGGTGAGTGAAAGACGGAGGACGAGAGAGCTTGGCTGTCTTTGACACGTACTGACTTTGACTGCCAGGCACATACACACGGACACAAGGCCTTGACAAGATCATTCGTGCATTCTTGTCGGGCGCGCCGTCTAAAGAAACCACACCCGAGCCATCACCACAGCCATCACAGATATCATCATCATCACCAGTACGGCAGGTTGTCTCCCTCGGCGCCGGGACAGACACACGGAGTCTGCGGCTGCTGGGACAGAAGCAGGCAGATGGCCGTGCCGCCTTCCAAAACGTCGTCTACCACGAGATCGACTTCCCGACTGTCTGCGCGCGCAAACGCAGCATCGTGCAGTCCGTGCCCGCCATCCGGTCGTTGCTGGCGGGCCCGGTGACCGAGCACACGCCACTCGCTGGAGGCGCCGGAATCCATCGCAGCTGGCGCGCCGAGCTGGGGCAGGAGAGGAACGAGCTCTGGGCACACGGCCTGGATCTGCGCGAGCTAGCTGCTGGTGCCGGTAGCAGCAACGGCACGGAGGATAGTGCTGCTGTCGTCCTGGCCGGCCTCCGCACCGACGTGCCGACCCTGCTCGTCTCCGAGTGCTGTTTGTGCTACCTGCAGCCGCCCGAAGCGGCCGACGTGCTGCGCTGGTTCGCCGACCGCATCCAGCCCGCGCCCGGCCTTGGCGTGGTGATCTACGAGCCCATCCGGCCGTACGACGCGTTTGGCCGCACCATGGTGGCCAACCTCGCGGGCCGTGGTATCGAGATGCCGACACTGGCGGCGTACCCCGACGGCGCGGCACAGGAGGCGCGGCTACAGCAAGAAGCAGGCCTTACGCGGGCTAAGCACCGGACGATAGATGGGATCTGGAGCGCCTGGGTGGCCGCCGACGAGCAGGAGCGCGTCAACCGGCTCGAGGGTCTGGACGAGGTCGAGGAGTGGGGGCTGCTGGCTAGCCACTACGTTGTCGTATGGGGATCGCAGGGCGCGTACTTTGACACGGCCTGGGCGGAGTTGTACGAGTAGTAGGAGTTGCATCATGGGATTAAACATTGCATAGAAAAAGCCTGCAAAAGGTGCTCAAAATTACAGCTAAGAATAAAAATGCACGACATTATGAAAATAGTAATATTGAAAATACTCAAAATACTCAAAATAATGAAACAAAATATCAACGTGCCTGGTGCATCAAAAGGCTCTCCCTGCTTCTTCCAAGAGCCAATACCAACGCCAAACGCAAAGAGCAAAAAAAGAGCATACACCTCCTAACGCCTATTGGGTAACAGCTATTCCGAAAGCAACAAAACAAAACCGATAAAAGATACAGTTGAAGATACAAGACGAGCAACCAAGATAGCAAGATAACGGAGAATCAGAACTGTGAAAGACAAAAGTTAGCATCATGCACATGCATATCTTGCAATATGAGGAAACCGCCGGGCAACTTACCAGCTTGAGGCTCGGGCGCGACGATAGGCGCGTGCCGTTGAGCATGGCGCGGTACTTTTTCTGGCGCGTCTGCAGCCGCCGGAAGGCCTCTTGGATGTGCTTGGGCTCCACGGGCGCGCGACCCTCGCCGGGCAGGTTGAACAGGCCTTGGGTCAGCTTGCGCTTCTTGGTGCCGCGCGCCTCGTCGCCCGTGCGCTCCTTCCACTGGTCCTCGTGGTCCTTGATGCGCAGCGCCTCCTCCGTCAGGGTCTGGACCATCTCAAACGTTAGGAAACCTAGAATGTCGACAATGTCGTCGGACGGTTTGCTGTCGGTCACGATGCCAAAGCCGGCCCACTCGCGGAACCGCTTGCTCTTGCGGTACGTAAACGACGCCTGCCGGTACTCGGACCACGTCACGTACTCCTCCTTAGTCATGACCTTAGTGCGCTCGTCAGCCTTGCGCAGACGCTGCAGCGTGATGTAGTTCATTTCTTCTTCTTCCTCGTCTTCCTCCTCGTCGCGCTCCGGCACCTCCTGACTGAAGAAGGAGACCGGCTCCCAGGGCAGGACTTGCTTGTTCTTCTTGTTCTTCTTGGCCGCGTCTTCGACGGGGGCACCTGGCATGGGCGCACCGGCCACATCCTCGCCGCCGCCAATGTCCACGTCGGCGCCCTTGTCGTCCGAGTCCTTGACGTTCTTGCGTACGTCTTTCCACGACAGGAATGTCCGCAGACGTGACACCTTGGGTGCGTCGTGGCGGATCTGGAAGATGAGATCATTGATAGTGATACTCCGCGATCCACGGCGAGCAGCCAACTCTGTGCAACTACGCAGCTAAGGCAATGTTAGATGGTTTCTGAGGCGGGACGACAGTCAATAATAAAGGGGAAAACTTACCAGCTCAATGACCTGCGCCCGGACAATCTCTTCGATAATCGCCAGTGTTTCGAGGGAGGGTTCGCCAGTCTCGCCACTCACGTACATCATCTGTATAATGGTTTCGCGTAAGTCACTCCGAATTTTGTCAAGGTTGGGTGCTGGGACCGTATAGTGCATCTCCGTGGTTTGCGTCTGCTCGGTGGGCCCCGTGCACTGCACGGGCTCCTCTCCCTTCACACTCTCCGCTTTCACCCTTTTCTGTTTGGTCGCCCTGGCCTCTTTCATCAACGACTTCTCTTCCGGCTTCCCCGATGGTTTCTCCCCCTTCGGTTGTTTCTCTCTCTTCACTGCCCTCGCCGTGCACTTGGCGGGGATGGGGCTATCCTTGGGCTTTGATCGCGACTTGCGGCGTCTGATCGTGCTCTTTTGGATCGTCTCATCGGCCTCGGCAGCCTTGACACAGAGAGTCGACGGGTAGAACACGTCAGTTGGGGGTGTTCCAACGGGAGGAGCCTCGTTTTTGCGCGCTCGTCTCCGGCCGCTGGGACGAGTAGCTGGCGCAGAGGCTGTCGTGCTCTTAGTCGTGGCTGTAGTTGCTGCCGTCGTCGCAACCGTCGTCGGAGCCGCGGTCGGAGTCGTGGTCGTTCCCACAGCCGTCACCGTGGCCGAAGGTTCGATCACGCGTGGTGGCATGGGCAATATGGGCAACAAGCGCGGAGGTAGCACGGCCAGAGGGCCATTGCCCTGGTATGGCTCCGGGAGCGTAGGTGGCGGGAGAATGATCGCCGGAAGCTGGTGTTTTCGCTTCATTGTCGGATACATGAAAATAAAAACTCCAATCCACTTGGAAGACGGTTGATTGTTCCGGAGAGAGCGTGTTGCAAAGCAAGTCGCGAAAGAGTCGCATAGATATGTCGAAGAGGAAGGCTAAAAATGACGACTTGACCGAGACTTGAAAAGACGTGTGGGGAGCCCAAAAGCGAAAAACAAACAAAGCCCCTCGCCAGAAAACGTGACCAGAAGCCGCCATTATCGTCTCTCGCCAGCCACGTTACACAACGACAGCTAGCTCTGCAATGGCAGACCAACGGCATCCACCACCAATACTCTTCCGGAGTCGCCGTACTTTGCAGGATACGGGAGACCGGAGATGCACGATACGGAAAACGAATACACACAAAACACCAGGGCGAGTACTGACCTGCTGGATCTCCTGCTTGTACTTGTTCTGCTTCTCGCGGTCACCCATAATGACCGGTGCTGGACGCGCGTGGAGCGCGTGATCGGGGCGGGCTTCGCCGGGGGGGATGGAGCGGGCGGGTGGAATTGACTAAATCGAAGCGACCGGGCCGCGACGACCTCCTTCTCTCGCCTGGCGGATATGGATCGCTATCGTAATCGTACACAGGGCGGCGTTGCGATACGCAAAACGGAAACCCGACACCAAAATACAAGGCGTAGAAATTGGAAAAGATAACCGAAAAAGACGCTCCAAGAAAAGTACCAAAAAAGGGGCCCAAAAAGAATACAAATAAAGGAAGCCGGGAGACGGAGGGCGGACGTGGTCGCGTTGCCGGTTTGTCGGGGAGGGGAATGGTGATGATGGTTTGTGGTGGATGTGGAAATGGAGACAGAAGGCTGGCAGCCGAGCCGTGGGCGTCTTTGTGCTCGCGCTAGAACCTCGCCTTACTTAATCAAGTCACGTGTCTGAACACTACACCTCAAATTTGAAGCGACAAGGTAATACAGTGTAAATACACAGTGTATATAATCACTCTTATCTATTACCACAGTGTCGTCTAAGTCAAGGACAATAAGCATTTCTCATACCCTGGTCGTGGCAAGCTGTTTTCTCATATTTGATACATGAATATGAGAAAGAAAATAAGATAAATACAATAAAAAAACACTACCCGTGACCACCAAAAACGGGGTGTGGAGAATAAGTAAAAGGACCTGTGCGGTGTACAACAGGCAGAGAATTGAAAACGAGAAAGAAAAAAAGAAGATAGAAAGCAAAACCCGCAAAGCAAGATAAACAACAAAAATTACCCGGTCCTGGACGTGAAATGAATAATCTAAAACGAAGCGATATCATCCAAGCCTAGACGACAACCGCGTACCGAAGGTTGGTTTTTTGGTAAAAAAGAAATCAAAGAGAGAAACAAGACAAAGGCACAGTAGATGCTGCTCTACGACGTCGCAGTACCCTGCCGGATGTTTTGGTACTTGCTGGTCGGGAAGCTGAGGAGATTCTGGCCGGCGGCAGGCTGAGAAAACTGCTCGGCGAACAGGCCAACAAGGCTGCGCTCGTCCTCGGCGTCGCCGTTGGCCTCCCAGAAGAAGACGCCACCGAGGCCCTTTTTCTTGATGTACAGCGCCTTTTGGTAGGCCGACACGGGGCTGTCGTAGGTAATGAACTCTTGGGTGTTCTCGTCGTAGCTGTAGGCGCCCAGAGCTGTCTCGTCGAACGCCTCATAGGCGCCGGGCCGCGGCAGGCTCTTGTAGGACCACACACCTGCCTCGATGTCGCCCTCGCCAACGCCACTGTAGGTATCGCCTAGGCCGGCGGTGGCATCAAATGAGCGTCCGTACAGCGGCAGACCCAGGTTGATCTTGTGCGGTGCAATGCCTTGAGCGAGGTAGTACGACAGGACGGTGTCGGTGTTGACGACGGTGGAGTTGGCGACGGCGGGGTTGGGGTAGACGTTGGCCTGGTGGCTTGCGGTGCTGACCCAGCTGCCCGCGTAGTCGTAGGCCATGAGGTTCCACGCGTCCACGTAAGTGTTCATCCCCGAAAGGTTCATGGCGTTGTAGTTGTCGGCGCCTGCCGGGCTGGCAAAGGTGATGAGGAAGTGGTAGCCGGGGGCGTGCTGCGCGGCGTAGGCATCAAACGCCTCGCGGGTGGCCTTGAGCAGCAGGATGGCGTTCTTCGCGTCCTCTTTGCTTGTCACATACTCCCAGTCAATGTCGGCACCGTCAAAGCCCCAGTCGGTCACGAGCTGGACAGTCGTGTTTGCGAATTGCTTGCGGGTGGCCTCCGTCGAAGCGGCGGCTGAGAACAAGTCACCCTTTCCGAAACCGCCAATGGACAGCTGCACCTTGAGGTGCCGGTTCGCCTTCTTCAGGGCATAGAACTGCTGGACGTGGCCGCTTGCAATGTTCCCTGCTCCGTTGGCCGAGTTTGTCGCAGACGTCGACCCAACATCTGCGGCACCACTGCTGGAGGACCTGTGTGTGGAGAAGTGTCAGAATAAACAACGCTTTTAAGAAGATAGCAACATTTTTTCGCTGAATGACACTTACACTGTACCGTCGGTGGCAACTTCGGCGAATGCATACAGGACGTGTGAGATCTTGTTGATGGGAAGTTGGTTTGGCTGGATGGCGCCGCTGAAATATTGTTAGCGGATGGCACAAAAGGGGGGCTTAAAAAAGCTTGAACATACCCGTTTGTGAAGTACAGAGCAGACGTAAAGGCACTGCCGGAGCCACCGTCAACGGGAACGGCGGTGCTGCTTGGGATCGATCCTGTGGGCGACTTGGCGCGGCATGCCGACGAACTTGCAGATGTCGCGTTGGGCCATGCGCTGGGTGATGGGTTCACGCCTGCGACCCTTTCCTTGAGCTGCGACGGAGCGGCCGTCACTTGCGTTGCCAGGAGCCAAGAGATGGCTGCAACGGAAAGGGACTTCATGACTGTGCGTTGTGCGTTGTTGAAATGGTGTAAGTCGACCGTTTTAGGCAATAAAAAAAGATGGTGATGTCGAAAGTCGCCAAGTCGGGACAAAATATAGATACGAAGATTAAAAAGAGCGAAAGAAGATGAGTTCAAAAAAAAGAAAGAAAAAAGTAAAGAGTATTGAATGAGCGTTCGACTTATAAAAGCAAACAATGTGCTATAAGAGTAGGTTGGGAGAATTGGTGAGAGAATTAAAGAATGTACATCAGTGGATCTCCCGAGATGCTAGCCACTTGGACGCTTTGCTTGTCTCAAGATATTCCGCAGAGGCTGAAGGAGAAAAAACAGGTTAAGGAGCGAATTGGCCTGAAAAGTACCACAGTTTGACCAAAAGGCGAAGTGAAAAATGAAAAAATAAGAGAAAAAGGGAACGGAAGACGAAAATGTAGATGAGATGCTCGGGGCCTCTCCGCCGTATAAATATTTGTGGATCTGGTGAGGGACATCACGAACGGAATTCATACGACGCAGCGTCTAAAAGAGTGGAGGACGGAGAATAATACAAAAGATAGACAAGAAGAAACAGAGAAAACAGGTAACTGTCGTTTTGGAACCCCTTTCCCTCCGTTCAGGGGCCATTGCTTGTTCATTTCGCGGTGTGCAATTTACTGATCGCTTTTAGCCGCAAGCTGTGCCTTACAGACCCACGGCGAAAATATGTGACAGGCGCAAGGGCAAAGGCGTGAAAGTGGACGACGAGGGCACCGAGGACGAAGGATTGGGCAGCAGATATTAAGTAAAATGGGAAAGCAACAAGAACTTGTGTCAAGAAAATGAGCATCAACAGCGGAGATGAAGTCTGTTGGTTGTTGAAGTTGAACGAGGCTTCCTCCTGGACTTCTAGACGCGAAAAAGTCACGGGATTTACGTCGATCAATGCTTAATGAAGGCCAGTACTGAGACCCAAAAAAGGGAGATCAGAGTCTGAAAATGGAATGGCAAGTGAATTCCTGGACGGCCGTTCACTTGATCGATCGGAAGGTCGATCAGTCCCGGGCCACTCAACGCCGGAGATCTCATGATTCGAGGGTGCTGGTAGACCGCCGAGGCCGTAGAAATCACAAAATGCACCGGGGGATCGTTCTTGATGAGAGGTCGGTCGTGCCTTGCCAACAGATTCGGTCCATGGAGGCTCTCGCAGAGCTCGCCCAATGCAGTCGTTGCAGCCCGCGAGGGTTCGCGGGTTCGAAAAGTGAAGCGGCCATCTTCTTGGTCCCCAACAGTCAGCATGCCATCCTCATTGGCAGAGCGTGTCAGTATGCAATTTCTTTATAAAGAGAAGAAAGAAGAAAAGGCACGTGCAAGGGGAAATGGAACACATCGCGACAATATGCAGATGGGCCGCAAACTGATCGATTGTACCTGGCAGAAGCGCCCGCGCCGCATCCTTCACAGCATGGCTGTCGAGTTGGTGGCAATGGGGTCCAGGGTCCCATATTAGGATGAGGTACGCCTAGGGCGATAGGAAAGCGAAAGAGAAATGAAACGAGGCGAGTCGGAGAGGGAGAAGAATAGATGAAGTCAACACAGGCAGCCCCAAAAGCACAAGTTCCAAAAGGGGCAATTGGTAGCCTTAGTCATTCAAGCACTATCACTAATAGGTGAGGGAAGGTGCGCCTGGCCTGGCCACTGAGGGAACGCACGAACGGACCAATTTAGGGGCTGCCCACGCTGCCACGGCTGCATGATTTCTGGGGACCTGTTGCTTGCGCGGCGATAGTGCTGACCCGCTATTTTCTGCCGCTGGCTTCCGCCGCCCACTCCTTTCGTCTCCCCCCTTTCTTCAACACCGCTTTTTTCAGAGGTCAACGCCATAGACAGCTTCCATCAACTGCCACCGGCGGACGTCTTTCCCCTGTGCACAGTCGCAGAGCATTCCCCTTTTCAACGACCAGGCCGACGACCAGGCCGACGACCAACGCGACGACCGCCCGCCCTTTCCAACGTCCCGCGCCGCACACACGGCCAGACGCAATCTCCCCTCTTCCTTCGAACTCTTCGAGGGTCTATATCGCATCCCGACCGCATCCTCCTCCTTCTCCTCCTCTTCCTCCGTGGCCCGCCGCCCGCCTGTTGCCCGACATGCTGTCCTTCATCCTCATCCAGAACCGGCAGTGAGTTCTCTCTTCCTTTCCTCTCTCCCAGAGGCGATGTTTTGCCGATGCTTCGCAGACTAATCATTACCAGAGGCAAGACACGGTTGGCAAAGTGGTACGTGCCGTACACAGACGACGAAAAGATCAAACTTAAGGGCGAGGTCCACCGTCTCGTGGCGCCGCGCGACCAAAAGTACCAGAGCAACTTTGTCGAGTTCCGCAACCACAAGGTCGTGTACCGGCGGTACGCGGGCCTCTTCTTCTGCGCGTGCGTCGACACCAACGACAACGAACTGGCGTACCTCGAGGCGATCCACTTCTTTGTCGAGGTGCTCGACGCCTTCTTCGGCAACGTGTGTGAGCTCGACCTCGTCTTCAACTTTTACAAGGTGTACGCGATCCTCGACGAGGTGTTTTTGGCGGGCGAGATCGAGGAGACGAGCAAGCAGGTGGTGCTCACGCGGCTGGAGCACTTGGACAAATTGGAGTGATTGGGTGAAAGGGGAAGAAGACCGGATGGGGTGGAAAAGGGCAGTGTTATAACGGCATACGAACGGCGTTTGGGTGTACTTCTTTACCCTTTTCATTTTGCGTTGAGACGACTTTTATATTCTTTTTGGCAGGCGTTCTGGACAGGGCCAACCTTTCTTTCTGGACATACCAATGCAAACGTTGCCCATTGGAAACATGAAGAATAAGCGTAATGGCATTAAACATAACTCTAACAAGTGAAAACTGGATATGAAAGGCAATGCATATGAAGAGGAACAAAAACAGCATGAAGGAACAAAAAAGCAACGCTATGCATGGAAAAACATCGTCACCCCCGTCACCGCTTCAGCTCTGCAAACCGCCTCGCCAGCTCGTCGTCCACCGTATCCTTCTTCTTCGCGACCAGTTTCCGGGCCGCCGGGTCCACAAAAGATAGCCGTGCCGGCGCTGGCTTTGCGGCGGCTGGTGTCTTCGCGGCCGTCGGAGACGCCGCCGGCTTCAGCTCTTGCGAGTTTAGCGTGACCTTGGGGTGGATGTTGTCGGTCGAGGGCGTGGGCGGGTTGACCTGCAGCGGCAGCGGCGGCGAGTCGGGGACATCGTTGGAGGGCGGCGTGGCGCGCGTCAGCTCTTCCTGCGTCTTGGCCTGCTTGGCCGAAGTCGCCGCCGCCGCGCCTGGTGCCCTGCCCGGCGTCGACGGCAGTCTAAGGTCCCCGCTGCCACCGTTTCCATCGTCGCCCTTTTCGTCGCCGCCCTCGCCGCCGCCCGTGGTGTCAATGTCGTCGTCGATCAGGCTCGGCGGCTCACCGAGGTCTTCGTCGCCACCGGCCCGCCGCGGCCACTGCACGCCGTACGCGCGCGCAATCTCTTCCAAGTAGCCGTTGACGAGTTCGTCGCTCGGCGGCACCACGCTCAGCTTGCGCACGACCTTGGGCGACACCTTTTTGTCCGTGTTGTCCATGGCGGCGAGCACAAACTCCTTGCCGTACCGCTCGCCCAGCAGCTGGCGCACGACTTGAAGCTCCTTAATCTCGGTCTTGGGTGCGGCGTAAATGATGCTTTTGACGGCCTCCTCGAGGCCCGGGTCGCAGGTGTGGCTGTCGAGCAGACCGGCGCGGGCAATGAGCAGTTCGCAGTACAGCTCCAGAATCTCGTGCAGCTCGGTGGCGATGTCGGAGCGGATAATGTTCTCGACGCGGATGCGGGCGGAGTCCTCCTTGCCGGAGTCGAGCAGCTGGGCCATGGTGCGGCGGGCCACCTTGGCGAGGGCCTCGTCACGGTGCTGCACCATGCGCAGGCGCGCAATGGAGAGCTTGAGCTGGACCTTGATCTTGGTCTGGAAGTGTTAGAGGGGCTCCCCTTGGCCAAAATAATTGAGACCACACCCAGGCGTATATTATTATTTAATAATATACGCCTGGGAATAATATACGCCTGGGTGTGGTCTCAATTATTTTGGCCAAGGGGAGAGAGGGTAGCAGAGCAAGGGCAGTTGCCGAAGAGTCGGGACGAGGAGAACGTACCACAAGATTTGCTGGTGGCGGCATGGTGGCGGTTTGCAGGTCGCAAGAGTGTGTGAGAGAAAGCGAAAGTCGACTGACGGCGGGATGTTCAAAAGGGAGCCCAGGACGGTGGGTATCGTCGTCGTTGAGAGAGTGCAGGCGTGAGAGACTCGACGAGGATGGAGAACAAGAAGACTGGAAACGAGAGGAAACGAGATGCGCTGCGGATTTGATATGACGCTGTGGCCCCACAGCTGGGCAGGCGCAGGCAGCACCAATGCGGGTGGCGCGGGGTATCTTTCCAGAGCTTTCTGCAGGTGACAAGGGCAGGCGCCACCGGCTGGCTGGGCCAGGCCGAACTGGGCCAGGCCTATGGAAACATTTTGGTGTGCTTTGTATCAGGTGGAATAAAGAAAAAGACACTCTGGAAGCAACATCACACCAATACAGTCGCGGTCGAAGGATCTCACGACTCTGCAACGGAACTCACATTTTGTTCATGTGCCCATACATTGACCGTGGTCTATCTCCAAGTGGAGTGCGGTGCGTCGAATGGCAGCATACTGAGAGCGTCCTTGAGAAACGTCAGACATCAGACGTATTTGATGTGGACTGTGCGATGCCCCTGTGCCTCTTTGCTGGGTCTGTGATATCCCAGCACATCGGCCTCACGACGACCAAGCTTTGCTGTCCACAGAGATGCAAGTGATCTTCTACCAAGACTTTTGAGGGCAGAGTCTGGCGAGACATTGTGCCTCGGGCGTCGAGATGAAGGGGTACCGTACAAGCGTACTCGGTTGCAGACCCACGTACAGCCCGTCGGATAAGTGCTGTGTGTCCAACGGGATGGTGAGACTGGTGAGTGACGTGCCGGGGCGATGTTGATCGCGAAAGCGAGGACTGTTGTAAAAATGACATTTATTGTATGTTATATGCGTGAAGGGGAATAAAAGAAAGCTCTCCGAAGAAAGGAGGTTTGGAAGGTGAAGGAGCACAAGACACAAGAGTGCTGGATCGTGCCTTCCCGATCTAGCATTGTCTGTGACATGCTCCTTCCCCATCGACACGACGAGTCGCGTCGCGCAACTGCCCTGCTCGCTATGGACAAAATGGGCAGGCACCGTGTCCGCGCCCTCGGCCCATTGCACGGGGCTACTGCCATCTCGTACATTGTGGCATCGTTCGTCCTGTTTTCCGTCTCTCCATCCCTCGGTCTCACTCTCTTCTGCCATATCCCTGACCGCCAGTCTCTCCTTCTTTTCTTCTCGCCGTCTGCGACTTATATATCCTTGTCTTTGGATTGACTTGATGGATTGACTTGTTTTCGGATTCAGCATTGCGTTGCAAGTTCTTCTCTTTCTGTCTCTCTCTTTCTTTTCGTCACATTATTACGAGATCTTTGTTTGTTGAAAAAAGGGGAATCAACACACGACACACGACCTACCCGAAAAGCACACCAGGGGTAGATGGCCTCCCTCAACTTGTCGAGCCTCGGCTCGCCCATGGGCAAGATGGGCATGGCCCGCTCGTGGGCCGTGTTCGCGCGGCCCCGCAAGACCATGTACCTGGTCCTCTCCCTCACCCTGCTCTACTGCCTCATGGTCTCGTGGAGCAACGCTCGGCACTTCACGTCGGTCCTGCGCAAGGCCGACCTCATCAAGGACGACCGCGGCATCGGTGCAGTGCTGCGGCTCGGCGGCGTCGAGATCCAGCGACTGAACGAAAACGGCTTCGACGAGAGCCAGCTACCCTTTGACGACATCAACGTCACGTCACGAAAGAGCGACGACGAGATCCGGCAGGAGTTTGACAAGGAGTACAACGAGGCTGGACAGTGAGTCAACAGTAGGGACAGTACATAGGACACAAGGAACAGGGTGGCCGCTAACAAATTCCAAGGAGGCCCGGCGCCGGAAAGCTCTACGGCGGCACACTATCGAACCTCGTCCTCCCGGCCGACACCAAGAAGAACAAGATGGCGGTCAAGCTCACAAAGTGGAAGACAGCGCCGAGCTTCAGCACCGAGCGACCGTTCAATGTGGACCCCTATCCGAGCTACAACTCGTGGTCGTGGCGGCGATCCGGCAAGGCACGTTATGTGCCCTGCATGGGACCGTTGGACCGGCCGATAGAGGACGTGTCGGCCTTTTTGGGTTTACCCATCGGTTTCCCCTCGCCCAGCATCGGAGGCTACAACCTGTTCGATATCGACCAGAACCTGTGCTACGAGCGAGACACCCGGCTGGGCATCTACGCCTTGCCCGACGGGACGCGCGACGATATCGACTGGGGCGACGTGCAGATCAGCTGCGTCGACCGGAACCAGGCCCGCTTTGACCTCGTCGGCCCGCCGAACGACCTGGTGACGACGGTCTACGGGGTGCTTCCCGACACAGACAGCAGTAGCAGTAGCAGCTCGACACAAAATCGCAAGCTTCTTCGACGGGCACCTCTGATCGGGCTGCGGGATGAGGCAACCGACGACGCTGGTGAGGGGCAAAGAAAGTCGACTAAGACCGTTCGCGAGTCGCGCACGGCCATCTTACTGCGGTCGTACACGGGTAAGAAATACACGGAAAACGACCGGTACATCATCCGCTCGCTCGTCTCGGAGCTGAACCTGCGGTCGGGCGGCGAGTACCAAGTGTTTCTGCTTGTGCACGTCAAGGACGAAGGTGTCAATTTATGGGACAACCAGACGTACGAAAAGTATCTCCAAGAGGCAGTGCCCAAGGAGTTCTTGGGTATGACCTTGCTGTGGAATGACGACTTTGTGCAGGAAACCTACCCCAAATTAGAGAAATCCTACGAGGCCAGTGTCCACAACGCGCAGTGGCTCTCGGTGCAAAAGTTCATGCAGGAGTTCCGCGAGTTTTCGTTTGTCTGGAACTGGGAAATGGACGCCCGCATCACGGGCCATGCCTACGACATGCTCGAGAAGCTCGGGCACTTTGCCAAACGCCAGCCGCGGCGGGGTCTCTGGGAGCGCAACGAGCGGTACTACATCCCCGACTACCACGGAGACTACGACACTGACTTCCGGCAGTCCGTCGAGGCCATGTCAAAGAAGAGTGCCGTCTGGGGCCCGCCGCAAGACACGCCGTTCATAAACCCAATCGGCCCACGGCCACCGACGCCCTCGCCCCAAAACGACAAGTTCAAATGGGGCGTCGGTGAAGACGCCGACCTCATCACGCTGTCTTCCTTGTTCGACCCAAAAGATAGCGGTTGGGTGCTCGGCGGCCAGATTTGGTCCTACAACGACGACAGCCATACTTCTGAGTCTCTACCCCGGCGCGGCGCCATTGTGACACAGTGTCGTCTGTCGCGGCGGCTACTCGACATCATGCACGTCGAGAACCTGCGTGGGAACCACGTCGGATCCGAGATGGCACCTGGCACCGTGGCCCTACTACACGGTCTCAAGGCTGTGTATGCGCCAATGCCCATCTTCATGGACCGGCCGTGGGCGCCGGAGCGGCTCGCGCGCTGGTTCAACAATGGCCCGCGCGGCGGATCGTCGGGCGGCCCCGACAGCGCCATGGGGTGGGGACGGGAAGGCCGGTTCCGCGACACCACCTGGTACTACCGCGCCGATCCGCCCCAGCGGCTGTACAGCAACTGGGTGGGCTATGAGGACAACGGGATCGGCGGCCTAGAGTGGGAGATGGCGCACGGGCGGCCGTGTCTACCGGCCATGTTCTTGCATCCAGTCAAGGACGTCGTGCCCACAAGTCCAGGGTATGGCAGTGAATCGAGGCTGCCTTATTAAGAGTGCGGGTGCTAGGGAGGAAGGTGGAATGAGTAGAATGAAAACGGTCACATGGTGGGATCATATATGCATTAGATGGGCTTTTCACGGTTGTTTTTTCTTTTTTTTCATGCGTTGTTTTGTTTTTGTCATGTATGTCGTTTGTATGAAATTCAATGAGGTGCCTGCCTATACGCCAGATATCTGTAGTAATGCAGCCAGACGTTGGCCAGATGTGTTTGAAAAGAGAGAGAAGTGAAAAGACGAGGAAACCTGGAGTACACTCCAACCACGTATCGTCATGCCGCCGCCTTGGCCCGCAGCGAGTTGTAGTGCTCGCCCAGCCCGAAGCCGTGCCGATAGTACACCAGCCACAACGTCGGCCGCTTGTCGCTGTCCTCGCTCCCGTTCGCGGCCCCGGCCGGCGTGATCAGCTCGCTGCGCCCGTCGTGCAGCACCCGGATGTTGACGTCGTACGCGCTCGCCAGCGCCGACAGCTCCAGCTGCCCACCCCACTCCGCCGTGTCGCGGATCTGCGCAATGTGCGTATCCAGGTCCGTGCCGTCCTCAGACGCCAGCAAGAACGGCACAAAGTCGTCGGGGTGTGCCTCCATGTACCGCGCCGCCGTATGCCGCACCGCCCGAAAGGCGTCGAGGTCCTTGTCTTGGCTGGCCAGCCGGACGGATTTACCAACACCCTGCATCTGGTCGGCGACGGCCGAGAACAAACAGTGCCCGTCGGGCCGGATCAGGTGCTCGACGCGGCCCGACTTGGCAAGGAGAGGCGCCATGGCGGCGCGCTCGACGGCCGCGTGGTCGACCATGTGGCTGGCCTCGTCCGCCGCCTTGGCCGTCGCTTCCTCCTGCTCGGCCGCGCGGCGGGCCAGGCGCTCCTTTTGCCGGTTGCGCTTTTTGGGCTGTTGTTGTTGTTGCAGCTGTTGAGTCGTCGATCCGGCATCGCTGTCGGCATCACCACCTATTGATGTGTCGGCGAGCTGTGTCGCGACGGCGTCGACGTTGCTGCCCTCGCCGTCTTGTGTTTGGTCCTCCGCGCCTGTCTCGTCTTCCACATTCTTCCCACCGCCTGACGCCGCCTGCAGCTCGGCCTGATGCCTCTCGCGCATCGCCTGCTCGAGCTGGGCGCACTCGTCGTTGACGCCCTTGCGGGTCTTCTTGGTGGCGTTCTTCTTCTTGTTGGTGATGCGGCCCTGCAGCTCGCGCAGCTCGCGCCGGTGGCGCCCTTGGATCTCGTCGATCGACTCCATGGTGGGGTTGTGCCCAAGTGTTAAGTAGTACGTCGTAGGCGATGAAGGGAACAATAGGAGAAGTCGCCAAGAAGCTCTGATGAAAGAGATGTGAAAAAGTCGAAACAGCTTACAGGCTTTTCGTGGGGTAGTTTAGCCTTCCCAAATGCGCTTAAAACGGGAACTCGCACGCAGAGCCTTAGTGGGGCCTGCCACCACCACGTTATTTCTACGACATCAAAGAAATCGAAGCACATCACATCTTCACATTGCAAAACTCAAAATTGAAGAACCACCAAACTGATGTATTCATGTCAAACGACGCCTATATACAAAAATAGAGAAAAAATCGGTAAGCCCTAGCCATTTTAGGTCCTGTTGCCTTGAGAAGCCCAGAGAATGAAAAAATAATACGAAAGAAATTTGAGAAAATAAATAAGAAACCATCGAGACTGTGTCTCATCTCATAGCAACGCATTGCTGCGCATGCACAAGATGGTGTTTCTGTGTGAATTGTAGCGTCTCAACGCTTCTAGTCCCTTTTGTGAACCGTATAATAATATCCCGCCAGCGGCACTTTGAATTGCCTGCAAAACCTCCCAATTGAAGAAACAGAAAGAAAACGGGAAGAAAACAAGAACAGTCGCATAGTAAATGAAAAGGATATAATGAGAGACGAAATGGAGAAAATGAGAAAATGAGAAAAGCAACGCAAGAAAAAGTGCAGTAAGAACGATCTAGAAACCCTTGAATGGGTCGTCGCGGAAGTAGTCCTCCTCGGTACCCGCACGGCTTGCGGCATAAAAGTCGTCGGTGCCACGCGTGGTCCGCGAGTTGTAGCTGTCGCGCTGCTCGCGGTGACGACTGCGGCTGGCACGCCGTCTCATCTCCTTGCTCCGGCGACGCGCCCGGTAGCGCATCTCCTCTTGCTCGTCGGGGTATTCGTCAAACTGGGACAGGGCGAGAGGGCTGATAAACGCCTCCATCCGAACGGTGCCGATGGCATCGAAGAAGTTGTTCATGACAGCACCACTGGGTCGCGACGATGCCTCGGACGTACGCTGCGAGCCAACGCCACCCGGAATGCCCCAAGACGATGCCTGAGACTGCGAGATGTCCGAGTTGGCCGCAGTGCTGTTGCTCGACGCATGGTAGTAGCTGCTGCTGCTACCCGCCGGTCCAGAGAAGCCACGGAACGACAGAGGAGGTGGTACGTGCCCGCCCGTGTTGCTCCGCTTCCGTCCATGGACCATCGCCTGGCTTGACCGGTCATGGAAGCGCGCAATCACCGGCGGCTCAGCCGTGTCGCGCGACGTATCCCGTTGGTGGGTGGATGATGTCGCTGCCACAGAGGGCGCCGATGTGTATGTGACGGAGGGCGCCGAGGTGTACGACTCGGCCGGTCGGTAGCTAGGAATACTCGGCGGCACCGAGTCGGCGTGCGAGGATGCCATGCTCATCGGCGGTAGTGGGGGCGGAACAGTCACAGATGACCCAGACATTGTGCCCAGGATGGCTGTCTTGTTCTTCGTGAGTCGGATGGAATCGCGAATGCCTCCTTTACGGAGCTTACTACTCCGCGACGAGAGATCAAAGTCCGGTATCGCCTTTGGCAGAGGAGGTGGCGCCGTAATGTTTTCGGGGATGGCTTGCTGTGAGTGGGCAAGGAAAGAAAGAGATGTGAGCCACAGGTAGTGTCGCTCGGGTGTTGTTGCGGTGAATTTGAGGGCTCTCTGCGGCGTCAGAATGAGAATGGAGCGGTTAAAGAGCTGTCCGCATCCCTTAGGAGGCGGGTTGTCGTCCTTGACGTCCAGCACAGACTGGATGGTCAGCTTGCGGCCTGACTTGCCCATCAGCGTGCTGTTGCTGGAAGGCTGCTTGCTGCTCCAGAGGATGGCACGCTCATACGGTGCCAGCCAAACCCAGCGCTTGTGGCGGTCGTTGCTGCTGTCGTCACGGCCAGCGGTCTCGGCGGCCCCGAAGGACTTCCGGCGGCGGACATACTTGTACATCCACTCGCCCACCATAGTCTGCGCGATAGCATCCACGACACCAGTCGCCTGGTTCGAGCTGTTGACAGAGCCAACGTTGGTCTGGTCTGTAATAGCCGTGTTGATGGACGTCTGGTGCTGGTGGTGCGGCTTGTAACGCGAGCCCGTCGAGGATCCGAATCTCGGCGCCGTGATGTCGTTGGTGGGCAGCGGAGGCAGGCCGGGGCTCTCAGGCTCCTCGTCTGCCGAGAAAGGTCCTTGCTGCAGCGGTGGCGACCGGCTGCCACCACGTCTGTTCCGTGGCTTGACCGGGATCGCGGCCGCAGACCGCACCTTGCGGATGCTGTTAGCCCGGTGGTGGGTCCGGCTGCCGCCACGGCGGTGCCACGCATCTGCCCGTGTCGGGCTTCTCTGGCCATCGCTGGGAGCGCTGACGCTGGTGGGCGGCATGCGGGAGCTTGCACGCGTAGGAATCGGGAACGGGGGGTCGCGAGGATCCGGAAGGCTGGGGCTGCGAGACCGGCCTTGGTGCGTAGCAATGCCATTTTGGATCATGGCGGCCTTGCGCATCACGCCCGACTTGTTGCCAGAAGGGCCGAGAACAGAGCCGCTGCCCTTCTCAAAGGACATGCGCGAGGACCGCACAGACGTCTTCCGTCCAGTGGTGATCTCGCGGCTGTCTCTGGTGACATCGGCCATGGCATACTTGCTGTAGGTCTCCATCCCAGCGAGGTTGCCAAGCATCCGGACAGAGTTCCGTACAGAGCTGCGGCGCGGGAGAGACTCGGGAGAGGCCGTTCCACTGAGAGCGCCCGAGTTGCGCTTGTTGGCCGTCCGCGACGAGCTGCCCGCCTTCGGCTTCGGTGCAGAGAGCGCCGTACGATACTCGGAATCGCTCATATCAGCATCGGCAAACTCGTCAACCTCATCCGAGCTCCCGCCATCGAATCCAGCAAACAGGCTGCTGATGCGGTGGGGGCGGCGCATCGGGGCCCTCTGGTTCGACAGCGGGCCGTCGTCATTGTTACCCGGGTAGGCATCGTGCGTCTCTTCGGCACCAAAAGCAGTTGGGGCCGGACCCGGTGGAGAGGATGGCGGCTCACTTGGGGTGCCCGATCTCGAAGCCAGTCTGCGAGGGTTGCGGGGCGGCAAGGCGCTGGGAGCAGGAGCAAAGTGCTGCTTGCTAAGGTCATCGACAGCCGCTGCAACGGGATCCGAGATCATAGCAGCAGGAGATGACGGGCGGGAGGTGATGGCGGATGGGTGAAGGTGAGCAGGCAAGCGATCAAGGCGCTTGTCGACACGGATCTCATCGGTCTGGACAGAGACGGACTTGGACGACATGGGGCGAGAGATCTCGACCTGGCATCCAAAGTCCTTGACAAGAGGAGGCAGGCGAGGTTCACGGGGGGTCGTGGGCCGGCTCGTCGGCGGGTGAATGCTGATGCTTGGTATCAACATCTGTGAAAGAGGGATAAGGCCGCCCTGTGACTCAGGCACTGGCGAAGCGGGTGGTGTAGGAGGGTCTGTCTGCGTCTCGCTCGACACCATAGGGGGTGCGACCAGCTTCGGCGGAGCAACAAGCGAAGCACGCTTAATCTCCTTCTCGAAAGGAGGCGACTTGGGCGTCTTGGGAGGGCTCAGAGGCTCATCCGCCATGGTCTGCGAGCCCACAGAGACCATGAGGTTGTTCGACATCATGACAGGCTCAATGGTCAGCGGGCGAGCAATGTGCACACGCTTCCGGCGCTGGTTCGCTTCGATTTCACCCCACTCGCCGCGCGATGTGCTATCGATCGACTCGTGGAGCGAAGAGCGATCAGCACGCGTGGGAATTGGTGGCGGCGGCGCCTGAGGCTGCTGTAGCTCAATAACCGGAACGGGTTCAGGAAGAGCGGCTTGTGGTGCCATCTTCGGCGAAGGTGGCGGCGAGTACTGGCAAGCCGAGTCTGTGTATTCCACCTTGGGAGCCTTGGTGGCAGGCGGTGACGGAGCCTGCTCCTCGTCGTCCTCTTCGATTGTAACACCCTCGAGGCGTTCCAGAACCGACTGGTTCAGGAAACGTCCTCGGGCTACACTGCCTGGGCGGCGGAGACTCTCATTGCTCTGCTGGCGTCTGTGTGACCGAGAAATGGTGCTGTCGCGACTGTGGCTGCGACCATGCAGGCGGTAAGATAGGACACTTTCGCGTCCACCGTGGTCGGTTTCGTCGGTCTCGTCGCCGTCGAAATTGAGCTCGTCGGCGAGCGAGTTGCCATTGGGCTTGCTGGGTGCCACGGAAAAGCGAATGCTGTTCGTCATGCTCATGGTCCGAACACTGGCGGCATCGTTGTCTTTGCCTGCAGTGGTGCCATCCTCGAGCTCGTCACCGTCAATGCCATGACCGTTCATACCGTTGACTTGAGCCGCATGGTAGGCAGCCACTTCTTCGAGAACCGTCTTCAGGCGAGTGTCGGCGACATGCAGCTTCCGTTCGAATTTGCGCTTCTCTTCCTCCCATTCTTCCTTTTCCTTCGCCCATTGGTCATGGCTCCTTTGCAAATCCTCCTCGTGGTGCCGGAGTCGCTTTTGGGTCTGGTCCAGTCGCTTCTTGGTCTCGCCGGCCGTCTCAACAGCCTCTTCCCGTTCTCGGGCGAGTTCGCCGAGCGCAGACGAGGTACCGCCCTCCAAAAGAGCCAACTGGCGCTTCAGCGAGCGGTTCTCCTTCGCGGTCCCCAGAGACGACTCTTCCAGGGACTCCTGTTCCTCCTTTGTGGAGTGCAGCGCGGTCTCAAGGCTCTCAATAATCTTCATCTTTTCCTCTTGGTCACGGCGAAGAGCGAGTATCTCGGAGACGAGATTGGCGTGAAGAGTTGGTGTAAAGCGGCGAGGGTCGAAAATGCTGATGGTCTCATCCGTGGCCAAGTCCTTGGATGACCGTTTTGAACTTCTGTCGGTTTTATCCGTCTTGTCTGTGTTCGGCATCGGGGGCGGCGAAATACCCGGTCGGGGCGGTGTCACAGAACGCCGTGACCTTCTCGAGGTCCGTGATGGGGTTCGGTATGGCGTATCCGTCGGTGTCGGCAGGGCCGCTGCCGCGGCCCTAAGCGGCCCGTCCATCTCGTCCTCGGTCTCCCACGCACCCATGCTGGGCATATTTTGAGATTGGTTTTGTTGTTGACAGACAATTGCGTCTGATGTTCCCCTATGAGGCAAACACAGGGCTGTTCATGTCGGGAGAGAAATCGAAATCGGGTCGAGACTGCGGAATAGGCAAAAAGAAGCCTTTCTGGGAGAATAATGTCGGTGGTACAGCTTTTCAATTTATGAAAAGAAGAAAGGCCCTTGTAAGTGATGTCGGAATGTAAATTGGCGACAATTCTGCCACTGGGAGCCGCAGTCGACTGTGGGTTTAAGACATATTTGTTAGTGACACAGTGAACCAGTTGAAGCAATCGTTTCCAAAAAAGATGATTTGCTTCATGTACTCACAATATGAAACCAAATTAATGGGAAGAAAAGCAAAGCCTGGACAGATCGAGAAATCGTTCTTCAAAGAGGACAACTCCTAGATAGGATCGGTAGTGTCAGCAAGGGTCCCCCTCCATGCTGTGTGCAGTGACGCTGCATGTGTGTGTAATATAGCAGGGGCAGTCATAATAAAGACACGGATGGAAAAGGGGGCTTGAATCGGTAATCCGAGCGCTCCAATTTTAACACCAACCCACCTTTCACAAGCAGTTTGCGTGCGAAAAAGAAACAAAACAACTGCACTGGGCGCGCTTTGTCGTGACGAGGCTGTTCAGCGCAAAAGCGTCTTGTCGAAATATCGTAATATCAGCCAAAAAAATGTGGCGGGATCGTTCCTAAGGTTCGCCGGGTATAAAACAGTGCAGAACAATAGGAAGAAAGACAAATGAATGGTTTCTTCCTTGTGCGCTGGAGACAGGTCAGCGTCGTCCGCCAATTGGGTGAGAGAACAGCTGTTGGACGTTGGCGGAAAGGGGACCGGCGGCTGCTGTGGTTTGTTCGAGAATAGAGTGCATGGGATAAAGAGTCGTCTGGCGGGTAGAAATATATTACCTACCTGGTCGTAAAGTAGAGACTGCAATGGCCAAACACACGCGGTGATATGTATGATATGAGCAGCGGGGGGATATATGTTCGTCGGAGAATTGCAAGCAGGCAATGGGCGCTGAACCGAAAGATGCAAAACGGCAACCGTTGACGAGAAATCGAGGCGAGGCGTGGGCAAGAAAGCAAGCAGATCGGTCACGGTCGTGAGATGCTAGGCCGTTGTGTCGGTTCGTCGAGAAAGGCAGAAGACGTTCGTTTGACGGCGTGAGGTCGTTAGCGGCGGCAGCTTCGTCTAGCTTGGAGATGTCGTTTGTTGTGGAAGACTAAAGGAGGTTCGCCGGGTCTTGCCCTGGGGTATCGGAAAACAAAGGCGCAATGCTGAGAAGAAGAAGACGAAGAAGAAGCGGCAAAGCATAAACGACAGGACGGGAGCTCGCTTGGCTGGTCGAACCACAGAACGTAAGGCGAAAGGTGGGAAAAGACGACGCCGTGAAGAGAAGAAACGTCGAAGAGATGGAAAAGGGCGAAGTGCGGAAAAAGAGAGAGAGAGAGAGAGAGAAAAGGGGAGAAGACAAGAAAATGGACAAAGAAAACGGGGGTGGAAGGGAACGTGAGCAGAGGAGTACCAAGAAATCAAGGACGCGAGAGAAACCGCAATCTTTGGCTGCCCGCTCTGCGACCTCTTCGTCAAGATTAAGCTCCTCTCAGAACCACAGTACTACTCCGTACTCGTAGAGACACTAACCCGAAGAGCGTCTCTAGGAGGTGAAGTGGCCCAGGCTTTTCGAGGCAGGGGGGCTATTGGGGAGAGGGCAAGGGGACAGAGGTGACAGAGAGGCAAAGAGGAGAAAAGACAAGACGAAAGAAAATAAGAAAATGGCAATTGAGCAAAGTGCGACCTATGAGTTTGATATGCTCCACCGAGCCATCACGGACCAGCTGGGAGGACTTGGAGCTCGGGGGACGATGTGGTGGCGGCGGCGTGTGGGTTCGAGCAATTGTGCCTTTTCCTGTCTCTTTTTGTCAGACAATTTGGTGCTGCATCTGGCCTGGCCGTGGTCGTCGTATCCTGCACGCGTTGGGGGGTGTGGGTGGTGAGCAAAAAACGGCTTTCCGGGGGGGTCTGGGAAAGGGGGTGTGGGGGCGTGTGTGAGTGGGCGCGGAAGAGGCAGCGGTCGCCGAGAATATTGACGGGGGGGCACGCAGGCCAGGAAGAGCAAATACTCCCAAGAGAGAAATGGAAGGGGGTGGAGGCGGCCAGGGGTGCACTGCAAGGCGATATCGACTGGCTGTCGGGGGTCGTGGGACGCGACACAAGACCAAAGAGAGAGGACAAGAAAAAAGGAGGAGTGACGGGAAGTGGTGAGAAAAGGAGGAAGAGACGAAGTCGAAGTCGACCCCGGTTGGTCAACCACAAAGAGACGAGATGAGAGGAGATGTCACAATTGCAGGGAAGGAGCAAGCCACACAAGACACTGGAAGCGGCGCGGGCAGTCACGATCAGGAAGGTGCAGTACGACAGCACGTATGCGGAGATATCACAAGTGCACAATGGTGAGAAAGAGACGGAAAGAGCGAGGGCACAGGGACCGGTACGGCACGACCGTTGTACTTTTGCTTGCTTTTTTGTCGTCTTTTTTCGACTTGCTCCATAGTCTAACGTGCTCTTGCCTCCATTCAGACTCGCACGCAGGTGGCCGTGCTTTGGCTTCATCGTTGTGCAGGGCAAGTGCGACAGGCTACTGCGCACTGCGAGCGACGGCTTGTTCCTGTTGCAGGAAGGCACGACGCTTGTGCAAAAAACCTGCGTCTCTTGCGCCTGCCCCTCTTGCGACGACGGAGCATTGACCGATTCTTGGGTCGCCGGACAGTCGCGCGCCCACTCAAGACGCACAGCAGTGGCATGCACGCTACAGAGCTACTGGCAGAGTGAAGTGAGGGCCAAGCTACCACCGCACGAGGCGTCGAGGCGACTCGGAAACTTTGACAGGAAGGGACTGGATCATCGCAGCGTTGGATCAATTGGAGATCACAGTGGATAGAGGGGCGACGCTGCTGGAGTGGCCGTATTGAGTTAGTGACGGTCGCAGTTTCCCAAGCGAGGCAATACCGTCGCTCTGCTGTGGTCCGTTCCTTCCCTGCCAACCCCGACCTCTCCTCCTTCCATTTTGCTGCGCTCTTGAACTTTCCTTTTCCATTCCCTTGCTCTTTCCATGGACAAAAACAAGTAACGAGTACTCCGTATCTGACTGTGGGATGCCAAGATGCCATATCTCTCCCCTGCTTTGCACTGCACCTTCCCGTGCGTACTCCGTACGGGGTACGGAGCTGGCAGTTCCTTCCCATGCCGGCAGGCGCAATCGATGCATGCACAAGCTGCCCACTCTCATAAATGCCATCGCTCTTGCCTGTCGTACGGCATTCAGGGGGGCTGTTTAGCAAGCCAAAGGTCACCCCACGAACAACGGGGTCTGGGAGGTTTGTGCTTTCCGAGAGAGGAGCCGTTCTTTCCTATTTTATGCAATTGAATTATTTGGCTTAGTGAAGGGCTCAAAAAGGGGCAGGTGCGCCGGCAGCCATTGCCTTGGGTCGCCCACCACCCACATCGCCCCAGCACCAAACAAGCTGTCGTCGCTTCTCCTTCCCAAAAACACAAATGGCCCCAAGGCAGTTGGGGGCTCCGGTGGACAGGATTGCTAGTGGGCCGGCTCACCTTTTAGTGTATTTAGTGCACTTCGGCCACCCGCAAGGGGCGGCCTCGGGCAGGGCCAACCCGCCATGGCTCGTTCGAGCGTGCGGTTAATAGCGCGTCCCCAGGGTTTTTTTTTCGGTTTTTTTTTTTCGTTTGTTTCTGACTCGGGTCGTGCCTAGGAACATTTTGTCTCTTTTTTGGTATTTTTGCCATTTTGTTTCTTTTTTGCAGGGCACTATGCACCAAACGAGGTATTACAAAGTACCGCAATAAAATAAAAGGGGAGCAGCTGGTGCCCGCTAAGCCAAATCGAGCACAAGCGTTGGGGTGTGATTTGTGCTGAAACATTGGATGGCAGGAACGACCAACAGGCGCGGCCAGCGAGGTGACCAACAAGAAGAACCAGACGGGCAAGGGTGCGAAAATCGGGAAGGACCGACCAAGAAGAAGAAAAGAAGTGGAAAGAGCGATTGTGAAAAGGGAAAGAAGTGGGCGAGAATATGACAAAAGGTCGAGGAAGGAGACATGAAGTGGAAGGAGGCGCAATTTCATTGCCGTCGATCATTTAGAAGGAGCTCCCGGGGGCGGGCATTCTGGGAAGCAACGTCGAAGAGGGCAAGAGTCGTATTTCCCAATGTTTTATGGGGTCAAAAAGGAGGAAACAAGAAAACAAGAAAAATAAAGAAAAACAGCCATCAGCCAGCCAAGGAGCTACGAATGCGGCGTTGGAGCACTGCGACCGAAACATCGCGCGGCTATCGGTTCCTTTCCGTGCGTCTCACTGGTCCTTTTTTTCGTGCAAGCTTGCGGGCAAGATACTTGCATCTTTTGACAGCAACGATCAGAGCATCTCGCTTGCTTCCGACGACCACAACGCATCGTACGGGGGGGGGGGGGGGGGGGGGCACACAACCGAAAAAAAAAAAAACCACCCCCCGGCGGGGGGCAACAAAAAAAAAGATTGGGGGCCCCAACGGCAAAAAAAACCCCCCCGGCGGAGC
>WNYF01000150.1:0-66572 GCA_021396225.1 Sporothrix inflata | reverse complement strand
CAGCGCGCCGTCGACGGCAGCGACCTCGGGCGGCGTGGGCGCGCGCGCGAGGAAAGCCGCGACGTCCACAATGCCCATGGCACGCACCGACAGGCACAGCTGCTCGAGGGGCACGCGGCGCAGCTCGGGCTCGGGCCGCTCGGGCATCGTCTGCAGTTCGAGGTTGCGCGTGTACAGCTTGTAGCACTTGCCGGCGCGCACACGACCGGCGCGACCGCGGCGCTGCTTGCAAGCAGCGCGTGACGCCCAGGTCTCCTCGAGCTTGCGCATGTTGGTCTGGGCGTCGTAGCTGGTCTCCTTGACGCGGCCCGTGTCGATGACGGCGACAATGTCGTCAATGGTAATGGACGTCTCGGCGACGTTGGTGGCGACGACGATCTTGCGACGGCCGGCCGGCGGCGCCACAAAGACGCGGCGCTGCTCGCGGGTCTCGAGCGACGCGTGCAACGCCAGGACGTGCAGGTTGTTGGCGCCGGCGCCGTTGCGCAGCTGGTTGCACACCTGGTTGATCTCGTTCGTGCCGGGCATGAAGATGAGGATACCGCCGGTCTGGCCTGTGCTCGTCAGCTCCTCGTCGATGGCGCGCGCCGTGTCCGCCACAAGGCTGTAGTTGACGCGGCTGCCGAGCTGCTGGATGATCTTGTTGATCGGATCGAACTCGGTGTTGCCGTCCTTGTCTTTGTTTCCGCCTCCGCCGCCGCCCCGGTTATTATCACGGTAGCCGCGTCCAAAATTGCCGTCCATGCCAAAGCCGGTCGCGCGGATCACGTCGTCAAGGTACATGTCGTCGACGGGGAATGTGCGTCCGGCAATCTGGACAGAGCCCACGGACAGGCCCTCGCGGGTGAAGTAGTCCTTGAAGGTGGACGCGTCGAGCGTGGCACTCATCAGCACGAGCTTGAGGTCGGTGCGCACGCGCAGGACGTCGCGCAGGATGCACAGCAGGAAGTCCGTGTCGAGACTGCGCTCGTGCACCTCGTCAATGACAATGTGGCTGACGTCCGCCAGCGAGGCCACGACGTCCTCGATGCGGCCACCCGAGACCTGCAGGCGCCGCAGCAGCACACCCGTCGTGACAAAGGTGATGCGCGTGCGCGCCGCAATGCCGCCTGCGTTGACTTTACTCTCGCCACGGATAACGTAACCGACCTCGTCACCTATGCTGCTGCAGCGTTCCTCACTGACGCGGTCGGCCAGACCGAGCGCCGAGATTCGCCGCGGCTGCGTCACCATAATGTTGGCCACGTGGCCCAGGCCGCGGTTGTACAGGTCGTCAAGCACAAACTGCACGGCCTGCGTCGACTTGCCGGAACCCGTCTCACCCGAGATGATGGTCACCTGGTTCGCGCTGACCGTGTCAACGACGGTCTCGCGCACCTCCCAGGCCGGCAGACGGCGCCGCTGGGCCAGCATCTTCTGGAGGGCGGGCGTGTCCTGGCGGCGCTGCCAGTCCTTCCGGCTGCGGTCGTCGGCCTTCCACACCAGCGGCCGGGGCTTGCGCTGGCTGCGTTTCGCAGCTCTCTTGCGTGCGGCAGCGGCCAGCGCGGACGAGCCACCATCGGCGTCTGGATCTTCGGACGCAGCCGAGGCGGCGGCAGCAATGTCGCGCAGGGCACCCGGTCGCTCGATGATGTCGTTGATATTCTGCTGCACCCAGTCGACGACAAAGTAGATCTTGGTCTCCTCGTCGTGCAGCGACTCGTGCACGTAGGCAAGCGCCTTCTTAATGATACTGAGCTTAATGTAGGACGGTAACTGCGGCGCCAGAACGGCAATGAGTAGCTCGGCTGGGTAGTTAGGCGAGCGCCGGAACTGTAGGGATGCCTCGACATCAGTGGTCTTGCCGCGACTGGTGCCGGTGGCGTTGTTGTTGACGACGCCGTCAAGGCGGATCTGGCACATATCGGGCGATGGCTGGCTGTAGTGGTCGCTCCCATAGACCGACTCCAGACTCGCCAGCTCGGCCGCCCAGCCCTCCTCAGGCGAGTCGTACGAAGACAAGAGGAAAGCTGGAGTGCTGTCGTCGGCCGAACCGTTGGCACTGCTGTCGCGTCCCAGAAGAATCGCCTGTAGGGCCTCTGCTGCCTTACACTCGTCGCCGCCGTTGGCGTCGTAGACCTTGCGGCAGAGATCGGCCGAGTAGCCTGATTGCGCCAGGCGCTGGATGGCGGATTCACGACGCAGGTCGGTCGCCGCGACAGACACACCGGCCGTGTAGCTCTCGGGCAGCGACCAGGGCGGCAGATCGTCCTCGGGCACGTGCACCAGTAGCCACTCAAGGGTCTCATCGCGGTCCTTGCAGACGACTACGGCTTCTTCGACGTGGCTGCGGCGGAAGCCGATACGGCTCAGCTCGTCGACAATGCGCTTGCGCACGTCCGCGGGCATCTCGACACCGTACGGGTTCCAGATGGACTCGCGCCGCAGCAGATCCTCCAGCATCGAGCGGGTCTTGCCGCCCATCTCGATCTTGGGAATGTTCGTCCAGCCGCGCATGGGGTTGAAGTTGCCGCCGCCGCCACCTCCTCCACCACCGCTTCCAGTGCCTCCACCTCTTTCACCTCCTTGGCCGCCCCCTCCTCCGCCTCCACCGTTCGCCAGGGTCCGTAGTGCCAGGAGACCTGCCGCGCCTGGCATGCTCGCAGCCTTTTCACGGGCCGCCTGCTGCTCCTTGCGCTTCTTCTCGGCCGCCGCCTTCGCCAACTCGCGGTCGCGCAGGGCCGTGAACGGGTCCGCCTCGTACATCCACGCCTTGCCTTCCTTAACGTCTTCATCCTTGAGCGCCTTAAACTCATGCCACAGGTTCTTGTAGTCGGGCGGCAGCATCATGTGCAGGTTCTTCATACTACAGACGCGGAACAGGCCGTACGTGGCCGCAAAGTGGCGCGCCTCGAGCGCCGTGGGCTTGACGGCCAGGTGCACGTGGCTGGGCGGCAGCTTGAAGGGGTCCAGGCGCGTGTTCTCGTTGGTCTTGGGGTTCTTGGCGCTGAGCGAGACGAACGCCGAGTAACCGTCTTTTACTTTGCGCTAGGGTTGTCAATACGCGGGATCACAAAATAGAGAGAGGGAGAGAGACGCCTGGGCCTTGACTCACCACATCGTAGTCTGGCCGATCCCATTTCTGCTTCTGGCAATGCTCCGACAGTAGGTTGACCGGTAGCTTTCCCGTCCACGACGAGCCTCCGATAATCTGTTTGACAGTCGGCTTTGGTGGCCCGTCTGGCACCGCCTCGGCAGTGCCTGATGGAGCCCCTCCTCCTCCTCCTCCTCCTCCTCCGCCCCCGCGTTTGCTCTTTCCACCGCCCTCTTTCGTCGAGTTGGTGAACACAATAAAATCGCTATCTGGCGGCCGTGACGACGCTGTCAGCGATGATCCAGCCTTTTTCTTGCCACCGGATGTTTTGGACGACGACGCGGCGGCCGGTGCCGGCGTGCTGCTGCCGCTGCCGCCGCCCTTGTCTTTGCCCTTCTTAGGAGGCATGCTGCCGCGGTCTGTGGTGCAGCGCTTGCTGCATGGGTGGGTTGTGCGGTTGGCGAGTCAAATAGAAATGGTCTCGGTTATTCGATGGAGTGGAAATGCCGGGTGTCGCTTTGTGAATTGCCTGCGAAAAGACTGGCAGTTGTGTGTCGTTGATGGTTCTCCAGCTTTTTTGAAGAGGTTAAGAATTAAAAACTTTATCTAATCAACTGTGTTTGGCCACTCCCACTTTCCCCTCCAAAAAATGGCCCAGCCCGTCGCGCCTGCCATTTCACGAGCTAAATCAGATGGACCCACAGGCGTCATAGCTAGCTTCCTTTTGCGGGGTGAGCGTGCCTGGGCCTGGTTGTGCCTTCCCCAAATGTTGAGCTCGTGAGCTCAACGGTTTAAGGCGGCAAATCGTCTAAAACGCCCTTTCCCCCGGACTCCGTTGGCTCAATATCGAACAAGACCTCGTGCGCTGGCAAAACTCCGTCACACTCAGCCTCGTTTACCTTTTAAAGCATCTCGACACCCACAAACTTCTTCCCCGGAAAGCGTCAGCCCGTCTCCTCTTTTATTTCTACTGTCGCATGCACACAAATCCCAGAATGGCTACAATAGACACGGGAAGTCCCTGGTTTGTTGATAAGGACGCAGAGACCACGGACAACCAACAACGGCCAAAAGATGCCTGTAAGATGACTCTTCTTTTCTTTCTTTTCACATCCATTCCCTTTCCTTTCCTCATATTGAGATATTCTCTAGACACCCTATAAAATGCTAACTCAACAAGTCTCCCAACTGATGGCTTCCAAGGGCAAGCCAAAGCCCAAACCACGGCCCCGGGGTGGCTCCTTTCGCGGCATTGCCGACGCCGGCTTCCGTAAATTTCAAAGCCGCGACGCCCTCGGCATGTACATCGACAACCCGGGTGCCTACATGGGCACCAAGACGTACGGTGCGGGCGCGGGCGCGGGCGCCAACCCCAACGCCGCCCTCTCTGTCACCGGCCAGGTCATCTACTACTCCGATTCCTTTGTCGCCATCCACGACAAGTTCCCCAAGGCCTCGGTACACTGCTTGCTGTTGCCACGCGACCCTCGTTTCTATCAACAACAGCCCATCTTTTTGCTGAGCCGCCGCGACGACATTGGCAAAGCCTTCCGCCATGCCATCTGCGCCGAGGCCGAGAAGCTGCGGACAATTGTGGCGGCTGAGCTGCGGCGGCGGTTCGGCAAGTTTAGCGCGGCCGATGCGTTACGAGAAGCAGTGCTGCGGGGCGAGGCGGAGGCTGACGGCGACTCCCCTTCACAACTGCCGGCCGGCCGCGACTGGAGCAAGGACGTGGTGGTGGGCGTGCACGCGCGGCCGAGCATGAGCCACCTGCACGTGCACGTCTTCTCGCGCGACATGCACAGCGAGAAGGTGCGGAACCGCAAGCACTACAACTCGTTTACGACGCCGTTCCTAGTGCCACTAGACGAGTTCCCGCTGGCGGCGGACGACCCACGACAGCCGCACGACGCGCGGATGCACGGAGGGGGATTGTTCCCAGGGACGGCCGACGATGCCGGTGACGCAGGCGACAGCGGCGAGGACAGCGGCGGGGAGGCCGATGGGGACGGCGGTCGGGGGACTAGCCGCCAGCCACACCATCACCTCAACTATCTGCAAAACGACATGAAGTGCTGGCGGTGCGGGAAGAACTTTGGCAACCGGTTCCAGGAGCTCAAGCGGCATCTTGACGTGGAGTTTGAGGCATGGAAGAGGGAGTAGGGGCAGCCCAGCGGCTGAGGAACAGAGAGTCGGAGACGGTAGACGAGAGCAGCGTATTTCGCAGTACAAGTATATATCATTTTTAGCATACGAAGGGAACAGGCGGCCCATGGGGGACGAAATAGATTCGCAACATGGCTGCACTAGAGCGCTCTGGAATTGGGACAAGTAGATACGACAAAACGCGAAATACGAATATGAATGAACAACAGAAAAACCAGATAGTCTCTTTTAAGGGAGCAGAGCAGCACAACAGTTTCGACCTCATCGTATTTCAAACATCCTAACCCATATCCTGTACCGTACAAGCCATCGGACGACCACAAACAGCGTCCTGCTTCAGCTGCTTGGGAGGACCGCAATCCCTCCCACCCAGCCATCCAATCCCCGCCCAAGACAAGGCCCGTCAAAACAAAAACCAAGATCCCGAATAAACGCCAGTGCCACCGTGTTCAAAAGGTTGAAAAGTCCGCAAGATAAAAGATGAAAAGAAATCAAGAGAGAAAGAACAGGCGAAGAGAGAAGGATGTAAACAAATACACAGTAAAAAAGAAGAAGAAAAAAGAGAGACGACATGCCACGCAAAAGAAGCCGAAGAGAGACGAGGCACAGCTAAAGAAACCGTCGGATGGCGCTCAGAACACGTCCCTTGCCCCAACTAGGAGTTTTCGTCGCTAACAAAAAGAGCAGCAAAGTCAGCGCACGATGGCCATTTTTGAAGTGTAGACATTGTCTGTGGCCCTCATGCCGCTGCCTCCCTTGCGCCCCTTTTCGTGCCCCCGTCTCTCTTCCTTGTGTTTTTATGTATTGCGTGTATGCTTGGCCGTGGTGAACGGAGCTCGACCGAAAAGAGTCCGATGTCGTAGTGCGGACGGCGGGTGAAGAAAGAGATCAGCGAGAATGCAAAAGCGCAAACAAACAGACTTCTTGCCCACGCGGCGAGACATTGCAGAGAAAAGGCGCGAACGGACAGAGCAAGGCGAATCATGAGGAAGGACGAGAGACGAAAGAAAAGGGGAGACAAGAGAGGGCACATGGCAAACCACTGGCCAAGAGTATCAGGAGGCAGGAAGAGAGAGAGAGGCAGGCAAAAAGGAGGCATGGATTGAGCAGAAGAGGCTTCCCCCCGCCCTCTGTTGTCTTTGCTGCCTCTTCTCCTCGCTCCCTTGTCTCCCTCTTGATTTTTCATTTGTTTCTCGCGCGTTTCGTTCATGACTCACCACTGTCCTCGTCGTCGTCCACCCCGTTGGCGTCGGCCTCGCTGCTGTCGTCATCGTCGCTAGCGCCCGCATCGGCAGCCTCCTTCTCAAGCCGCTCGGCCTCCAGCGCCGCCTTGCTCTTGCGGCCGCGCTTGCCGGGGGTCTTGGCCGCCGAGACAGCGGCCGCTACACTGGCCACCGCAGCGGCGGTGCTGGTCGCCGCCTTCTTGGTCGAGCCCGCAGGGCGGCCGCGGCCGCGACCGGCGCCCGGGGTGGAGGGCGCCTTGGGGACGGCGGCCTTCTTCTGTGACGGGTCCTTGGGCGGGCGGCCGCGGGGACGGCCGGTGGGGACGTAGACCTGGGTCTTGCGCAGGGCCGGGTCCATCTTGGGACGGCCACGCTTTCCGGAACCTTTGCCGCCGGACTTGGTGATCTTGGCGGCGTCCTCCTGGGCGGGTCGCGTCGAGTGGGTCTTGGACGCGTCGTCGTCCTGGGCGGCGGCTTTGGGAGGCATGGTGGAAGGATGTGTGGATGCGGTATAGAAGAAAGCGGTCGGGATGAAGGAGATGAAAACAAGAGTGCAAGCTGGAGGGCAAGCTGTAGAGAGTGAGGGAAAAGAAAGGGAGGTAGAAAAGAAAGATGCGCGTTTCGTTTGCTCTTGTTCTGTTTCTGGGCGTGGTAATTTAAATGGGCAGGCTGGGCTCTGGTCGCGTCGTAGCACGGATCACGTTTGGCCTTGCTGCGTGCTATGAAAGCTTCAGTGGAGCAAAAAGCTGGGATTTGCTCTGGGCTGGCTGGCTTGCTTGCTGGCGCGGCGGGTGCGAGCTGGCGCGCGACGTTAAAAATAGTAAATAATCTTTGTGAAAAATGGCCGTCGCTGGTTCTCAGCGAGGAAAATTGCAAGAAAAATCGTAGTGCTTGGTTTTGCGATTTGCTCGATTGATGCAATTCTGGAGAATTGTTGGTGTGATGTAAGTAAAAAGGAAAGAGGAGAGAGGGGATGAGGGAAGGAAGAATAAAAAGAGAAAAGAAAAAAAGAAAAAAGGGAAAGGGGGAAATAGAAAAATAAAATAGAAAATACAAGCAGAACGACCAGAGAAGGCAGGAGCGAAAGGGGGGCGGGAGCGGGTGAGGGAGGTGGGAAAGGGACAGGACAGAGGAAGGAACTGGGGGGGACACAGCAGGAAAAAAGTGACAGGGTAGCCTGAAAGTAGCGGGAAGGTGCAAAGGACGGAGTCTGTGGTGGTGGGTTGGATTTAGCGGGAAAATGAAATGCAATAATTTAAAATAAAAAAAATAGAGGAATTAAAAAAAGGAATTATTCCAATCAAGAAGAGTAAAATAAATGGAAAATAAAGTCGTAAAATGGATGATAAATGGAAAAGCGATCAAAACGGAAGATGACAAGGGGAGGGACGAGAGTGTGTGAATGAGCAAAGTACATGTGCATGCAAAAGGGAAGCGAAAACACGAAAAAAGGGACGAAAATAAATCAGAAACGAGAAATAAATTCAAGAAATAAAACAAGAAATAGGAATATAAGAAGATACCTGTACAAGTACTCTGTACAGACCAGACACAAGGCCCATTATCCGAACACTACAGACCACGAAAGAAACATCCAACCAACGGCCACGCTGTGCCTTCTTTGGCTGAGAATACCACCCCTTTGCCTGATTTTGCTTGTGCTTGATTGCTGCAAACGCGTTTTAGAAAAGGGAGGGGAGGGGAAAGATGAGGCAGAGCGAGAGAATACGGCGCGATAATACGGCGCAATAATACTATGGAAAAAGAGGAGAAGAGCAGAGGAGGAGGAGAGGGTGCGAAAATAGAAATGATAAATCAAAACGAAACGAAAAGGATAATAAATCGACAGATAAAATGAATAAAACAATCGAATTTATCATTACCACAAATGCAGGGAGAGCAAAAGGGAAAGAGCAAAGGGGGTCGAGAGGAAGGGAGGGAACGAGGCGAGCAAGCGCAAGCAACAGAAAAAGACCGCGCGTTTCACGCCATTGGGCAGGACAGTGGGCGCATGGTTTCCTCTTCTAGAAAGACGTTCCAACGGACGCTGGCAGCACCTGCTGTTGCTGCAGTTCTCCCAGACACTGGACCCTGGGCGTCGTACGCAAGAAAGACGCAAATGGCTCGTTCAGTGGGGGTCCTCGTCTTTCGTGTTCGAGAAGGAGATGTGACAAGTACGAGTACACAGTACAGCTACGCGACCGTCCTCGTCCTTCTGCCTTTTCTTTTCTGTCGGAAATGCAGCAAAGCGTGTCGAAAGCGGGCTGGGGCTGAAACCGCCCATCCCTGGCATTGTGTCTCATTCCCTGCGTCTCTTTTTTCTTTTCCTTTTCTCAGCTTTGCTTTACTGTTCTTTTCTTATCATATCACTTTTTCTTTTTGTCTTCTTCGTTTCTACACGTTCCGTTCCGTTCCTCGATCTGTCGTATTTCTGTCTTGCCGGTCACTCGGCTTTCTCTCCCCACTCTACATTGTATGCTTGATCTCTCTCGCGTCTCATGGACTTGTGCATAATCAGCTCACGGAAGTAAATCAAGGTTAAATGAAGAGGAAGAGAGACAACAAAAATCAAATGGCAAAATATTATCAAAACAAAGTGGTTTAAAAAAAGCGACGACAAGCGACAAGCGACGTGTGAATATGATCGCATTCACTGTATGGAGTGCGGTCTTAAACGAGAACTACATGTGGGATCCCTGCAGCTACGAGTGACATGTGCTTCTATGTCCGATGTGGTGTTGTTTGTTTGTTATTATTGTGGCTCCCCTTGCGGGTTTTGTACCTCAGGTTGACTTTTGTTTGGATTTTTTCGGTTTTCAGAGTTGTTCCCTCCTTTCCAAACCAGTTGATACAAGTGAAAAGAAGTAAAAACAGAAACCTGTGCCCTTTCTGTACCAGTTCCAACCAAGTAAAATAAAACTGACATGCCCTGTTAAAGGGAAGTGCGGCAGAAACGCGTTGAAAATGGGGAGTAAAATGAGACGAACGGAAAAAAAGACAAAGCAATACCCGCGCTTTTTCTACCTTGACTATGCAGCCTTCCCTCATGCGACCAAGCGAATGGACGGACTGTCAAACCCAATCCGCGAGGACGGGAGACAGGGGAAACGGGTGTTAAGACGAACAATAGAGTACAAATACCAAGTCTTTATGAAAATGAAGTGAAAAGAAAATCCTCGCCAAAGATGAAAGACAAACGAACGAAAAAGAAAAGAACAAAAACGCCTTCCAAAATGTGATATCGATCTGCAGGTATATGTGCCATGAGTGTATTGTATAAAGGGGTCATCAAGTCCGGAGAAGGTGTACAAAGGAAAGAAGAAAAATATGAGAAAAGAAGCAAAATCTTTATGAAACAGGAAACAAAGGAGAGTCGTGAAGGCTGGTTGTAAATAAAAACCGAAAGGAGTGACTGAAGTTGGTTGTAATAAAAAGTATGCGAGGCTTGCTTGCCTAGTTGGTCTCAGAAATGGTCGCCGTACCGTTGTTCGGTGGGTGCGCCGGGTCCTCGGCCGCATTGGGCTTGACCTTGACCCGGCCCTCGATCAGAGCACTGCGCACGCGCTGGCTCAGTGGCAGCGAATAGCGCAGGACGCCCTTGATGATGAGGTCGAACTCGTCGTCAAGAATCCGCTCCCAGCGCTCCGAGCCGCCGTCCGTGCCGTTACCAGGACGCCGGATGCGCACGCCGCTCCGGGATGTCGACAGGCCGTGGTGGAAGAAGGATCCCTCAAAGGACAGCGGGTTGTCAAACTCGGTAAACTTGCCCAGCAAAAAGTTGGGGGAGCTGTCTGGCTGGTCGCGCGGCTCGTTATCCAGGGCGTCCAGGTCGGTGCTGTTGCCGTTATCGTCGCTGCGGGCTCCGTTCGCATGAGCAGAATTTTCGTCGGCATGCGGGCGCCGCCACCATTCCGAGTCGGTTCCAGCGTGCGGCGACTTGGCAAAAACTTCCATGTCGGCCGAGTCCACGGTAACGACAACCACATTGGGGTTGTGTGCGCGCACCATGAGGTCGAACATGAGCTCCTGCTCGCTGGCAATCACACCGCTGATCTTGACCAGCTCGATATCCTCAAGCGGCTGGGACGTCGCAAACATGAAACCAATCGCGCCCGAGATTACCAGCATGAGCATGACGGTCAACACCAGGCAGCTGGCGAAGCGGTTCAGGAACGACGGCGTCGGCTGGTGGTACGACTGCTGCTCCAGCGAGCGCAAAGACATGTGGTGGCGGCGTGTACGGGGTGTGCGGCCGGGGCCGCGCATAGACGAGGAGATCAAAGGCGTCCGTTCGTCGTCGGCTTGACCAGGCGTCGTGTCGTCCATGTCGTAGCCGAGAACGGCGCCGTTGCCGGAGCCTCTCTTCTGCGAGAACGGTCCACCGTTGCCGCGGATGCTTCCGCTGGACGGTCGTGGGCTGGTGGCGCCACCTGCCTGGCGCAACGTGGAGCCGTTGGTAGCACCGCCAAGTGACGTCTTGAGCCGGGAGGCTGAGTTGACGGGGAAGGGCGACTCGCTGTCGAGAATGGACTGGTGCCCGTTCTTCGGTCCGTTGAGGCCCCAGCGGCCAATGTGGCTGCCGCTTGCGCCGACATGGTGATGGAGGCGAGCGGTGCCACGGCCAGACCCGGGGGTCACACCACGGATGGTGGCGGTCTTGGTCTCATCGTCGCCGCCCATGCCGCTGTCGTTGCCGCTGCCGCTGCCAAAGGTGTTGACGAACTTCATGCCCTTCTTGACCGCAGCGCTCGGCCCAGCACCCTCGAGGATGCTGTGGATCGATCGCATGCCGTTCTGGTTGTTGGCCAGGGAGGTGGCGCTTGGCGTCCGTGAGTGGTGGAAGCGGTGCGGGCGGTCACGGCTGTCGGCCGGATTCGAGTCGTACACAAACGTCTCTTCCGAGTCGGACGTGTTCGCCTCGTCGACGGCGCTTGCCACCTTGGCTTCAAAGATGTCGGCTTTTGAAGTTGCTATAAGTTTGTTAGCATGATGTATCAATTTGTGTGCATGGAGTTCCACACAAAGCGGCAATTCGCTCTAATAACGTACCTGTACCAGGTGTGACAGTAGTCTGTTTCCGCGTAGTCTTCTTCTTCTCCTTCTTGGGCCGGATGGTTTCCGAGCTCGGCTTCGTGCGCAGGCTGCCGTTTGAGCCCTGGGCGGCACTCGGGCCCAGAGCCACATTCGGGATCGACGTAACCGTCTCGGTCTCGACGGTCATCGTGGGCTGCGATGCCTCGCCCGACTTGCCCTTGCCGGCCAACTTGATTGTGCTCGAGTTACGAGACGCAAGAGGTGGTGGCGCAGATCCTGATGCTGCTGTGCGCCGGCTGTTCTTTGTGCTGCCGTTCTCGCTACCACTCTCATAGTTTTGTGAGGCGAGCTGGCGCGCACGAATCGTTCTGACAGGAGACACCTCGGCAACTTCAGGCATTGTTGTGGTAGTGCCAGCATCAGACGTTACACTAGCAACCTCAAGCTTCTCCATCGCCGCATCAACAGCGTGGGAGGATGCCAGAGGGCTGGCCTCCTGGACGGTCTCGAGCGTTGGCACATTGCCGCTCACGCCGCGCACGGGAGTCCGCATGCCAGGCTGGAGGTACAGGTCCTCGGCTTCGCTGTCAGAAGGGGCCGGCGCAGCGTCGAGTGATGGCGACACAGCTGATGTGCGCTGCAGGTTGATCGAGGGAATGTCGGAGGTCGTCGCAGAGGGGGGTAGATTGGGGCGGTTGAGGACGGGAGGAGGCGAGCGCAGGCGCGGCGAGACGGGCCACCGCGGGCTGTCGCGCGGCTGTTCAGATTTCTGGGGTCCGGACGCGCGGGCGGTGGACGCATCGGATGCGGTCGGGAGAAGAGTCGGGATTGTCGTAGAAGCGAGAGTGGCGGTCTTTTGCGTCGCCGGTGTGGGGATGCTGGTGCGGCTGCGTGACGGGCTCGTTTCTTGCTGGCTGTTCCTGCGCGACCGAATTGAGGGCGTTGCCGAAGCAGACGGTTGCGCAGACTGTTTTGGTAATGTAGACGACGACGACGACGACGGTTGTGCGGTTGTCAACGTTGCGGAGGCGGATGCTGCTGTGGCTACTTTCATGGAGCTGTGCGATCGTGCAGAGGGACGAGCCGGTGATGGTTCTCGTGATGCAAACGGAGATGCGCTGGCAGAGGTGGCAGCAGATGCAGACGGCGAGGCCTGCGTTGTCTGTTTTGTGGATTGTGCGAGATCGAGTCTCCGCATCGACGCAACGGATGATTCGCGGGCGAGCGTGGGGTGTGGGCTGTGCGCCTGGTTGGCAGGCGAGCCATTTACTGCATTGGATGGCTTGTCCATCTTGGGCTCAGTGTTGTGGGATGATGGAACAAGATACGTTGTGTGTTTTGTTTGGCTGGTAGGCCGTTCTCGTGGAGGGCTGCGGGCGTTGCCTGAGTCAAACGTCCCAGATACGCTGACGCGTGCGCTCGTCTCTCAGCTGGAATTCCGACGTTCGAATGGTGACACAGTCTGAATCATGATATCATATTGTGGTTCCAGGAAACGAAGAGGAGGCGGGCGCGTAGGGCGGTCGAGAGGTCCAAAGTGAGAGGAGTTTGGAGAGTGAGCAGGGTGATGAGGCCAGGTTCTTTCGCAGTCGTTCAATCCGTTAACAATCCCGGTTGGACGAGCATCAATTGTCTGGCTTGCTGGTTTGTTGGCGCTGCACGTCTGTGGTCGTCCTCGAGTGCGCAGGGTGGACAGCCCGAATAGGCGGCAGGTGGTTCGACGATGAACGGAGGATGGGGGTGGACGTAGAAGACGGAATGCGCCAGGGATACGGTCGGTCGTGGGCAGCGATGGGGAACGATGGAAAAGGGCCAGCCAGAGAGACAAGAAAGATGGAGACGGAGGACAGTGAAAGAGAAGAAAGGCCGCAAGGAAGACGACAGAGAAATGAAAAGGCGAATGGGAGGACGAGGCGGCGCGAAGTGTGGACTGTAGAAAAGGCACAGTGAGACGTCTGCAGAGAACGGGTTGGGCTTCTCGATAATAGGAGCCGTGGATTGCAGGCAGGACGGTCGCGGTCGTCAGTTGGGCAGCGTTGGATGCGTTGCGTGAGTTGCGTGGAGGGACGAGGCAGAATGGAGGAGAATGGAAGAAGAAAAGAGGAGTGGGCGCGGGAGACGAGAGGAACAAGAAGGAGGGAAGGCGATGGGGAAATGTATGCGTTGTTGATGTGACGCTTTTGTGCGTGTTGACGAGGAAGGGACGTCGTCTGCGTTGGCAACAGAATTTGGCTGGCTGAGAGGAAACGGAAGGAGCGCAGTACTTGTTCAGCGTGCACTAGCGCTGTGTCTCGCTGTCTCGCTCTTGCACAGTATCGTGCTTCTGCGCTGCGTAATAAGTGGGCCTGGTCCAGACGGGACCTTAATTTTTGGGAAAGACGGGGCGTGTGTGGAAGGAGCGAGACAGAGACGGAGGCGTGAGAGGGGGTGCTATTTCCGAACGGTGGGCGCCTTGGGTTTGGGCGTCTGGGCGTCTGGGCCTGTGTGTGACGCACAGTGTGGCTTAGTGTGCACAGTGTGACCGTTGGCAGCCAACAGCCCAAGTCGTGGTTCGCTCTTGCCTTTGTTGTGAGCCAGTCCTCGAGGCACAAAGGAAGGCAAAGCGGCAACGGGTGGAGGCAGGAGCCACTCTCACTACTCTCGACTCGTCTCTTTGAGAAACGGCTCGCTTCAAAAGCTCCGTGGCCATTGAATGACAGAGGGCGATAAACAAAAGAATAAGGCAACGATGTGCAAGGGAAAAAAGGCAAGGAAAAAGACGAGGAGGCTACTGAAAAAAGGCAGCATTAATATTCCAAAGCGTCCACTTGTGACCCGCTGGCGAAATTCCCAGCAAAAATCGTCACGTCACCACTGCCGTCGAAAAAAAAAACGGAGCGAACCATCCGTTTGCGCCTTCCCTGCGCTAGGCCTGCAGGCCACCCCTTCCCCGAGCGACGATGGAAGAGCCACGCTTGCCATGGCACGAAACAAAACAAACCACACTTCCACACTCCTTCCCACACCTGTGCAAGACAGCCCGTAGTGCCTTCCCGTCAGCGCCATTAAACGGCGAAGGGAAAGGAGAGCGCGCATTTCAGGGCAAAAAGGAAAGAAAGACAGACGGCAGGCGCAGAAACAGAGGGAAATAATATATGCACATGCACGGTCAGCGCAACGGCCTGGGGGGAATGCCGTCATCGACTCGCGCCTGCCCTGGCTTTGTACTGGGTCCTCCCCTGTTCCTTCCTGAAAGCGTGCGTCAGGTTGAGTGAGCAAATGGGCCAAACAATTGCGCCGCCCGTCCCGTAACGGACTCTGTCGGTGGGTGCTCTGTGCTGGGCATTATTCCGTCTCGAAACGCTGCCCTGTCTATCCTTTTTTTCTTCTTTTTTCTTTGCCTTTCTTGCCTTCCTCACTCCACTCCTTGACGTCGCAGGCAGTCCGCCGAGTCCACGTATTATTTGTATTGGCACGCCCGCCTCCCAGAAACAACCCCCCGGAATCCGCTAATCTTAGTACAGGGCTGGTTCCTGCCCGCAACACCGGCAGAGCGGCGCGGTACTTTTGTTTTTGCGGGCGTCATGTGGCACTTGGCGGTACCTCTTTGAGAGCGCCCTTGTACCGACGGGCTTGACCGCATGTTTTTCCTTTTTTCTTTTCTTTAATTTATTTTCCTCAAAAGTCTTCTTCGCCCTGCTTGTTCCCCTTGCCGAGGAGGATTTTCCTGTTCTTTTCTGCTTCCAGCTGCTTCCAGGCCCCGTTTGCCGTTGCCCGCTGCCCGGCTTGTCGGCGTCGTAAGATACATCGTTCGTGACGCTGTCTCTCCGTTCCCCCATTTTATTCGAAATATCGTCGCCTCTTCCTCCTCGGTATGCCTATTTCCCTTTGGCTTCCCATCATTTTCTCGTGACAATGTGCGGGTGACCTCTTCTCTCCTTTCCCCATTTTGCCTCGCTCGCCACCCCTGTCACTTTTTTCTTTCTTCCCGTTCCCTGGTCTCCTGCGCCCCGTCGCCCCTTTTCCTGCATGTGTTGTTCTTTTTGAGAGGTTTTCTTTTCTCTTTTCTCTGCTTTTTCCATTTGTGTGGTCTTCTGGACGGTTCCCTTGCCCTTGTTTTTCTCTCCACGTTTGCTGACTCCGCTTTCACCTTGCCATTTCCCTTTCCCTTGTCTCGGCCTGTCCCCCCCAGCTCACCCCCATTGCCGGAACGGCCTACGGAGAATACTCACCGCTTCCCTGTTGGCAGTTGACCACATGATGTAAATTACTCGAGTGCCATTCTTCATTTCTCTCATCACTTTTTGTTGAGAAAGTGGGCATCGATGCACTTCCACGGGGTATCTCACCTGTATGTACGACGTACGACGCAGGGTGTATTTGATTATTGTCCTCCGTACTCGAACAAGTATCTTATCTTACTCGCAGGGTGTGCACCTGGGGCAAAGTGCCGGCCGCCGCTGATCACGTAAGAAGCTTACCTGCGGTGTGCTGATTGAGATGGACGGGAGGTGGTGACGGCTACAAGAATGTCGTTCCTTGTCAGCTCGAAAACGGAGAGACGGGAGAGTGGCAGCCTGCAATGCAAGTGCGCCTTTTCCTGTTCGCTGGCCGGACGTAGTCCGTTGTCCATCCAGATTCGTATCTAACGAGAAGGAGCCCGCTGTGGATTGTTCGTGCATCGAAACGGAGACGACAGGGCCAGGCTCACCCGCAACGTGTCGGAAGCAACGGCCCAATCCAGCAACATACTCCCGAAAAGGGCAGAGTTCATGATATGGGATTGTATGGAGCACTCTCTATGGGTCCGCTATTTACCGAGTGCTGCAGAAGAGGGAAAATGAGAAAATTAAGTGAACACGACAGCGAGGCAGCAGTGAAAATCGAACCCCAAAGAGGAGGCGGTCAGCCCATCACGAGACACGGCTGGCTTCAGCCTCTCACAGGCGGCGACGTGGCACACTACCACCAACGCGTCATAGAGTAGCAAAAACTGTTTTCTCAGGCGCTTTCGAATCACACGTTCTGCCTGTAGCGGTGCTCTATTTGTGTTCTTGATTGTTGAAATTGTCATAAACGTGCGCATGTAACAAATGCAAGGTGTTTCCCAGCCTCGAAGGGACGGTGGTCACCTGTCTTTACCCGTCTTCGCGTCCGCGTCGGCATTCTGCACTTCGCCTTGCCAGCCGAGCGGACCACCGCATACGGCGTAGAACAAGGCAAGGCCAGCCGAAGGTAAGGTAGAGAGCAAGTCTTTAGCTAGGTTTTCGCTTTTCCTGAAAGGAAGACATTGCTTGGTCGGTTTCCGCGCTCTATGTATTTGCATGTGCAACCAATTCAATTGAATACGACATCTCAAGGCTGGTTCGCCTGTTTCGTGATACGCGCCGCGCCTGGAAGAACACCCACATCGACTGTGATGGCCTCGGGCAGCTGTGCGCTCGCCTCGCAGCCCAACAACAGAATCCATTTGTCCAGACAGTTGTCAAGTCTGCATACAACTAGGAGAAGGCGCATAAGCGCCCGAGGCGTTTACTCGAGCGGCAAGTGAACATATTGTAGAGATGAACTCAAAAGGCAACGGCGTCAACAAATATAAAGAACCGCTGGGGGGTGAAGATCTTGATGAAGCTCGGAACAAGGCTGTTCTTCAACGGCCACTAACAAGAGAGACGTTTGCTTGCAAACGCACGTGACATGGTCTTTGTCATCAACACGTGACTTTTCGTCGAGTGCCCTAAATACACGAAAATACAGTGGTCATGGGCAGGCCACAGCCCAGGCTAGCCGCCCGGAGGCACCCAGAAGCACTGCGCCCCCGCTTCCGACGTTTCAAGCAGCCAGCCATTCATGGCGCGCACGCGGTTGACGCTGCATCCTGTTGCCATGGGGCCCATTTGTGCAGCGGGAGGCCTGTGGTGGGGTAAAGATGCGAAAACATGAGGCCTGGGCTGCCGTCAAAGGCTGTGAGCAAACAAGGCCAGTCATAATGAGTAAGAAGGTAAAGTAAGAGGCAGAAAGACTTGTGACTTCCCAGGGCAGGAATGACATTTGTCTCAGAAATACATTAGGAAGGAGGGGGGGCCTTTTTGCTTGCAAGGCAGGAGCCCATTGCGGCGCATTGTCGCTCTTTGTGAAGAGGAAGGAAGCGACTGGGCGACAGGGGCGACCGGGCGACAAGTGACGAAAACAGCAGGCAGATTTTAAACACAACCCCTCTATTTGTGGACTGTGTGTCATCGCGGCCGCAGCCAATCGCCACCCGGATCTTTCCCATTTTTATTTCTCTTATTTGTTTTTTTAACACCGGTGCCAGTGTCTTCGTCCAAAACCAGCAAACGCCACTACTTAAGTGCTTTTCTTAGGGACGTCGGTCTCTTTCCACTTCCCTCCACTTCGAAAAGCGAAATCACCAACAAAACAACCAGACAACAAACCCCCGTTGATTACTCCAAACAGTCAACATGCCGAAGAACAAGGGAAAGGTGCGTATCCCCTCTCTCTGTTACTATCTCTGGTCAGAGTCGAACCGTTGCAGCTAACCGCTTCGCTTTCTAGGGTGGTAAAAACCGGCGGAGGGGTAAGAACGAGAGCGACAAGGACAAGCGCGAACTCATCTTCAAGGAGGAGGGCCAAGGTACGTGACGACCACGAGAGTCTTGGGGGAGTCGAGGAGGGGACATCTACCTCTTTTCGGACGACCAAAGGAATCTCTGCTGACACGCAACAGAGTATGCCCAGGTCATCAAGATGCTCGGCAACGGCCGTCTCGAGGCCCGCGCCTTCGACGACAGTGGCACCATGCGCCTGGCGTCGATCCGCGGCAAGCTTCGCAAGAAGGTTTGGTAAGTTTGTGCTCAGAAGATCCTGTGATGCTGTGCCGATGTTGTGCTCCGGTCCGGGGTCAAAAGCGGGGAAGCAAGACGCGTTTCTAACTGTGCCATGCAGGATCAACACCGGCGACGTGATTCTCCTGTCCCTTCGCGAGTTCCAAGACGGCAAGGGCGATGTCATCCTCAAGTACTCTTCGGAGGAGGCCCGTAACCTCAAGGCATACGGTACGTTGAACCTGTGATGCTGTTGTTGTTGATGCGGGGCACAGAGCTGTCCCGTTTGGGTCGTGTGCCTCACCCCACATCTACACATACATGCATGCATACATACATACATATATACACACATACTAACATACAACTTCCCCTCCCTGCAGGCGAGTTACCCGAGCATGCCAAGATCAACGAGACCGACACCTACGGCGACGGCGGTGAGGGCGACGTTGGCTTCGAGTTCGACGAGGAGCGCGACGAGAGTAGCGACGAGGGCGGCAACGCTGGCGACATCGCCATCGACGACATCTAATCCCTTTCCCCCTTCACAGGAGAAACGGAAGACAAGAGTCGTTTAACAGTACAAAAGAACGTGGAGACTGCGAACTTTGCAGTCTATGGGAAAAAAGGAAAATTTTGATCATTTCGTCAACAGCGGCCATCACGACCAACCCCAAAAAGAGAACAAAGACAAAATAGGGGGAGGTCGTCGACAAGGGCCCTACCAAAAAATCACAGCTAGGAAGGACGACAAAAGTGCAGTACCCTCCCGCAAACGAACCGGCCTGGACGGCAACCGCGACAAGGGCAGTGGAAAACTAATGTCTTGTTCGTGGCGGCTACGATGCAAACAGTTGCTTGAAAAGGGCGTCTCTCCCCTTCATTAAGCTTCTCGTTTACAGGCCGGGGACGCGTGAAGGGACTATGGAGACAACAAAGCTACGACTAGTAACGACAAACAAATGGAAGGAAATCATTTCAAGGCATGCCTTTCACTCTCTGATCTTTGATCTTGTCAATTTTTTTGTATTGCAGATGTTGTTTTTCTGCCATCGTTGCCTGCTGCTTTTATTGCCTTTCCTTTGCTTTGGCAACCACATATTTACTGGTGGCTTGGAGAGAACAAAGCGGTTGCCTTTCTTCTTTTTTTCTTTTTCTTTGACTTGAAATGATATTCATTTTGTCTCCGACTGATAATGCCATCTAATGATATGAGGTGAATTACACGTAAATATTTAAATATAGTGGTGTACATGTTTATTTTATTTTATTAATGTATGTATTATCATGGTCACACCAAGCATCGTCACAAATTTCGTTAATGTTGTTATTCCTGTTTAGATTTGTTTCGTTCGTCATATACAAAGCCCAAAATAAAATGAATCTCCCGAGAAAACCGCCAACCTTCCTCCTCAGACCCCATAAACAAAACCAAAAAGGGGAGAAGCTAAAAACTGATAATTACAAGACGGCTAGAAAAGGTTCCTAGAAGAGCCTCCCAAAAGATGTGAGGATGAAAGCAGGTCATACTTTCGTAGTGAAGAAAAGGGTATCCAACCAGTTGTGTAAAAAGGGGGGAATAAGTAGAAGAGAATAACAAAAAAGCGAGAGTCATGTCAGTCTGACAAGTCCACCGCTATATGGGAAGAAGCGAAAGATAGAGTACACTCTACTCCTGAATCGGTTCGGCTGAGGTAGGCATGCCGGTGAGCGTCGGTGTACTGCTGCCTCCTGCTATCGCGGACCCGTCCTCCTTCTTGCCCCACCAGCCCATCCAGCTCGCCCGCTTGTTGGCCGTCGGCGTGACGCTGTCCGTGTTCTCCTGGACCAGCCGCAGCGGCCGCGGCTTGGAGCCCGTAAAGGCCGTCTTCTCATGCACCGGCCGCGGCGGGCTGCTCTGGTTGTTCGACGACGACTGCGGCGGCGACGTGTCGCTGCCGGTGCCGCCGCTGGCCCGCTCGCCGGACGCCGAATCACCCGAAACGCTCGACGTCTCGCTGCGCATACCCGGGAAGTTGCCGCTGGCGCCATTGCCGCTAGGGCCACCGATGCCGGGCGAGCGAGCGCCGCTTCCAGATCCTGAGCCAGCACCGCCGTTGGCCACGGTGTAGGTACCGCTGCCAAAGAACTGTGAGCTGCGCAGGCCGGGTGACAGGGGGCCGTCCACGCCACCGCCCTTGTACATGGCATTCACCACAGAGGCAGCAGAGGTGCCGCCACTGCCGCCGGCACCCGTGTATTGCTCGCTCATCGGCCGAATCGGCCGGCGCATGCTAGTGGTGCGGGTCAGGGAAATGGGAATCGAGGGCGCCGTGTCGGGGTTGCTCATAACCGCCTCGGGCATATAGGACACTGGCCGAGGACGCTTGCCTGCTGCACTCGCAGCTGCTGCTGGCTCTGATGAGCGGACGGTGATTGACTTGGTGCGCTGGAGGAAGGACTGGATGGCACTGGGCTGCGTCGTGGTTTGCTGCTGTGGCTGGGCCGGTGGCGGCGGGGGTAGCTCCTTGTCCGTGTTTGCGTTTGCGGCTGCGGGGCCCGCAGGTGGTGGCGGCTGCTTGCCGTCAGTGGACTTGTCGAGGATGTACTGGTAGTCCTGGTGTTCCAGCAGGCGCTCGATGATCTTGTTAATGTACAGCGTTAACGCCTTGTTCTGGTCCTGGAGCGACTTGAGCTCGGCCTCCAGCCGGCGCTGGCCCTCAACAGGAGCGCCGTCTGCGCCAACGGCACCGGTACCACTGGCAACAACGGCCTCATCGCTGTCGCTGCCGGCCGCCTCGTTGAGCTCGTCCGCCAGGCTGGATCCACCAGCTGCGCGGCCCTCGAGCGCATTGAGGGCGTCCTCGTTTGAGGAGCGTGGCCGGCTGTGTGTGCCACCCGTGTTGCCGATGAGCCCAAGACCGCCGCCGAACCCAAAGTCAGCCGTGCCGAAGTCGCCCTTAAGCGTCTTCTCCTGTAGAAGCAGCTGATAGCTCTCGTTGTCCTCCATAAGACGGGCGTTGGCCATGCGTGCCTCCATCAGCTGGCGCTCGACCTCGTGTAAGCGGCCGCCGCCCTGGTTCTCGGATTCGACCAGCTTGATCTGGGCCTCGGCCAGCTCCAGCCGTAGTGACTCGATGAGCTTGTCTTTCTGGAGCAGGAGCTTTGAGTTGTTGCGCGAGTCGCTACGGTGGAGGGACGAGGGCGGGGCAAAGCTGCCGCTGTCGACGCTGGGCGAGTTGTTGCTTGCTAAAATGTGTGTGTTAGTATAGGGGAAGAGGCGCCTTTAAGTGCTTTGGCACAGCATTTTGGTGCAACTTACATATTCTCGACGGCCGGCCCTCGTCGTCGGCGTTGCGTTGCGCCAAACTGTCCTTGAGGCGCTGGATGACACGCTGCATCTCCTCCTCGCGGTTGCCCATGTCCTCCTTCTCGCGGGTCATGGAGCTGCGTTCGGCCTCGTAGATGGTCTCCATCTGCTGGATCTGGCGCGCCATCTCGCGCTTCTCGTTCTTGAGCGTCTCCGTCTGCTCGTCGTACTCGTGTGCGCGCTCCTCCAGCTTCGAGTGCTCCTTGACCGCCTCGTCTAGCCGCGCCTGTAGCACGTCGTTCTGTCTCTGGTACTGATCGCTCGCGCCTTCTGCCTTGCTCAACCGCTCCTTAAGATCGTCGAGCAGGGCCAGGGTCTCAGCCCGCACGGCCTCTTCGGCCTCTGTGTTGGACGCTGCGTTGGCTGCTGGAGACGGCGCACTGGTCGAGTTGCTCAGCAGCGACTCGCGCCGCTGTGCCGCGGCCGCCCGGGCAGACACCAGCGTGCTGGACCGCACCGAGCGTGTACGGCCCACGCTGCTCGTCGGAGTTGCCGTGCCGGTGCCGGTGCGGTCGCCGCTGCTGGGCGTCGAGGCGCGCGGCTGTCTGGAGGGCGACGCATTCGGCGAGTCGCGGCTTCCAGCCGGTGGCCGTTTCGCAGTGGGCGTTGACATGGTGTTCGAGTATATTTGTATTGCTTGTGTTATATTCTGTCGCTGTCTTCTAAACTTGCTGCTTCTTTCGGTTGCGTTGTCTTTGTGTTGACCGCTCTTTGTTGCTGCGTCGATTCTTCAGCGGCGTTGAGCAGCAGCAGGCGCCAAGTTAAGAACGAATGTGGAGTAAACAAGAGGGAAATGCGGGCGACGGTCGAATAGGGGTCGAGCGCTGCGTTGTAAGGTGGGAGGGGGATGCCGCCGGAAGGACAGAATCGTTCGGATATTTAGCAGAACAGCAACTCACAGACACTCTGCACGAAAATAGTGGAAGTTGTCGATGCTGGGAAACTGCGCGTGTCGTGTTTCGCGAAAGAAGGAGCAGGAAGGAGCGAAGTTCGAGCACAGGGGAAATGGGAAGATGGTCGTTTGCTGGGCCTAGGCCAGACCAGGCACGGTATTGCTAGTGGTCGAGTGGTCTAGCACGGCAAGAGCAACCAACCCCTGGCGGTAGCGTTTCGGGAGGGCAGGCGTTAATTGCGCTCCTGGGAGGAAGGAGGGAACGGGATAGCCTATGTGCCCAGGCGCCGTAGGGAAGGTACATTGTACACAACACAACCATGTGCAATTCGCCAGGCGGAGCAGTCACGACAAACTTTGCGTAATTACAACGCTAATTCTGGAAGGAAAATGAAGAGAAATGGGGAAAAGAGCAAATGGTTGTACGGCGGAGCAGTTGCAGTGTGGAGTCGCTCCGGAAACCCACATTGCGATTTGAGAAACATAGCGTCTGGTTTGTTGTCCTTTGCAGTTCGGCGCAAGACAAAAGACATGGCGCCCTGCGGTCTCTGTCTGGCACACGATCACGACAGGGGATAATTTTAGACGGCGACGAAGGACAACTACAGCATGATTCGACGACACGAGTCGTTTTGCACGAAGATATTGTTATGCGGGTAGCTGGGGCGGAGCGCTTGCGAGAGCGTAGGATCATATTAGAAAGTCAGACAGTTAGAACGGTCAGTGAGAGGCTGAAGTGGCTGCGAGGAATGCGCTGCTCGTTGCTAGGCGTCCGGCAGGTGCGACGGGGCACCACGCAGAAGCCGCCAGTGACCTCATTTAACGATCCTGGGGCCGTCATGCGTCGATAGTGTTGCCTATGTGTAAGTACAAAGTATGCTCCGTCTGCTGCTCGCGTAGAGCAGCCCTAAGTCGCCGAACTGATATTGACGAGCGCGCTACTTTGCCCTTGCTTCTGCATTCGATAAAACAACCATGTTGGTAGGCCTTCACTCTCGTTGACGAGTAGTACACGTATCTGACAGCCAAATATTGAGAAAACGTTCGTTTCTGAACAACAGCCACCCAACCCGTGTCTGCAACGGTTCATGTTCTGTTTTGATCATCTCGGTGGCTCTGTGCCCAGCTTCCTAAAACGGAACGTGCCTCCCCATGCTGCGATGGTCGCGCGTCGTCGAGCGGAAGCACGTCTGCAATCCTCCGCGCCCGCTGAGAGGGGGATCGGAACACGCAACTGGGTCTAGCCCAGAACCCTGCCCCTGTGCCAATGAAACGTCTAGAAACGCGAAAGAACAAGAGGCGGCGGCCAACCCAAAATGGGGCAGAGGGCGGGAGATTGCGACGACAATTAGGACATTCATGCGGATGGGCGCTGATCGCTGGCGCATCCCAGCAGTCTTGTGAAGCGTGTGATAGAGACTAAACAGTCGACAATCCTCAATCCCAGTGCGGCACATACTTGACTATTCACATCAAAGTTGTGGTTGAGTTTGAGATGAACGAAGTCAGTTGCACAACTTGCACGTGTCTTGGATACATGACAATCGCTTACAGGCATATCAGACATATGCAACAAAGCAAATACAATCAAGATGCTTCACATCCATATCACAGCTAGCATACAGATTCAAAGTTGGGGACGGTGGTTTGTTCTTGACTATTTTTCTTTGGTATAATAGATCACTGTCCTTTGACACATAACAATCATGGACTTTCTTTTCCTGAACGCCGTTTTGATACCCCCAAAAAAGCAACCACTCCGTCAAGGAACATGGCAAGTTTTTGTATTTTGGAATTTTTATTTTTCATTCATGATAAAACCATCCTCATCGCGAAAGCCGCGAGTCCCATGGTGTTTTTGATTGACTTTTGTGTGTGTGTTTGTTCGCTTAAGCCTGCTGGTCGGCCAGGATGTCCGAGTCACCGGGGTCCAGGACGGCCATGGTGGAGCAGCGGAACATCTTACCGCAAGCAGTGCCGAGCTCGATCTGTACAAAGGGGGAAAAGATACGGGTTAGTGATACGAAAGTAAACCCTCCAAAGTCACAATAGAGTGCAACTTCTTCGCAGGGCGAGCCCAGACCACCGGCCACGCGGGGGCGAGACGGGGCAGCGCAATTCAGCTGTGGGAGGCAGAACCGTGGCCGGCTTCTGTCTGGGCCGTTTACTGGAGAGAAGGGGCGACACCAAAGGCGACGATCTCAGAGAAACGGAACTGGGGGGAGGGTATACGCACGTTGTTGCCCGAAAAGTGGTGGACGTTGGTCTTGCTCAGCATGCTGTAGTACTCGAGCTCAGACTTGCGGAGGGGGCTGGTGTTGGAGGAGATCAGGACCAGCTTGGCCTTGCCCTGCAGAGAAAGTCTTGTTAGCATTCTGGATGGGTATTCCAATGTTCGATTGCATGCGCATCGTGATGCATCGCGGGATCAAAACGTACGCTGCGGAGCGACTTGAGGGTGCTCTTGTAGCCCATGGTGACCTTGCCGGACTTCATCACAAGCGCCAGGCGCGAGTTGATGGAGTTGGCGTCCTTCTTGCTCTTCTTGGGGGCCATTGCAACGGTTGTCGACGAAATGTATGGATTGTTGTCGCTAAATGTCGTGGATGTCGAAAGAAAGAAGAAGAGAAGAAGAAAACTTTCCTTCAAGACGACCACTAAATTTCTCTCCCACATAGCTAGCGCCAGCGCAAAAAAAGGCATGCACGGAAAAAATGAGAAAAATTGATAGATGGAAAAGGTGGGGCACGTGTTTTTCCGAGGCGCAGTCGCGGAGTCACCCAAGGGCAAGAAAGACCTAAACGACCCGCTTTTATTTGGCCCCTTCCACAAAGGGAGAGTCACTCGCCGGACCTGCCTGACAATTCTGACAAAAGGCGGGAAAATGGGGGAACATTCGGTGGTTGAGCCGAATTTGCTTTGAAATCAGCTAGTGAGGCAAATCCTAAGCCACCCAAAGGGAAATTTTGTCGCCCGCCGCTTTTTTCTGGCTTCTTCATAAAACACCTCTGGACGAGCCTCTCGATCGTCAATCATCAACGACAACCCCATAACAACAACACTTAGCACGACACCCCGAGAAAACATCCGACACAATGGCCCGCCGTCCCGCCCGTTGCTACCGGTACTGCAAGAACAAGGTGCGTTCATGATGGAGGAACGAGCGAAGGAAAAGGAAGGAAAGGGAAAATGAGGACATCACCGGGTCCACGATCACAAGATAGGAGGACGACAAGAACGAGCGAAGGCCAAGCGATGGGGGCACGATTCATCGTCGTTTCGGCTCTCTTTCCAGAGAGAAAATCGTTTTGGCCGTTCAGCCTCTTTCTTGTTCTTGCTTCCGGACCGGGATCGGGGGTTCGAAGATCTGGAAGGCTGGAAGGGATAAAAAAGAGAAGCAAAGGTTTTATCATCGATCGCAGACAGGATGCTAACATCTTGCCTCGTCCAGCCGTACCCCAAGTCCCGCTTCAACCGTGGTGTCCCCGACCCGAAGATTCGCATCTTCGACCTGGGCCGCAAGCGCGCCACCGTCGACGACTTCCCCCTGTGCATCCACCTCGTCTCCAACGAGTATGAGCAGCTGAGCTCCGAGGCCCTCGAGGCCGCCCGTATTTGCGCCAACAAGTACCTCGTCAAGACTTCCGGCAAGGATAGTTTCCACCTGCGCGTCCGCGCCCACCCGTACCACGTCGTCCGCATCAACAAGATGCTGTCGTGCGCTGGTGCCGATCGTCTGCAGACGGGTATGCGCGGTGCCTGGGGCAAGCCCAACGGCACTGTCGCCCGTGTCAACATCGGCCAGATCATCCTGAGTGTCCGCACTCGTGACTCTAGTAAGTCCCCTTCGATCCTAGCAGTTATCTTGTTTGGTACGTTTTTACTAACCACTTCTAGACCGCGCTGTCGCTCTCGAGGCTCTCCGCCGCTCCCAGTACAAGTTCCCCGGCCGCCAGAAGATCATCATCTCCAAGAACTGGGGCTTCACGCCCCTCCGCCGCGACGAGTACCAGGAGAAGAAGGCCGCTGGCCGCGTCCGGGTGGACGGTGCCTACGTCCAGTTCCTGAGCAACAAGGGCAACCTGGCTGCGAACATCAAGCAGTTCCCCGACGCTTTCTCCGCATAAAGTGGTAGAAGGTGTTTAGTTGGCTGAATTGTTTGCATTTCTTCGTTATATTTCCATGTTGGTCGATAAAATGCCAGGGTGGCACACGAACACCCTCGCGCGGACACAGAGCGGCGCAAGGTGGTTTTCTTTTTTGATACATCTTTTCTTTTTTAACGCACGCGGAGACGACGTGTGGGTTGGCTGTGGGTTTCTTTTCTTGTCAAGAGAGGAGAGCATGCTTTGCCGGAGCGCCGTTACGAGGGCAATGTCTGGCATGCCCGGCTTTGTCTGGGTGCGCTGGCGATGTTCTTTGGCGGTAGGAAGGCAGCTCGAGCACGGATCCAACGTCACGAACCCGAGAGACAGAATTAGGAAGAGACGAAAAAGGAATAAACCCATTTTTAAAACCAACAGACGGTTCTATGTGTGTGTATGCGTGTCTTTCAGTGATTATGTTAAGCTTTACTGTCGTAGCCATGAACACAAGCTCCCATGACCACAAATGTTGAGAGCCTTTGACGACGAACTGGATACCGCCTCCCAAGTTCACAACTGCCAACATCGGCTTTCCTTTAGCCTTTGATATCCGCATACTTCGATCTCTCAAGTACGTCGTAGACGAGGTAGACAAAACAACGACGACGACATACAACCGACACTAGCGCGTCTCCTTCCAAATCTTGGTTCGAGTGCTTCGCCTGCCCATGTCGATCGCTTCCTCCTCCCTGCTCTTCTCCTCACTTGCTCGCCAGCTCGCCTGCTCACCCGTCGTACGCGTATGTCCTAGGCCATGCTTTGTTGGTCTAGTCCCCCCAACGAAAGCAAACGTGACCTGGTGCCCGCCCTGTGGCGCCGTTTGGCGTCAGTTGGTGTCTGCGGGGGATGACGGCATGCGCATTTGGTCCAGCCCTGTCTACCACACTCTGTTGTTCTCTCGAGTGTGTTTGTCTTTTTCAAACCTTATCACAAAACAAATGTTTATCGGACAGTTGAGGTCTCTCTCGGATACTCCTAAAAGCTCAGCCGGTCGTCAGCCTGCAACAATCTATTCACGGAAACAACTGTGACGTCGTAAAATACGGCAGGTGCGGACAGGTGTGGGAGGTTGCGCTGTACGGAAGGAGCGAGCACAGGGGTCTGGCGGGATTTGCAGTGCTCACTGCGTGTGCCAGATTGGCATTTTAGTGGGGCACCCAAGTCGTTATCAGCGCCTTTTGTTGCCGCTGGGAGGCGCTGATATCGATTTTGTCTACTGATAGCTAGTACCTGTGGCGCACTTTTCCAGCAAAGCTATGGCGGGTTCGCCCCCCCGAATTTGCGATGATGTCGCCATTTGCACCATTGATAGTGACGGCTATCGGTCCTTTGCCCCAGCCCAGACCACGTCGACCACCGCAACCACCTCTACATCAAGAAGGGGAACAATGGAAATCGGATTGGATTGGACCTTCGTTCAGTTTGGCACCAGTATTACGAGAAAGCTCCAAAAAAGTAGAAGAATCGCCGGGTTTTCCGCGAGCGTCAGAGCGACGAGTTGAAGATCAGACGAGCGACGAGCGAGACGAGGTCTGCTTCCCTGTTTGCTCCGCCATAAGATGAGGGATATGTGAGATTAGAAGTATTCCTAACCAAGACGTGGGAGCGTATATACGAAGGACCGGAGACGGACGACGCGAGGTGAGCAACTCGAAGCGCCCAAAGGCACAAAGGCATCTGGGCCCAAATAGCAAGTGGCATTTCCGAACGCCCACCGCTTCTGCAAGTCTGCTCCTGCCAAGTCGGGTGAACTGTCGGAAGTGCAGGATGGGATCCAGCAAAGGGTGAAGACGAGGAAGGAGGGTGGGAGACAGTCAGACACACGCTCTTTCCCTCCTTTTTCCTCTTGCCCTCTTTGCTTTTCCCTCGCGACTGCATTCAGTCCAGCCCAGTCCGCGAGTGAGACGCACTACCACCGTAGCGCGCATCTTAGGTAACTCGAGATGCTCGTCCAACCCAAGCAGCAATAATGCGACGCTCTGGCGTCACAGCACTCACCCGCCGTTGCAGGTCAGCGCCAGGGGTCACGCACTGCCTGCTGCCAACACTGGCCTGGCCCGCGCCCACTTCGGACCAACAGCCAGCCTCACGTCCCTCCTTCCCTCTCTCCTGCAGGGCCCCTTTTCCAGCCCGCCCAATTGTTCGCGGACGTTCCTTCCCTCGTTGTGCGATATGTGAGATACAAGTGAGATACACTGTAAGACTCGCCCAGTCGCTCCTGCCCGCCGGCGTGGTGTTTCTGACGTTGGTTGGGTCCAACGCCTTTTGATCTGCTGTCATCTCGGGACTTGGCCCGCCTCCCTCCTTCCCCCAACCGTCCCAAAGGTTGCTTTCTCTCATCCTTCCTTCCCTTTTTAACGTCCCTCACGTCTTCTCGCTATTTGTTCCTTCTCGTCCTTTTGTTCACATCGCCCCTTTGACAACATCTCGCCGCTTCTGCAGCGTCAAGCCTCACGCCTTACGACCTGCTTCTCACGCCGCTGGTCTGAACCGCCTTATCGCGCGCCCCCTCTTTTTATTAACAGCGGTCAACCCCCCTTCGCCCTGCACTCATCACACGAGCCCGACCAGCACCATCGCGTGTGCCGTTTCCCATATTCTTCGTCTCCCGAGACCTGCACGCCCTCCCACGTTTCTGGCTTCGACCACGCATGCTCTCGTGCGGCTCTCTCGAGGGATCCTTAATTAACCAGCCGACGCTCAGCCGATTCTCTCGAAAGCGAGCGGGCCGCCCTTCTTATTATCGGTCTACTATCGCTCGTTTCGCCTGCGCCTACAATCCTTCGCGCAACGTGTTACACGCCCACCGTGCCACCAGATCAAAGTCATCGACGTCAACACACTACCCTCAAAGATTAAAAAAGGCTTCACATAGCCGCCTCGTCTCGGTCTCGTCCATGAAATTGCGCTGAAGCCCGTCCTGTCGCGTCATCTGCCCTGTTATTCCCCTCTTCGTTCCTCTAGTCCGCACGCCGACTTTCACTAGCCCGCCCGCTTTCGGGACCCTCTTTGCGATAATACCCATCTCCCCATCGCTGATTACTGACAAAGACCTGGTCTATCTCCCCCGTTTACCTTGATCCGAGTGTGGGCGACGACGGCACTTTTGCGTTGCCGTCGTTTTCTTTTCCTCTTTTCCTCCCATCTGATCCCCTAATCATTTTCATATCTGCGCTGCATTTCCCATGGCGTTCCACCAGCCCACGCGGCAGGCCGTCCAGCGGCTGCCACGCGAGGAGTCGCAAGAGCGAGACGATACCCGCGTCTCCACCGTACTACCCGCCGCCCTCGAAGGGTCGCAAACATGGGTGCTCTTCTCGCCGAACGCGGACACGGCGACGACCTCGTCTGTCCTGGACTCGCTCCCGGAATCATCACAACAGACGGCGGGCCGGTCACGACTCAGTGATCTGGGCAGCTTGCGCAGCCTCGAGCCGTCCAACTATGCGTCCTCGTACGCGCAGTCGGCGTTTGCGCGCCCGGCGAACCTCCACCTCTCCCTCCTCACATCAGCATCCGCACGCTCTCAAGTCAACAACGATGAGGCTGTCATGAGCGACGATGGCCGGCCCGACGCTGAAGACGACGCCGAGCTCGACAGCTTGGACAGCCACCTCCCCGACTTTCGTCCAACCACACAACAAAACCAGGCACAAGGACAGCAGTTACCACCCCATATGACCGCCACGGCCACAACTACGGTCAACCTACCGACGCATGACGGTCTTGGTTCCTTCCGGTTAGGCAACGCCGCTGGCATGAGTGCTGCCGTGCAGGAGCACCTCTACTCGTTCGAGCAGTTCAACCCGCGGCGGGTGACGAAGCGGCGGCGCGAATCGCTGGATTTGGCGCAACTGCAGGCCGACGATGAATTCACAGAAGACATTGAGCGGACACGACGCATTGAAGCGTGGCGGTGGGAGCACAGCCGCGTGCTGCTCGAAGAAATCCAGAAAGAGACCCGCCGGCGGCGAGGGTCAGAGCTGTCTGCACGACGCAGTCGTGCCAGTGGTGCTGCGAACGCAGCCCTCGCGGCAGGCGCCGTTGCTGGAGACAGCACGGCACAGGCAGAGGCGAGCGCCGACTGGCACGACCAGGAGGAGGACGACCGTTTGTTGAAGCTTCGCAAGGCAGCTGGCGAGGACGGTGGTGAGCCGAACGAGGGGCTGTGGTCGCGTATTACGCGTAAGTTCATGCTCGAAGTGATGGGCATCGACGACCGTATCCTGTCTGTTCTGTTTGGCGAAGATCTTGCCACTGGCGAGGAGCAGGACGACGAAATGGACCTCTCTTCGACACCCCGTGCATCCAACCCTCTGTTAGAAGCGGCCGCGGCCGGCATTGACTCGGCCGACGTGGGCGCTCACGATGACGACTCTTCGTCTTGGCAGCTGCGCATGCTCGAGCGTATTGCAAAGGAGCTGGGTTTGTTCGTGCACTCGCACGTCAACTCGCACCCGGGGGCTTTCTCAACGTTCACCCGTGTGCAGCAGATGCCGCTGCCGTACGCCGGCCTGCCGGTTATTCCCGAGGCGATGACACCTGCGACCCGCGTTCTAGGCAGCGAACACGAGGCGGGTGCGGCCTTTGGTGAAAAGACAACCGACGACATCACGCCTACCGGGACGACTGCATCTCTTCCCCGTTTCAAGCCAACAATTTACCAAGCACGGCCAATGGACATTCCCGGCCAGGCGACGGAGAACACAGCCGCTGCGGCTGCAACGGCAGGACCTGCTGGTAGCGCTGCCGCAAATTCAACGTCGTCGACGCCCACGCCCGCGCAAGCCTTTACGCAGGATGAGTGGGAGCAGGACCTAGACATCAAGCTTGTGTTCCGGTACCTGCGGTCGCGCTTCTTCTCTGGGTCTGGCTCGGCCAGCAACCACGCGCACCGCCACCACCTGCACCACCACGCACACCACCACGGCCACGGATCGGGTGGTAGCAGCAGCTCCATGAACATGAACTCACAAGAGGCCGCGGCCAAGGTGGCCCGTGTGCGCCAGCACCACCCGCTGGTCGGGCGGGGTACGTCGGCTGCGCGGCAGACCGGCGAGCGGCGGCCCCCCATGCCGGCGTTCCGCAACATGAACACGACGAATGTGGTGGCGCCTTCGAGCCCGATCCTGGGGATGCGCCATAGCCACGGTCACGCGCACGGCACGGCGACATCGTGTGCCAGCCAGAGCACGCGGCGGTCGGCGCGGCGCAGCAGCATCTCGTCGCGGCACTCGTCGCGGCACTACTGGGACATTGGCGGGTCGATTGGAACCGGGTCGATGATTGCGTCGGCGGGTCCCATGGGCAGCTGGGGCGAGGTGTAAAGGCAATAGAGGAGGACCATCCTACTTTTTATTTCTCAAACGACATAGGGGCAGGGTTGATCTATGTGTCATTTTTGTCCTGCAGCACTCTGTTTCTGCTTTTCTTCATTTCATTTCTTCATTCTTCTCCATTTCTTCATTTTTTATCATTGTTGGGCATGCATGTCGTGGGCGTTTTTTACCATGTAGTATATGTTTCCATTTTTGTTCACCTGTCTTTATTTTTCTTCTTCTTCTCCTCTTTATTTACTTCTTTTTTATTTCTTTCAGTTAACGGGCACATCTCCTCACGTTATATACACGGACAGACTCAATACGATGCATACAATTGGAGACAACCTGCGTGCAGATGTGTGCATCGTACTTTTGTACATGGGTACACGTTGTGAAGCGGACGATGCCGCAGTATGTAAAAAAGGATTGGGTGCCGACGTTCCAAGACGTGGCCTTTTTAGCAGCCTCGTCTACGGAGACCGGGGTCTATTGGCGTCTTGATAGAGGCATGCGTGAGAAAGCTCGCGGGGCATCTGAATATGTGTGTGCACAAAGCCGAGGCAGTGTTCTTTCTTTTGACAAGACGGTCTACGGACAAATGCAGAGGCCGCTTCGAGCTATTTTTTTATTATCACGCATCACGCTGTGACTCTCTGTGTACAGCCTGACGATGGCCATGACGCAACACGACGCACGTCGGACGGCGAGTTACTGGTTGGTGATGAGGTGTAAGTCTTTGTAGAGCACGGGGCACGGGACGTGGGGCAAGGGCCACAGGGCACAGGGCACGACGTGTGATGAAGATACTAGGAGCATGTCGTATGTAAGATGGCTATGGTGCGAGTAGAGCGTTGGCTAGGAATGGATGGGCACGACGGAACGACAGCGGGAAAAGATGAGATGGCGTGGGCAGCGGTGCACAGCACGAGGAAGGAACGCTCTTGCTGTACGGGAGGACGACAGAGGGAGGATCGTCCCACGGGGCGCTAGCCTCATGGGCGGGCGGCGTGAGACAGTCCAACTGTGCTGTGGTGAACGATGGCGTACTCGTATCGATCCGGACGCAAGGGGTGCCTTTGTCCTGTGTCTCAATCGTTTTGCTCTGGCCTCTTTTCTCTCCATCTCGGCCTGTCCCTCGTCTGTTTCAGACAACCCCTTCATCCCTGGATACTTTGCTTTTGTAAAAGCAAAGAAAAAAGCCTCACAACAAACACGTAGAGAACAAAGGACAAAAGAAAGGGATTGGCGCTTCCGAGACAATAGCAATGAAAAGAAAGGAGAGATCGATGTGTCGTCCTATCCGCCAGAGCGCCGAGCAAAAGAGGCGACGTGTAAGTCGGATCGAGAACCGACGAATGACGGCTGCGAGATGCTCCCGGTTTGTTTGTTTACGGAGGCTAACGAAAGATGTGCTTCAGACGTGTTCGAGCCCGCTAGAACAAAGAAAAGGGCAAGCAAAAGAGAGCCCAGAGCGCACGCCAGCAGGCGTGCCGGCCGCTCATTGGGCACCGCTAGAAGCAAAACGCGTGGAGCACGCGCTGGGCCGCGAGTCTAAATTTGCGGTTCATTGGTGCTAAAGTGGTTTTTGACCTTTTTGACAGGGGTGTTTAATGGAAAAGACCGCGCTGGGCGGCCTAGTGAGGAAAAGAAGTGAGCGAAACGGCAGGGGTAGGAAGTAGTCATGCGAACACAATTGGGGGGTTAGGAAAGAAAAGGAAAAAGAAGGAAAAGGATAGAAAAAGAAGAAAAGGGAAGGAAAGAAGACGCCGGGACAGAGAGGGAAGAACCGACGCCGTAAAAGTACCGCTGCCGGCCGGTCTTGCCTCGTTCTTTCCCTCGATATCGGTCCTCTTTGTTTCCCAAAAGGGCCTTTTACGGTGTGCCAAGTTGTGAGAGAGAAGGAGCGATGGAGGGGGAGTGTCCTCAGCCTTGGTCTGTTCACCCCCACAGCGCAGAGACAGGGTCGCATGCATTCGCCCTTTTATCCCCCCTCCGCCCTCTGGCTGCCTGCTGCCTAGCCTTTCGACCTGCAGCACGGGTGCGCAACCCGCGCAAGGTGTGTCGTAGCTTGCGGCAGGCGTCTAGGCGCCCCAACCTGCGGCATGTCGTAGAGGGTGGCACGGCGGACATTTGAAGGGCGCGCGCTGAAATCCGCTTTTTCGTTTCGTTTCTCGCTCTTTCCCTCTTTCCCTTTTCCCTTTCTGCTCCTTCCTTCCACCAACTGCTGTACGCCGTCAGATCTGCACGTTTGTTGTTGTTGTGCTCTTGCCCGTTCTGGCGCCAGAATCTCCTGCAAAACCCACGACCTCAGCTCCACATCTCCACACCACCTCGACCGGGCTTGCCTGGCTTGTTCTGCATCTGCGGTCCTTTCTCTCTACCTCTCCGGCTCTTTTTTAAACTCGATTCGTATCCTCAGGCTCCCGCCAGCGAACTACTGCCCGAGCCTTTCGCCTAGCGGACGGCTTGTTCCTAGAACTTCCTGTGCTCTCCACTGTCTTCTTCGTGCATGTCTGGAGCGCTCCTTCCTCGTCTCGCCGTACTCGTATCTCCTCCTGCTTTATTCTGCCTCCTGCCTCTTTCCCGGCTTTGGTGCTCCGGCTGCTCGTCAACACCACCTGCGCCCTTGCCGCGTACCCACACACCCCTGCCTATCCGAGTACCTGCTTCTCCTCCCACCTCCTCCTGCCCACCCTGTGCCCCAGCTCCTTCCTCAAGAATTCCCCAATTGCTCGTCGTGTCTTGTCCCACGCCTTACTTTGTACTGCACTTTTACTTTTTTTGGTCTTGTTCGTTCCTTCCTCGCACTTCCATCCCGCAATCTTCTCGAACATTTTTCTAATTTGGGCAATTCTGCACTCGTCAACCCCTCGTCAACCTGGTCGGCATCCCAGAATTCTCCCCTTTTCCTCCGAACTTTATCATTCTTATTCCTATCCTTATCTTTTTCACACACCCTCCCGCCTACGTTCGTCGCCTTGTCCACAACGCACGTTATCAACTTTTTGCATATTTCAAAGCGCTTGTGACCAGCTTCCAGAGCGCTGCCCCGCATCGCGATATTATTTACGAGTATATATTTATATCGAGCCTCTTCCCCTGCCTCCCCTCCGGGAAACCCTCTCGATCTCCTTTTCGATCCTTCTCGCGCTCTCGGCTGTGCCCGCTGTCTTCCTATATGCCCGGATTAGCCTGGTCAGTCCTCGTCCGACCTCTCTTATCTTGTTGGCCCATCCGGCGGCCGACAACGATAATACATCCTTCTTCCCCTTGTCCTCAGGACTTTTCGCCTGAGGCCGCATCTCGGCCGCCCTTCCGGCCGCAGCTGGCCCTCTTTCCTCCTCGGACGGCCCCTCAAATTAACCGCTTTCTCGTATCACAGTGCCATGCCCTACCCCGACTCCTGTTCGTGAGCTCTCCACGAGCTCTTCGTCCTACCAAAATACCGACGCAAGCTGCACTTTGTCTCGCCCCAGCCTCCTCCGATACACCCTCTACTTCTTGGAGCACCAACAGCCAACGTCTTTCTCGACCAACATCATTACCTGCCGTTCCTGGATTTTGGACGCGCCAAAAAAGCCCGCGCCGGTTGGTGTAAGACCAATTCCGCGCGGATCGCGTTTCCTTTGTTGTTGGCCGTCGTCTCCCGGCCACTAGTCTAGGCAACACCGCGGCCCCCGCGCTCCCCCCCTGATAGGACGGCTGTCTCCCGGAGATGACCTCCGCCGGAGCTGCCAATGGCCGCGACTTCCTTCGACGCCGCTGCTGCCGTTGCCGCCCTGTCGTCCAATGATCATGTGCACGATCATGCTGCGCCCACGTCCTTTGTCTTTGACATATACGACGACAGCGCGGCGAGGCCGCCTGCAAACGACGCGCAGCTCGTGCCACTGCAGCAGAAGCAACAACAACAGCAGCACCAAGAACAGCCACAATCAACTCCCCACCCTCAAGCATCACCACGCCTCCCTGATGGACCTTGCAACTTTGTGGACCTGAGCCATGGATCCAGCGGCACCCAGTGCGGCTGCCGTCGCTTCTGGAGCCGAAGCAACAACAGCATAGCCGCCACGCCTATGACACCGAGCTTTGGAGCTGGAGCCCTCACCCCAGCCAACAATTTTTTCAACGGAAGCCTTGCCGGATTGGATGCCAGCCAGACCGGCTGGTGCATGTGTTCACATCATGCCTGTTTCCACGACCACACGCCCAACGGTGGGACATCACTGGACCGGGCATCGATCACTACATCATTCTTTACTACTGCCGCAGCACCCACTGGGGCACCATTATCTTTATCAGGGAAATCATCAACACCACAGCCATTATTACCCTCATGCTCAACTTCATTCCCCGGGCAGGAGAATGAGCGGCCGCGGCCGCGCCGGGAGCCCCTTAGCCCCGTCCAGGATCTAGATCAAGATGACAGCCGTCAGGAAGCGAACCGCGACGACCAGGCCCTGCCAGATATCTCGTTTGGGTTCCCCTCCGACGTCCCTGCCCACCTGGATTCGTCCTTTGTTGCCATGATCACCGACGCCGCGCGGGAGAGCCGCGACCTGATCATGGCAGCCGCCGAAGCAGAGGCGGCCGAAGACGAGGTGGCGACCGAGGACGATGAGGCACCTGAGGCACCCGCCGATATTACCCCGGCTCCTCCAGCGCCGCCAGCGCCTCCGTCTACTGCTACCTCCATTGCCGGCCCTCCCGCTGATCACTCGATCCCAGACACGCTCAGCTGGGGACCGTATGGCATGTCTGCCCGGGGCGACGTGGCTGCCGCTGCTGCAGAGTCTATTTTTACCTCAAATCCCCACGCCGGCCTACTGCCAATTTCTCAGCAGCCGCCACCATCTACCATAACCACCACATCCTACACCAGTCAGGTGCGGTACATGCGGCCTTTTGCTGGCAAAGGCCTGCAAACACTCACACAAGCCGCGTCGGCACCACTTTCGTCTGGATCGCCTCTTCGGCAACTCCCGGAGCAACAATCAGCCTCGTCGGCTGCTCGCCCTCTCGGGCCAGAAAGTCTGACGAACGCTGTGCAGGCGCATGAAGCGCGTCTCAACAGGCTTGAAAACCCCTCCTTTTCTGCGTCTGCATCCTCAGTATCGGCATCATTCGCCGCCACCCAGGCCCATGAAGAGTGCCTTGAGCGCCACGATCACATGGATCTCCGCGTGACCGAGCTCGCGTCGCGCTTTGACGAGTTTGAACGGTACCACGTCAACAACGACAACGACGCGGCCACCGTGACGGCGAGCAGCATTGTGTCTGTACCCGCGTCTGGTACGCCATTGTCGACAACAACGAGCATGGCCAGCCGCACGTCAAATTCGGCCCTCGTCACAGATCCCGCCATCCTGAGCCAGTTACAAGCGCTCCAGGAGCACGTCAGCCTCTTACAGCAGCAGGCGCTTCCTTCGCCTTCACGGCCCTGGCTGCTCGAAGTCGTCTTCCTTCCGTTCCCCCTCAAAGGTGTCTGGGTGGAAGCCGTCCAGTTTGGCGCGGCCGAGGCCGTGGCCGCAGCTGCGGCGGCTCAGCGAAGGCAAGCCGGCGCAGCGCCTTCTAGTACCAGTAACGCTGACGGCGACGACGAGTGGACGCAGCCTGCACAACGAGCAGATACACCTCGGCTGCTGCCTCGTGCCTGCATACCCGGCCGCAACATTGACCGCCGCTTGCGCAGCCGCGGCCTCGTCCAGACGCTGACAGTGCGCGGCGCCGATGCTCGCAGCCTGCAGATGGCCATGGCCACGGCTTTTGGGCCTGTTCTGCGGTTGGTGACTTCAAACAAAAGTGCAGCGGCAAGGCAGGAACGCCGGTCTTCGTCATCTGCCACGTCGCAGTTCCTCGCCCTGCAGCAGCCCTGGGTTCCTTTGCGTAAGGTCCACAAGGACTCGCGCCTGCGCTTCCTCACGCGCTCGGAGATGTTGACGCCAGCCATCTGGGATGCCAGCTTTATGACAGCTAGTGTCGTCATGAAGGCATCAGGCGGTCTGCACCGTCTCTTCGTCACGCAACCCGACGCCTACCTGCAAAATCGGCAGGCGTATGCACACGGATGTTCGTGGCAGCAACTGCATGAAATGCCCCAGGTGCAGGTCGATCTCGGCGACAACGATTTCGGTATCGACGATGCGTGCTGGGCATGGGACAGCAAGTTGGATGAGCCGCCGACAGCCTCGACTTCTGGGTCGTCTTCGTCTGCCTCTTCTTCGCCACTCATGTCCTCCAGTCGCATGGGTCGACCTTCGCCCTCGCCGTTCAGTCGGGGCACGACACCGATGAGCCATGCGCGGGGCCCGACAACCCACCGTGCTTCGTATCCGTCGATGGTACCGACAACAGCAACGATGGCGGCGCGCGCCCCTGCCGCCGCAACCGGTCGGTCTCATTCTGTGTCCGTTGGTACCTCTGGGTCGTCTGATCAGTTCTTCACTGTCGCGCAGTCGCCTATGCAACACCGCCTTCAGCAGCAACAGCATCTACACCAGATGGCGCCGGGAACAGGCGGCCCCACAGCGCCGATCACTCAACGCCGGTCTCTGTCGCCTTTTTTCTCGTCGTCTTTGCCATCTGGCGCTCGGCGTGTTCCGCCACCCATTCGCACAACCTCGGTGCCTGTACCGCACCAGGCGGCCAGCCCTGTCATGATGCGGGGTGCATCGTCTGGCGCTGTCAGCAGACGCCGGATCCATTCAGCAGGCAGTAAGCATGCTGCTGCTGCCTCCGCTGCTGTGGCGCCTCCTCTGTCTGCCGGCGTCAACAAGCGAAGCCGCCACCGTAGCACGCGCTCGCCCAGCTTTGGCGGGTTCTGGCCTCGCAACACGCCGCGTTACAGCCGTAGCCCGAGCGTCACACCCGGCCCTGGCCCCACGTGGGCTGTTCCAGCCGACGAGCAGCATCTGCTCCAGCAGGAGCTGCGCCAGCATCGCCAGCAACACCAGCCAGCACCACAACGCGTCCGCGGGACCACACCGTTTGCCTACGCAACGCCGTACAGCACAACCGCCGGTGCGGACCACCCACCCACGTCTGCGTCGTCCATTGCCAGTGGTAGCGGCCGGCGCAAGAGGCAGCGGCAGCATCGCCAGGAGACCGAGCAGCGGTACCTCTGGAACAGCTGGCACGGTAGCCGCGGCCCTATGCCTGCTGTCATGAGCCTTGGAAACGGTGGTCAGCAGTACTACGACGACGACGATATGATGATGGTTGCCTACGACAGCGACGACGTCGACGACTTTGACTACCCCATGACGCAAGACGGCGACGAAGACGACGATGATGATGACGAAGATGACGACATTGAAGTATACGAAGACGAGCAAGACATGTTGGGTCTGGGCGACTTCCCTAACCAGGGTCACGAGCATGACCATTACTACCTCCAAGAGCAAGGCCGCTCGCTGCACGGACAACTCCTGCCCAAGGACCAGCCGCGGCCAGGGATCGAGTCCGACGGCAACGATGATGATGACGACGATGATGAGGACTACATTGGACATACGTTTGGCGGCCAACGCCAGCACCTCAGCGGCACGCAAGACAGTCACGACGACGACGACGAAGACGAGAGCATGTCAGACAGCGAGAACCTAGACCCGCTTTCGCTGTCGTTGTTTGAGGACAACAATGCGGAAGACGAAGAGGAGCAGCAGCAAGACCAACAACAGCAACAGCAGCGGCAAGACGAGCCGCAAGAAGAGGAGCACCACTCGGACCTTAGTAGCCAGCCCAGCGAGTATCCCAGCACCCGGCGGCCGTGGCGGCTGGCGTCATCGAGTACCGGCGTTGCTGCCTACAAGACCAGCGCCGCGCAGCAGCATGGCCAAGACAACCAAATCAAACCCAACCACGACGACAACACGGGCATTGGCTTCAAGATCCACGAGGACGGCGACGCTACCAATCTGTGATACAAATTTAGATGAGAATATTCTTTTCACTCATTCCTGCCACGAGGAGTCTGGTCTCTGGCCTCTTCTTTCCGCTCTTTATACAGCCATTTCCTTTGTCAGACATGTTCCAACATATATTTACGGAGGGTGTATCTTTGCTCAATTTTCTGCTTCTGGAGTTTCGTCTTTTTCTCGGCCCTGTCTTCCTTCTTTTGGATTAATAGCTGGTGTTTTAAGGGACCGATGAACGGCCTGTGGGTTAGCGTTTGATTGATTTGATTTGATTTTTCTGGTCATGTATTCATGCTTCACAGGGAGTGGTTCGGGAGATTTGCTCTACGTGAGAACGGCGTTTTAATGTCTGGCGTTTGGTCATTTACTTGTGGTTCTTTCCGGACTGAGCCAACAAAAGAGAGGGTGGTCACTTGTGTCTGGACTCTGTATACGTTATCACCTACGTTTTTATCGTACCACTCCTCTTATTTTCATGTTCATTTTTATATTTATTGTCATACATTCATTATTCATTATGATCATGTCTCATCTTCTTTTCCCCTATTCATACCACCGCTCGTGCAAGGACCGCAAGTCTGCGCCCCCGACCTCGCGCAGATACCCCGTCAGCGCCTCGGCACTGTTACCAGCGTCCCGCTCAATCGTCGTCCACCCATTGCCAAAGTAGTGGTACCGGTTGCGCTGGGCCTGTGATGTCCGGCTCCGCTCAAACTCGAAATCCTCCCAGCGCGGGTCCAGGCACGTCTGGATGCGATGGTGACCAGACCCGGGCCACCACACAAGGGTGCGGCCCCCTTCTTTACCTTCTTGCTCATCTCCTTGTGCCGTAGGCGCCTTGAGCCACGAGCTGCAGTTGTCGCTGACTACTTTATCGCGAAAGTGGCCCAGACAGTATGCATTGAAGTCCTCAGTGGCCTCCCGGCTCGGCGTGATGCTGCGGTACTGCTGCAGCTGCATCTTGCGCAGCACTTTGGCAATGTACGTCGCCGACAGCTCCACCTGCAGCGGGATAGACCCACCGCCGCCGTTGCTCTGGGCCTGTAGCACAAAAAAGTAGTTGGGCATGTCGGGCGCCATGACGCCAAAGTAGGTTTCGGGGTAGCCTGTGGCACCGTCGGCGGCCCAGTCGCGGCGAAGGTCGACTCCGTTGCGGCCAACAATGGGGAAATGCGGCACAAAACCGTTCGCAAAGCCCGTGGCGGCAATGATAACGTCGACGGGCCGCTCGACGCTGTCCGCTGTGACCAACCCCGTGGCGGTGGCGACCACGAGGGGCGTGTCAACGTAGGTCACCCTGCCGTCTTCTGTGCCCTTGACAATGGTTTCGAGGTAGCCCGGCGCGGGTGTCAAGCGCTTGCAGCCGGGTGCAAAGTCTGGGACCAAGCGGTCCAGCCACGCCTGGCTGCCGCCGACACGCTGGCGCATGGTGTCAATGCAGGCGGTGCGCAAGGCGTCATTCTCGGGGCTACCGAGAATGTTGCGCTGGAACTTGGTGTGTAAGTTGGCCTCGATTGTACGGCGGTAGGCGAGGTAGGCAGCCGGGTCGGCCGCAAAGCCGGCCTTTTCTGCATCGGTATACTGGTGGGCGCCCGGGTTGTCACCCGTGGCTTCAACGAGGTTCTTTTGGAAGGTCGGTGTGATCCATACGCGCGAGCGCACGTAGTGGTCGACATGGGCGGCGTGTGGTGCCACCTGGGGCAGGATCTGTTGGCCGCTGGATCCGTTACCGATGACAGCAACACGCTTACCAGTGAGGTCGATTTCTAGATCCCAAGCAGCAGTGTGGACGAGAGTGCCGGTAAAGGTGTCTACTAGGCCAGGAATGTCGGGCAGTTTGGGTCGACTCAGGCGTCCCTGGGAGTTGATGAAAAAGGGTGTGGTCTTGTGGAAGGTCGTCTCGGTGTTAAGATCTTTGATAACCAGGTCCCAGACGGCACCGTCGGCAAGCCAAGTGGCAGATAAGAGCTCGTGTCTCAGGCGGATGTGAGGGCGGAGGCCGTAGTCGTCGACGAGCTTTTCGTAGTACGCGCGGATCTCGGGGCCGGTTGGGTAGTACTCGGACCAGTTCGGGTTGGGAGCAAATGTTGTCTCTGTTCTCGTGTATGGTTAGAAGGTTGCATAACAAGTGAAGAGGTAGAGTTCTGGGAGGAGGCAGTGGTGAAATACGGTAACAGTGTGACGGTATGTCGCAACGCACACCAGGATAGATGTTGGCGGCCCAGGTGCCGCCCTGGAATATTAGTAACAGTCACTATGAGGGGTGAGGTACATTACATATCCATGGGTTGCCACATCCAAAGTCACTTACAATCCGGTCTTGCCGATCAAAGAGGACGTACTCGAGGTTTGGGACTTTATGGGAGAGCAGGATGGCTGTGATGATGCCACCAAGGCCAGCGCCGACGATGACGACCTATGTGTTGTTAGGCATGCCGTGTATTGAAGACCGTATGACCATATCGGTATCCAAGCACCCCGGGTTTCAAAAGACTCACCTTGATCGGCGGATGCGGATTTAGAGGCTCATCGTCGGCCACAAACATGGCGTCCGGCGGCATGTCGACCGGGGCCGACGCTGCCCGCGACGGAAAGTTGGATACTGGCAGCGGACGAGTATAAAGTGTAGCGAAGGATGATGGTACTGACGGGCCGTTGCAGATAAAAGTAGAAAAGGGAAAGGTAAGAGAAAAGGAGCAGCGATCACGTCGTACAAATAGTGGCTATGAAGGCTTCGCAGATGGGATGGACAAAGAAGGAAAGAACGATGCGGGCTACATCCCCGCCATCAAAGACAAAGCGAGAGCACTCGACTATACAAGGAAGGATCGCTAACAGGGCAAGAACGACCGACCAACAACGAATAAAACGAAAGAGACAGAAGCCAAGCAGAGCCAGCACAGAGATGCATCTGCATTCTACGCTCTTCTCCCTCCCTCTCTTGGAGCATGTTGGGCTCGTACAGGCGCGATCGTATTAGTCCACCACTCTCCGTAGCGATCGCGACACTCGTCCTGCAATCGAGGTTAAACTTGCGCCAGTGCCCCCAGATTCGTTGCTTGTCTCTAGCCTTTAGACCCGGCCGCTCCATTCCGACACCCCAAGGCCCCCCCCGACGCCATTACCGAGCCTGCAGACGTTATCGCGTCCTCGTGGCTGTTTCTCCGTGGCTTTGCCCGGCACGAACAGTGCCGAAGAAATGATGTCCACGAGCTAGGGTCTGTCATTCTGCACGCTTGGCTCCTCCCGCGGGCAGACCCACCCGCAACCGGTAGCCTGGGAAGGGATGCACAAGCGACATATTGCGGACTTGCGGACAGCAGGAGCGACTGGCCTAACGTCGTTTACTGAATATCGTACTTCCGCACTCCGTATTATCATTTGTCCCCTAGACTGCGACGGAGTAAGCTACTGTACGTCGTGCTGTAGCGGTCTGCAGCGCTTTGCTGCGGACGGTACCACCGCTGCCCTTTTGGAGACAAACGTCGTTCAAACTGCAGTTGACCTGCGCTTGAACTGCGCTTTGGTCGGGGCTCCATCCCGATCGCACACTGACGTTTGAGACATTCTGCCAGGAGGACGAAAGGAAGCGAAAATATAAGACAGAGGTGTCTCCTTTTTGTCTCGTCCCTTTTCTCTTACTGTCCTCTCTTCTCCTTTTCTCTTCTTTTGTTCTCTACGAATGTTTTGTCTTCATTGCTTATCGTTGCTCACACCCATTCGTCTGCGTTTCTCTCCTCCTCGACCTCGACCGCCCCCCACACAGAGACGGCGTTTTCCCCAGCACCCGCGAACCAATCAAACAGCCAGCGAATATTGAATACTGCTGCAAAAGCTGAAAATATGGGACAAATCCGGCACTCCATACGACGTCGCCCGGGATCCGGCTTCAAGGAAGCGTGCTGATTTGCTGGGCTCTGGGTTTCTAGGAATTCCAGGAAACGTCGACAGCCTGATGAGGAGCGGGGAGAGGGGAGAAGCGACTCCCAAAGTATGGCCAAAGTTTGGTTCATGCCAAGACGATGCGTGCGAATCCGGACGACAATGGGGGCGGATGGCTCGTCCCGTCGGCAGGCAACGACGAGGAAACAGAGAACTAGCGGGAGAGTCTCATCTAGGGAACACGGACGACAGTTGGGGGTCAGAATGACGAGGAAAATACGAGAAAGACGCGCAAAAACAAAGAAAGAGCTAGGAAGCGAAATGCGTGATGGACAAAACGAGGCAAGCGGCCACTCGAGATGGGGGTCGCGGGGGAGAAAAGGGACAGCAGAAAGAGGGGCGGCGAGGCGTGAGTGAAAACCACGACAGGTTGACCGCTCTTTGGCCTGGATCGCGAGATATAAGAAGAGAAGAGCAGAGGTTTGTTTTTTGGAGCTTCTTGTGAGCTTCGTTTTTTTTCTCTATTCTCTTGTCCTTTTCCATCTTGCTTCGCTCCTTCCCTGCAAAACTTCTTGGCTCCTTCTTTATTCAGGTGTTCATCCCTTTGCTCTTGCCCACGCTAAACCGGTGGTCTGGGCCCCTCTAGCCTCGCTTTGCCCCCCTCATCTTCAACGCACTAAACGACCCAGGACGGAGGAAAGAGCAGTAGCGGCATCGCTAGCCTGTGACGTTTCGCCATTGTCCCATTTTTCTGCTCGCTTCGGTTTTCGTCGCTTTGAAACGATCGACGATCCGCACATCCTCGCTTGTCCTTGCACGTTTCCCATTTGTCCACAACTGCCGCGTGCACGTTGGACAGGGGTTTGGCAGCAAATCGACAATCGCGAGATCCACGGACCGCACCCGTGCATCCAAGGACGACAACGACGTTGTGCATCATACGTTGACATCGTGCATCGTGCATCGGCGACTGAGACACGACACTCGGCCTGGTCTAACATTGCCTGCCGTTGCCTCTCTGTTGGAGAATGGGCAGCTGAGAACAGACGACAAACACCACTCGCCAACGTGATCAGCACGGTTCGTGAGGGGTGTTGGCAGATTGGTCGACGACGTTGCACAGAAGGTGATCTTCAATATCATTCGAGGTAGCACTCGGTTTGCCTTCTTCTCCCTCCTCCTCGTGATGGCCGAAAAAGACATTGTCGTCGACTCTACCGAGGCCATGGCCGACGACTCCACGACCTCGCCCGCGGCAGAGAACGACGATGGCCTCCCGCATTCCTCCTCCCCCTCTTCTCCCTCGCCACCGACGCCCCGCCGTCGACGTCTCGTCGGCATCGTCTGGGACTCTCTCGATAAGTCGCCCGAAGACCGCCGCCTCATTGCCAAAATCGACTGGTTTATCCTCAGCTACGTCTGCCTCGCCTACTTTGTTAAGTACCTCGACCAGACGAACGTGTCCAATGCCTACGTCTCGGGCATGCAGCAGGACCTGCACATGGTCGGCAACGACCTCAACTACCTCACCACATATTGGACCATTGGCTACATCATCGGCCAGATCCCGTCACAAATTATCATGGCCACCTATGTGCCGCCCAGCATCTGGCTGCCCGCCCTCGAGCTCACCTGGAGCCTGCTCGTGATGGGCATGGCTGCCTCCAAAAACCTCACGACCGTCTACGTGCTGCGGTTTTTTATTGGCCTGCTCGAGGCCTCGGCCTACCCAGGCATCATGACCTTGCTCGGCAACTGGTACCTCCCCGAGGAGCAGGGCAAGCGTGCCTGCATCTACCAAGCCTCGTCGAGTGTCGCCCAGATGTTTAGCGGCTACCTGCAGGCCGCCCTCTACTCCAACATGAACGGCGTGCACGGCATCGCCGCCTGGCGCTGGCTCTTTATATTTGATGGCATCATCGGCGTGCCCATCGCCCTCTACGGCTTCTTTGCTATCCCCAACAGTCCGACCACGACGCGTGCGCGCTGGCTCAAGCCGCACGAGAAGCAACGCGCCATTGAGCGCATGCAGAGCGTCGGCCGCCGCGCGCGGGGCCGCCTGACCGTGCGCACGGTTGTGGATCTGTTCCGCGAGTGGCCCGTCTACCTGTTTACGGTGTCGTTTGTGTGCTACATCCAGGCCACGCGCGTCTACACGTACTTTAACGTGTGGCTCAAGGCCACGGGGCGCTACTCGGTGGAAAAGGTCAACCTGATCCCCACGGCCGGCTTCGGCATTCTTGTGTTCTTCACGCTTGTGTTCGCCTGGACCAGCGACGGCCTGCAGACGCGCTGGCCCATTATCGTCTGGGGCGCCTCCATGTCGCTCATCGGCGCCATCATTCTGTCCGTGACCGTGACGCACGACCACGCCGCCGACCCCAACATCCCCGCCATTTTGGCGGGTTTCTTTTTGACGTACTTGACTACGGGCACCGCCGGCGTCTACATGACGTATATCACCGAAGTACTGGGCTACAACTACCTGCACCGCGCCATGGTCATTGCGCTCACCGACACCATTGCCTACGTGTTTGTGGCCTGGCTGCCGCTCATCACCTTCAACACGGGCGAGGCGCCCTACTTCCACATTGGCTACAAGATCACGGCCGTCTTTTTGGCGCTGCAGATTGTCACCATCATGATGGTGCCCGTTGCGCTGCGCTACTTTCCCGTAGGCAAGTACGAGCGCAACGAAGAGGAGGAAGACGAGATCACGGCCAGCAGTGCCCGAAAGGAGGAGGGCGCGGCCTCAGCGGCGGCGGCAACGCCCGGTTCCGGCACCATTACCGATGGAGTGGTCACTACCGTATAGATTGCTGTTTGGAGTTGGATATATTTACTCATGTCTTTTTTTGGTTATGTGGTATGGACAAGGGACATCTCTGGTGATTTATGATGCGTCTTACTAGATATTTATGATTACGACAGATCGAATGCAATTGATAAAGTCATTGTTGACTTCTTACTTTCTTTTCGGTCCCTTTATCTTCTTTTGATGTCTTTCCATGGCTTTGTCTCGTTTTTACATTTATGCTGTCAAACTGTTGATGGCTTCTGGTAACGTCGTTTGGGGAACTGCAAATATGTTCACTAAATCCCCGAGGGCAGCCTTAAAGCTCACTGTAAAATCTGATGAGGCATAGCACCCAGAACCCCCGCAAATGCCAAAGCTCACCCAAAACGACAGTCGCAATCAATTGGACGGATGGCGACAATGAAATGCAAACCGGGTACGGAGTACCGGCCGCCCTTTTAAAGTGAAGGGTAGACCCGCCGCGCATCCATGGGGCTGACTCTTTGTCGGTCACTGACGTTCTTTGATGGCTTTTTGGCTCTGGTCGCTCTCTATTCGTCTCAATTCGTCCCAATTCGTCCCGACTTCTTTGCTCTTTGGCTCTTTCCTCTTTTACTCCGAACTGTTGTACTGCCACGCGGATCACCAGCTAGGGACAAAAGCGCGGGCGTGCGCCCCGTCGCTCTTTCCTCTTTCCACTTTCTCCGGCTCCTTCCTCTTGATTCACGGGATATTTCGAGCCCATTGCTCCTGCCCTTTTTACGTCCGTCGTGCTTCCTGCCCGGTCGCACAGCCTCTCCGGTCGTGCCTGCCCTCTCCAGCGCCCGACCAAAGGCTAGTCTGAGCCCATAAAGGCCCCCAGCCCACAAAATCTCCCCCAAAAGTACAACTACGGTCCCCCTCTCCGCTCGCGCTCTGCTTTCCCTGGTCTCTCTGGTTTTCCCCCTTTTCTCTCAAGCCTCACTTTTCCTCTCGCGTCCCATCGAAAACCCCGTCTCCATCCGCCACCGTCCATCCTAATCATCCCCCATTACCCCCATCGCTCAGCCCCCTCCGAACCCAGCTTACACAAGAGTCGGGATCGCCTGCCCGACGAGCCCGTTCCGTCTTGTTCAATCGCCCCTCTCCCCCCAATCCCCCTCCTATTCCCTTCCCCCCCCGTCTCATCGCCCTTCTCATTTTTTTCCACTAAGCCGCTGCTGTGCTGCTGTTGCACTGCAAGCATTATTACCCGCGATCCGACCCGCTAGGAGTGTGCTGTTGCTCCCGCCTGGCCCTGGTCAGCCCTGGCCGTGGTGGTTCGCATTGTCCCCCGGTCTGACCCTGACACTGTGACCTCTCAAAGAGGTTGTATGTGCGTGCACTGCCGCATCCACCTGCAGCAGCCCTGCGCCCGCAGTCTCGGCATCATCTTGGCTGTGTGTGTGTGAGTGAGTGCTGGTGCGTGTGTAGTGTCCCTTGCCGCCTTCGGGTGACGCACGCACACTCACACCTCGAGTTTCTCAGTCTTTTATCACTTTTTCTTTTTCTGTTTTCCTAGACCCGCCAGCCGGATCCACGCTTGCAGGCACCGCCTGTCGGGCGACCCAGGCCGATCGGGGCGGCCCTTATCTCCTTTTTTTTTCCTCCTACGACTGGGGACAGACTGGGGAACGGCATTGGGCGATCGCCACGAACTGCCAAACACAGATACAACTAGAGGTAGTCCCTCCCCACAATGGACAAGTCGGGCCCCAGCACCCCCGACGGGGCCGGCTCGTGGCACCGCTTCCGCATCGAGAAGCCCCGGCCGGCACACACGCCAACGGCCCGGCGGCCCTCGGCATCAACGTCGGGGTCCAAGACGAGCCCGCGTATCAAGACGGACTACAGCATGGACGGCGTCGATGGCAGCGAGGGTGGTGGCGGCGGCCAAGGCGAGGATGGTGCGACGACCTCCGCCGGTGGCACCCCGTCCGTCGCCGCGCCGGGCAGCAACGGCACCGTGGCCATGTACGCCTGCATCCGCTGCCGCAACTCCAAGAAAAAGTGTGACCGTATCCTGCCCGAGTGCACTGCCTGCAAGCGGCTGGGTGCACGCTGCTTCTTCCCGTCGCCCGTCGCCAGCACCGCTAGTCAAGCTGCTGCGCTGCGCGCCCGTGTTACGTGGCTGTCCAACTTTGTCGACTCGCTGATGCCCGTCGGCTCGGCACCGGTCTCGTGCTACGACACCGGCTACGATCTACACTCAGTGCCGCATCTTGCACGGCTAACCGAGGGAGCAGCGGCCAGGGGATCCATCGCAGGAACCACAACCGGGCTTACACCAGGTTCCGGAGCAGCCCCGATTCCAGGAGCAATCCCAGGCCCCGGGTCAGGGCCAAGCATAGTGCCCCAGAACCCACCCGAGGACCACGACATGGACGGCATCCCGCCCGGACCAACATCCGTCGGCAGCATCCACCAACAACCGACACCCTCCAGCATGGATAACCCAGAACCGCCACCTATGCACCCACACCACGGGCTGCCACCCGCCACGGTACCACCAATTGCCGCCGCCAGTCGAACACCACGCTACAACGTCTCCGACGCTCTCAGTGTCCGTCCCCGGCTGCCGCCAGTACGATCGTATACGGCCAGGTTCAGCCACATGCACCTGGTACGTGCCTATTTCCGTCATATGCACCGCTCGTACCCCTTCCTCTACGAGGGGACCATCATCGACGCTGCCGAGTCGCACATTGGCCACGCCGTGTTCGAAGAGGGCCACAGCGTCGACCTCACGTCTGTGCGCCTGTACCTCGTCATGGTTGTGGGCCTGGAAGCCATTTCCCGCTTCGGCGGCACGAGGAGCGGCGGCGAGGCCTACCGCAATGGCATGGCCGGGCTCGGCCACCGCACGAGCATCAGCGTGGACATTGACGAAGACGACCGCACCATTGCAGCCGAGGCGCTCGCACAGGTGCGCATGCCGTACCAGGAGATCGTGCAGACCTGCCTCAGCAATCGGTCCATACCGGCGGTCGAGGTGCTGCTTCTGCTGACCATCTACGCGCTCTTTGACCCAGAAGGCTGGTCGCCCTGGGTCATTGTCGGCATGCTGGGTCGCGAATCCGTGCTGCTGGGCCTCAACCGCCGGGGCTCGGCCGACTCTGAGCCCAGCCAGATGCTGCAGCGCGAGTTCCGCCACCGCCTGTTCTGGTGCATCTTCTCCATCGACCGCCTCGTGGCCAGCGTCTACGGACTCTCACTGGCCGTGCAGGACTACGACTCCAACCTATCGCTTCCCGGTGTCACGACCGAGGAGTTTGCCGCCTCTGAGCAGGCCGAGCACATTACCACGCTGCAAATTGCGCGCCAGGCGATCGCCCTGCGCGACATTGAGGGCCGCTGCCTCTCGCTGGTGCACCTGGGTCACGGAGGACTGTCCCTGTCCCACCCGGCCGGACCCTTCCACCAGCACCAGCAGCAGCACCGCATGCTGCTGCCCAGCCTCCGGGAGCGTCGCGCCATGATCGACGAGCTGCGCGGTGCCGCGGACAACTGGTACACGCAGGGCACGCTCCTAGCTAGACGCGAGGCGCACGCCGTGCACTTCCACAACACCATTACATGGCTCAACACCAACTACCACGGTATGCTCATGCTGCTGTACTGCCCGTCGCTCTTCAACTCGGGCCCCAGCGAGCCCGAGGACCTCCTGGATCTGCACCGCACCATTGGCAAGTACGTCCAGAGCGTGCACGCCCAGTTCGTTGACCGCCAGCTGGCCCTTAACTGGACGACCATGAGCCGCATGCTACTGGTCTGCCGCATTTTGCTGCACACTTATCTCAATCTGTGCTGTGGAACACCCGCTCCGGGCAGCGGCGGGTACAGCGGCTATGGCAGTGTCGGTACGCCAGGATCGTCTTCCTTGCCGCCGGCCGCAGCTCCTGAACAATTGTCCACCATCGTAGCCGAGCAGCTCGACATGATCCTGCAGTGCGAGAGCATCCTGCGCGCGTTCCAGCCCACCTGGGCCTATGCACGCAGGGGTTCCATCCTGTACCGGCGTCTCGAGGCGGCTTTCCGCCGTCGCCTACGCCAGGTGCAGAGCCGCGATGCCGCCTTGGCCACCTCCTCGTCCATCGCGGCCGCCGTCGCGGCCAACCCCGAGATACCTGCCTACTACTTCCACAACAGCCCCACCGACCGTGGGCATTATACACATGGCAACCAGAGCCAGAGCCAGGGCTATAGCCACGCTGGCAACCACAGCCACCACCATACGAACACCATTCACGACTACCATAACCATGGCCACTACCCCGGCCAGGGCCACAACCACACGTCCATCTCGTCCGAATCGCCCGCGTCGCAGTATGGCGGAGGCGGCGGTGGTCTGCCGGCGCCCTCGTCGGCCGCCGCGGCCGCCGCGCGCAAAGAGGATGCCGACATTGCCAACGACATCCACGACATCTGCGATGAGGTCGAGGAGCTCATCCAGAAGTCGCTCGGCGTCGCCAGCACCTACAACTACCTGTCAGGCGAGCGGCGCACACGGCCGCGCCGCACGCCAGGGCACCATGGGCATGCTCACGGTCATGTATGATTAGCAGGCCAGGCGCCTCTCGTCGCATATTTCGCATATGTTTTGTGCAAACTAAAAACTAATTATTTGATTTTGAAAATTCTGGATTTTGGATGTCTCTATAATGTTTTTAATTTTGGTCTAGATTTGGTCTTGGGTTTTGGCATGTCTTCTTGCTCTCGATACTCTCGGTTTATTTGGTGTTGCCGGCTTACCTCGTCTATCTAATATTGCATAATTAATACCAACATCTGGCAGCAAGCACTCTGCTACTCTCTATTCTTACTTAACACGCCTCATCCTTTTTTTCGCAAACAACCTTGCCGGACTGACACTCTACTATCTTGCATGCAACCCTTCTCAACCATCTAGGACTTTCTCTTGACCGCCGAACCCCGGAGTCGGCAAGCATTATCATCCAAGCATTATCTTCAAAATCAAACTATGAGACATCGTCTGCCTCCTTGTCTCCCTTTCTCTTTTTATTGCCTTTATATCTTGGTTGCCGTCCGCTCCTGTCGGTTGTTCCGAAGTCTGTCGCCGCATGTTCCTCTAACCTGCTGGTCGTGAGGCGCATTCTGGCGCTTCCTATTGGCTCAATTTGCCGACGGCGCCTTGTGGGCATCCTCTCCTCCTCTTTACTCCTCTTTCTAGTCTACGTCCCCCCAGGCCTCCCCCCCCCTGCATTGACTGCCTTCTTCCCTTGGGCTAGGGCGCCTTTTGTTGGTGTCCTAGCCTAGAACAAAGCCCGGAATGCACGTTCTAGGGCCCTCTTCTCCGCCACGTTCGTCATACGTCGTACTATGGGCCATATTCCTAGAATTTCATGAGCCTTCCTTATCTTCAACTACGACCGTTGTGCCGTGCTGTTATTCCCCGGTTGCACTCTGCGTGGGTACATGGTTATTTTCGTTCCATTCCCTTTTCTTTCTCCTCTTTTTTTCCCTCTCCATTTCCTCTACTTCTTCAGCGGAACTGGAGTACGATGTACAGATCAGGGAGATAAGAGACAACGCAGAAGAATACGGAGCAGCTGTCCTCGTGCCCCGTCTTGATCATGACATCTCTTGGCCTGCACAAGAACCTCTGCCCAAATCAGAATTCAAAGCAGGTCACCACGTCGACTGTACTCTGCACATCATGATTTAACGACTCTTTATGATCTGGATGCCTCGACCCTTTTCCACCAAAATATAAACCCCTTCATCCAACCGCACATCAACAACCACCATGACCCTCCAGTCAAGAAAGGGTGGCTCGGGCTCCACCAACACCCGTTCTAAGTCGGGCTGCCTGACATGCCGTGGCCGCAAGGTCAAGTGTGACGAGGCCAAACCGGGCTGCCTCATGTGCACCCGTCTGCGCCTCCGCTGTGACTATGACTCCGAGGACAAGACCACGTGCCTCCATGACCGGCGCCTCGGGGCCGGGCCTATCAAGAAGCGGCAGTTTACCAACTGGCGGCCGCAGAAGATTGTGCCCAAGACGCCAATCGCAGCCGCGACATCACCAGGCCCATCGGTGACATCCATGGCATCCACCATCTCATCGCTGTCTTCGCCATCCGTGAGAGCCACACCGCCTTACCTGTGCACAACAACAACGCCCAGCAGCAGCAACAACAGCTGCAACAACATGACTGCATTCACACCAGCGTCAGAGTACACGGAGCTCCGGCCGGATGACTCGGCACTGCCACAAAATGCAGGGAACGGCATAACTACATGTGGTCCCATCAACACCAACAGTACCGTCTCCCATGCCACCCCCAACATCGGAGACACCGGCCTAGATTTCTCCTCCTTTGTCCACGATGACCTTCTTGCATCAACGTCCATGCGCACACCATCGCCCTTTTCCTATCTCCATACTATGGACGATGCCGACTACATGTTCTTCGGCGACCTGTCGACACCGCTCTCTCCACTACTGCCGTCCTCCTCAATGGCCTTGGGGACACCGTCGTGTGCCGCACCCACGCCCCTTCCAGTGGAAGAGAACCCGGCGGAAGCGGTCAATTGCAACGCGGTTTCCCGCAAAAATTCGTTCAATTCGGCCTTCCACCTCGTCTCCACCTCCGTTCCATCGCCCATGACCGGCCTCGTCCTCGGCACCACCACCATTGTCCTCGCCAGTTTCCCCAGCCGGATGCGCCTGACGGAATGCGATTACGAGGCGCTCCTCCTCTTCCACCAGCAAGTCGGCTTCAGCATCGGCTCCAAATCGCCCGTCTGGTCCACCCACGCCATCCTCATCAAGCTGGCCGTCCACCACTCGCCCATTCTGCACTTTTTGCTGGCGGCCTCGTTCGGCGAGCTGGACTGGCGCCTGACGGCCGACAGCGGCAGCAGCAGCATCGGCGGCAGTGCGACTGGCGGCCCAGCTAGCCTCCCAGCCCCGCCCAGCACGAAAGGTGCTGCGAGTTCGCCTGGACAGCTCGCCCGGCGCCACTACGAGGCCGGCCAAGCCGCTCTGAACGAACTGGCGGCCGCGCCCCACGGGACACCTGAAGCCGGGCTCTACCACGTGGTCGTGGTGGCCTGCTTCTGGCTCGAGTACCTCATCCACCGACGCAACACGCTCCAGCACCGGCGGTGGGGCTCAAACAATGAGTTCAGCAAGGCCATGGGCGACTACATGCACAAGAACCAGCTGCGGCGTAGTCTCATGGGAGGCAAGGCCCCCTCGCCCCCACCGGCTTCTTTTCCTGCGAAGCGTCCGCCCTCGCCTCCCAAATGTATCCCAGTCGAAGAAAATGAGGATCCAAGCAGTGATGAGGAGGAGGAAGTCAATGAGCGCGAATTTGCGGAGAGCGAAAACAAGACCGACAACCAGAAGACATGTGATGCGGCCCTGACACGACCTACAACAACCACTACGGGCACGACCAAATCTGCGAAGAGTGTCGTCCTCGCCGACCGACCGCTGCCGCCTGTCAAGTACCGCTCTTTCTTGTCGCGCCTGCTCAGCTGGCTCTACTGGTCGGACTGCGCGGCTTGCTTCTTCGGCAAGGGCGGCGGCCTCGCCATGCAGTTCCACATGCCGCCGCGCAGCCAGCTCGGTTTTTACGAGACGGCCCGCACGACGCTGCTCGATTTTTGGGACGACTACACGCCCGAGGAGATTGCTGACGACAACCAGAACTGGCCGGCCCTCCAGCTGATCAACGAGACGTGGGTGGCTGTGCACCGCTTGAACCTCGTCTACGAGACGGAAGACATACAGGACAAGGCCGCATCAAGTGGCGCAGGCCAGAAGACAGGCCGCCGCTCCTTTTCGACATCTTCTTCCTCTTCGTCCCCCTTTGCCGCCTCCACGGAGACGGTCGCCCAGATCGCCCGCGATGCCCATGCTCTGCGCTCGCGCTATACGACCGTCTTCCGCCTGTCCGCCTTTGCCGCCACCAGCGGTGGGCACCGCTCGCGCTTGCTGGCCATGGCCGACTGGGCCGTCTGCCACTACCTGGCGCTGGAGCTGCACCTCCTGCGAGCCGGCGCGACACGTGAGGACCTATACGGTGAAGAAGGCCCCATCAATGAGATTAGATTGCTAGGCATTGGCGGAATGGGCGGCCTAGATGATAATAACAACAACTACTACTTCAACTACAACTATGGCAACTACCAGCAGCAGCAGCAGTCATCCTACTCGTTCCAAAGTTACAGCCCTCTAGGCGGCCCGTTGTCCCACCCGCAGGCCGTCGCCGCGCAGATCGTGCACCTCGCCGAGCGCGCCATCCGCACCGTGGGCCCCGTCGAGCTCGACCGGTTTCAATGGCCGCTGTTCTGGGCCGGCGTCGAGACGGACAACCACGTGTACCGGTACTTTGTGCTGTCGAACCTAATCAATGCGGATTTTCGGGCAGCGCTGCAGGCCGTGGTGCGGGAGCAGTCGGGCGTCGGCGTCGGTGGCGGAACCGGGTCCGAGATGGGGTACTACGCCACCACTGAGGGCACCGGTGTGAGCATCCGGCGGCTGCGGATGATCTGCCGGACCGTAGGGATGGCAGCATAAGTGTCCACGGTCACGCACGGGACTATGAGCATATTTTCACGTTTAAACGTCTGTTATATTATTGTACTATCAAAGGTCTATCTATGTTCCCAGCGTGTTCTTCATTCCAATCAAGCGTTTTTCAAACCATCTTCCCGTGATCGTGTTCGGACAAAATTAGAAAAAAATCCAAAATCAAAGACATCTCGTATAATATAAGAAGTGAGCATGAGATAATAAATAAAAATCAAAGAGAAAAAAGAAGAAAAGAAGAAAAGAAAAAGAAGAAAAGAAGAAAAGAAGAAAAGAAGAAAAGAAGAAAAGAAGAAAAGAAGAAAAGAAGAAAAGAAGAAAAGAGAAAAGGAAAGGAAAGAAGTGATGATGAGGATTTTCTTTTTTTGTTTATAAGATTTTTTCCATGACAGTGAAATCAAAATATATTGCAAAAACGGCAAGCGATAATAGTGCACGCTGGAGGCAAATCTGTGTCGATAGGACTACTCCGTTTGTAAAACACGTAAAAAATAGGAAGATAAATAGTCATCAGACCCCAAGTTGCAAATGAGTGAGTAGTTTGAATGAAATGAGTTAAGGAAAATATATGTGAGCAATGCATGATGCGTGCGTGTGGTAATAAGACAAGACAAGAAACAAAAAGTAAACAAAAAAAGAAAGAGAACGAATACAAGGCGCCTAATAGATTGGCCGTGACTCTTGCCACCGTTTGTGCAGTGCAGACCGGTGCTCGCCTCCTGCCGCACCATCGGGTTGCTGCTGCTGTCGCTCACCGGCGGAGGCATCATATGCATCACCTGGCCGGTTGGCACCGATGCTGTCGCGCGGTGCCGCCGATCCAGCCCGGGAGGTGGCACCGCTGCCGGTCGGCATCAGCGACGCCCGGCCGCTGCGCCGCCGACGAACGGCGCTCATCTCCAATGGGTTGCTGATACTACCACCTCCACCTGTTACGCTCGTGTTGGCAATCACGCTCGAAGCCGTGCCCACGGGCCCAATCCACTCCCAGGCGCGGCCCACCTCGCCGTTGCGGCCCTCGCGCTGGCCCGTGCGCACATTACTGTTCTGCTCGACGACGGCGCGCACGTGCTTCCAGATGCGCTCGCGCGCCGCCAGCGAGTGCGTGGTCCGCAGGACATCGTCGCGCAACTGCGGCAAAAACAAAAAGGGATCGGGCAGGAAGCTGCTGTCGTCCGCGTCGTCAATTTGTCCCGAGCCCGCACCGCCTGCACCGCCGCCTTCAAAATCGTCCTCGTACAGCCACAGCTCCTTCTGGGCCGCAAGCCGCTCCAGCACCAGATCCACCAGGGCGGGCACGCGGGCGCGATCCGCACGGCGGGCCCTGAGCTGATGGCGGAGGTAGGCGACGCCCAAGAGAGACAGGATTAGAACTGAAAGAGGGAATCGATGTCGTGCGAGTCCGAGTCGGATGGAGCGGCGGACGGCGCAGGTGAGCGGAAGGCGAGCGAGCGAGGTGGACGATAGGCGGGTGTTTGGAACTGTTCCGGGATCTGTGGCGCTACAGGTCCGATAGGATGGCTAATTAGTTTATGTCAGATATTCAGAACGGTAGATGGTGGCAGAAGACGAGAAAAAAGGAGTGGTGTACTTACGCGTAGGTGGCATCCGGCTCGGACTCGACCTCGTCGCGGGACTCAATATCGCCAATGGCGGCAGTCCACAGGTCGTCAAATTCCTCCTTGCTCATCTTCTTGCTGCGCTTCTCGCTGATAACTTCCTTCAGCACAGGCACGTCGATGGCCGGGTCCTCAGGCACTTGGCCATCGTCGTCGACAAGATCGCCGCACTCCCACTTGGCGCGGCGGTCGCGCAGCTCTTCAATGGCCTTGTCGGCGACGGCCTTGACGCGACGGGCGCGCTCGCCATCAGGCTCGCACGTGGGCGGCAACGGCACCAGGCCGCCGAGAGCCAGCGGGTGCGGCTTCTCAATGTAGCCGTTCTCGCAGCGCACGGTGAAGTCCGAGTAGCAGAAGGCGTGCGAGGGGCAGGGCTCGCAAGTGGGCTCAATGAACACCTGCAGGCTGTTCGGAATCTCAATGTCGCGCACCCAGTCCGGTAGCCACTCCAGCTTCTCGATCTGCTCAGACAGCAGCGGTACGGCCAGGCGGCCGAGCCCACAGAAGCCCACAGCACGCTTCTCTTGGCGGTACCAAGCACCGTAGACACCAAGGAGCGTCAGAACCAGCACCAAGAGCGGTGTGGCAAGGGCAGACGCGACGCCTTTTCTCCGCCGTGCCACGGTTTTGCTGCTACCCTTGCCAGAGCGCCGGCTTGACACGGCATTCTGCCGACGCTGGACCTCCTCCTCTTGTGTCAGCTCCAGCTGCTCTTCCGGTGTGAACTCCTCGCCAGGCTCCAGCGGATCGTAGCCCTCCTGATACTGTTCCTCGTCGTCTTCTTCCTCCTCCTCTTCGGGGTCGGGCGACCGAGATACCGCCTTGACAAAAGGAGACACGCGTCGCTGCGCGGCAGCGTGTATAGGAGGTGAGTCGTAGGTCGCCTGCACGGTCGGCGAGGACACGACACGGGACTTCCGCGACGAGGACGACGGAACGCGTCCAGACGTGCCCGTCGACGTGCGTTTGTGTGAGGCTGGCTCGTCGTAGTTTGTGGTGCGCCGGCGCTGGGCGGGTGAGGACCCAGACAGCGGCGAGCTGCCGCTCTGGAAGGGGTTGTCGTAGGTGAACACGGTGTCGTTGTCCTCGTCGGCCGAGCTCAGGCGGGCGTGGCTAGCGGACGGTGCCGCCGCCACAGGGGTAGCCATAAACCGCTCCTCCTCGGTGGGCTCCAGCTTGACCTGGGGGGTCTTTGTGCGGGCGCGCCGCGAGGGCGGGCGAGCAGCAGCGGCGGCTGTGCGCGTCTCCGGCCCCGTGTCGGTATCGGAGGCTCCGGCCACGGGGTACGACGCTACTGACTCAGGCGGCTGGAAGCTACTCTGGCGCGACGAGCGCTTGCGCGGGCTGCTGCGGCGCTGGCGGCGCTGGGCTTCCTCGGCCTCGTCCTCGTCGTGCTCGTCAATGTGTGGCGTAGCCGACGGCCGACCCGGGCGGCGCTTCTTGGGCGACAGCTGCTGGGGCGGCTCCTGGTCAAAGGAGTCGCCAAAAGCAGTGGTGCTTTGGCTGTAGGACGTGGACGGCTGGGCGTCGACGATGCCCATGCTGGAGCGCTTGGCGCGGGCGCGGCGGGCGAGGATCTTGTTGGCCTGGGGCGCGACATGGGTGTTGAAGAGCTCGACGAGCTCGGGCTTCTTGGCGTTCGACGGGTAGTGGACGTTGTAGGTGACGAGGATGGAGCGCAGGCGGGGGTTCGTGAGGCCGGCGGGGTCGAAGCCCGGCTGGAGGTAGTCGACGCTCTCGGAGTCGGACATGATGGCGGGGAGGGAGGAAGAGAGATAAGACGAAGGAAAAGATCAAATGAAGGAAGAGGGGCCTCAATGGGAGGTCGCGATGGATGCCGTTGTCGAGATGGACGGCGATGGTGATGCCATCAACGGGAGGGGATGAGGAAACGAGAAAACGACACGATGCACGACAATGCAGATGATGCACGAGTGTCGCGATCAAAGACCAGGATGTCTTGTCTGCGTGTCGCGGCGGGCGCAGATTTGATGTGGTCTTTTTTTTGTGTTTCCTGCAGATTGCATTCCAGTTGCCCCTGGACCAAGAAAATGGGTACTTGTAGAGAAGTAGAGATGGAAAGCACGGGTGCACGACGTTTGCCTGCTGCAGGTTGCTCTGACTTGTTTTGGATTGCCCTCCTGTTTTGCCCTTTTTTGTTATGGGCAGGAGCGATCAGTGACGGGATTGTACCCACTTTTTTATCATTTTCGCCCCCCTTGCGTTGTTGCCAGACCTGGTCGTTTTCCGGCCTTTGTTGTCAGCGGCAACAGGAATGGGGGGAAAGAGCGAGCGGCCGCGTGAGGGAGGGAGCTTGGGCCTCCAATATAAGTGGGACGAAAAATCGATGAGTCAGCAGTTCAAAAAGTGCAGGCAGCAGAGCGAGAGCGACTGTCAGCCAATCATTTCGTATAAGCTGGCCGTTTCTTTTTCCGAGGCCTTACGTTTACGATTTTCTACGGTTTTCACATGGACACGATTTTCACAAGGCAGACACAGGAGGCGAATGGTTTGGTTCTAGATTCAAAAGAGAAAAAAAAGTCTTTATTTTTTGGTGGTTGTTTTGTTGTTTTTAAGAATTGATTGGCTCTTGTAAGCCACTATCTAGCAGGTAAGGAAAGAAAACGAAAGCAGAGAAGCAACGAGAACGAAGTATTGACGGCGAGAAAGACGATAAAAATAAAGTAAATAAATAAACAAAACGAGATCGAGTACTGAATAAATCGAAGATGTGTTTTTGGTTGAATTTGATGATTTTCTTGTGCAGAAACAGTCGTATTCGTGTCTGACTAATCGAGGAAGGAAGAAAGAAGGCAGATAGAAGGAAAGAACGAGATAATACATCAATTCAGGCAGGCGCGGTGTAGCGCCCCCTATTCCCATGAGCCATCACAAATTGGGGCCCTAATAATATCCGTCACTGTTATTCCTCCTACTCAATGTCCACCTTCTGCACCTCGGTCCACTCCTTGTCGACCGTCGGCACAACCACAATCAGCACGCCGTTCTCCATGCGCGCCGTGATGCCCGCGGCATCGACCTCCTGCTTAGCAGCAGAAGCTGCGCTGCTGTCCGAAGCCGGGCGCTCGAGCTGCTGCTGCTGCTCGCCAAAGGGCGGCAGCTGCACCTCACGCTGGAACAGGCCGACGCGGCGCTCGGCGTTGATCAGGCCTTCCAAAAAGACCTCGTTGCCGGGGCGCACGACGACGCCGGCAATGGTCAGCAGGCCACGGTCGGCGTCCCACTGGACGTCAATGTCCTCCTTGTTGGCGCCGGGTAGGGCAACGTGCAGGATCCAGCCGCCGCGGTTGTCGTCCACGAAAATGTCGACGGGCGGGACGAAGAAATCCGCGTCGTCGCCGCCAGCAGCGCCAGCCGCATCGCCGGTGGCGGTGGCATCACGAGCGGCACCGGCATCGCCAAAGTAGGCGCGGCTCATCTCGCGAAGGTTGCGCGCAACGGGGTGGTTGGCCAGGGCGGCCATCATGGGCCCGAAGCTGCGACGACCGACACCGTCGGGGCCAAATGCGCGACCAATGGGGCCATCCGGGCCAAAGGGCCCGCTGGGACCAAAGGGACCGGCAGGCCCGAAGGGGCCACCAGGGCCACCAAACCCAAAGGGACCGCCGTGACGGCCGCCATGGCGACCATGGCGGCCGTGGGCGTGGGGACCGCCATGAGGGCCGGCAGGGCCAAAGCGCTGGTGGTGGAAGTAGGGGCCACCGGGACCAAAGCCGGCGTCAAAGAAGTCGCCGCGGGTCCAGGGGCCGGGGCCGTGGTGGAAGCCGCCGTGGTGGCCATGGAAGCCGTGTGCGTGAGCACCGTGGCGGCCTCCGTGGCGGCCTCTGCGGTAGCCGCGGGGACGGTCACCCTCGCCCTCACCGGGAGCACCAGGCTCAGCAGGGTCAGTAGGGGCGGTGCCCTCCTCGCCGGAACGAGCAGCGTACGCGGCCGCACGGGCAGCGTGGTGAGCGGCACGAGCAGCACGACGGGCCGAGCGCGCCTCCTCGCAGCTCTCGCAGCAAGGAGGACCGCGCGGGCCACGCCAGCCGCGGAAGCCACCGCCGCAGCGACCGCCACCACCACGGCGGCGGAAGCAGTTACCGGGAGTGGGCTGCTCACCATCAGCTGTGGCGGCAGCAGCAGCAGTGGCGGCGGCAGCCCCGGCGGCAGCGCTAGTAGCAGACGTCTCGCCGCGGACCGTCGAGGGAGAGTCCTCCTTCTCGATCATGGTGACGTCCTCCTCGCTCTCGCTCTCGCTGCTCGAGGAGGAAGAAGAGGTCGTTACCTCCTCGTCGCCAAACTTGGCGTCAGCCGTCATCATGGGCTCAGCGGCGTCGGTGCCCATGGCGGTGGCGGCGTCAGACTCGTCCCAGCCCCAGCGGCCGTAGCCACCGCGGCGGCCAAAGTGGCCATCACCGTGGTGGTGACCGCCATGGCCGAAACCGCGGCCATGCTGCTCTTCGTCAGTCACGTTGGCACCATCCTCGGCGCCGCGGCCCCAGCGGCCGAAGCCGCGTCCGTGGCCGTGACCGTGATGGCCGTGTCCATGAAAGTGGCCGTGGCCACCGAAGCCGAACTCGCCAAAGCCGCCCGGGCCACCCTCGTGGTGGCCATGGTGGTGGCGGTGACCGTGGCGACCGCCGCCGAAACCGTGAGGGCCGTGGGGACCGGCAAAGCCAGGTGGAGGGGGGCCGGCAGCCCAGGGGCCGCCCCAGGGCATACCTGCGTAGGCCTCCCAGTCGGCGTGACGGCCGCCCCAGTGGTGGTGGTGGCGGCGGCCACCCCAGCGGCGGCCACCCTCATGGGTGTTGTCGTTGTTATCATTGTTGTCATTGTTGGTGTTGTCAGTGCCCTTCTCGTTGTTGTCATTGTCCTTGGCGTCCTTGGAGTTCACATCGGTAGCAGTCTTAGTGGCCGCATCGTCGGCGATCAGGGCGAGTTCGGTGCCAGGAGCAGGGGTAGGAGCAGAGCCAGGAGGAGGAGGGGGCGGGCCATGGTGGTGGCGCCCATGGGCGTGGTGGTGGCGGCCGCGGTGGTGCGGCGGCGGACCGGGACGGAAAGCCAGGGGGCCAGAGTGGTCGACACCCGAGTCGGGCATGCCGGACATGTTGTTCATGCTGGGCGGGAACGAGCCGTCGTTCCAAGACATTCTGGTTTATTGCTGGTTGGCAAAGGGTTGAATGTGGGAAATGGTGGGTGGTTTTTTTTTGGTTTGGGAAGTTTTGAATACTTACAAAAAAGAAAGTAAGGTGTGAGGAAGATAGGAAGAAAAGGAAGAGGGGAAGCGGGTAAAGAAGATGGGTTGGAGAGAGAAAGAAGAAAAAGAGGAATATCGAGAGTGTGACAGGAAGAGGGAATGGAGCACGGTTAAATAGATCAGAAGAGCAATGGGAGGGAGATAATGGAAACACTGAGCCGCAGGAAGAGATAGAGAGGGAACGAGTGCAGCTGGGCGTCTTGCCAGTAGCCGTGTAAGTCGCCTGTCGTGGGGTGGGTCTGGACCTTTCTCAAAGGCGTCCGGACTCCGGGCGAAAAGGTACTTTGGAAAGATACATCCATGCCTCGGGCACACCAAAACTCCAGCTTATCGCCTCCCACCCTCGGCGCACTGACACACTACTTAGACTACCTGTAAGACGACGACAACTAGGCTAGGCAGCCAGGAAAATGCAGATGCCAGCGAATCGGACGCCTTCACTTCTCTTTTCCCCTCTCGTTCAGTGTGTGTTGCCATTTGTCGATCGAGGTCGAGGCCACGTCAAACAGGCCCTGGTAGATGGTGTGCAGCCTGTTGTGGTTCGTCATGCCTCCCCTTGGTCTATCTTTTTCGATGATTCTCGTCTTACTTTCCACCGCTTTCTCCTCTTCTTTGGCTTGTGACAAGTGCCTTTCATGTTAATCCGTTCGAATCTTCCGTCAACCTCTGACGACCACCAGGCAGCCCCTGTCAAAGGCAGCTCCCAATCGCTCGTCATCGTCGGATATACGCATGTTGAAAAGGGCCAAAACGCAAGATCAAATGCGGGGAGTGGGTTTGCATCTTACTCTGTTGATCCCAGTTGGGAACGGGGGCCAGAAAGGCAAAATGGGAGGGAACCTAAGAAAAAGACTTCAAGAAACGTTGAGCGCTGGGTGGCGAAAACGCGCGGCTCGGGTAGTTAACCCCGAGCAAGGAGAGCCAACAACAGGGGAAACAGCAGGGGAAGGAAAGAGACAACAGGAGGGAAAGAACGCTGTTGGGTGGTGGCTGTGTGCGCAAATGGGCATGATCAGGCAGGGCAGCGCCCAGACAAGAGGGACCCGCTTCTCTTCTCGGGCATTGCGACTTCCCGCCAAAACGCCGAAAATCCGACGCTAATAACCCACTTTTCACGCCTCCCAATTTAGCGCCAATGCACGTTTTGACACAGGCAAAAAAGAAACAAAGTTCCTCCTCGTTCCTTCAAGTCAATTCTTTTTTTTTGGTTATTTCCCCTCTGACTCGAGCTGTGACAGATTCCAAGTCCAGGCCTCCTGCCTCGGATTCCGAGCCTGTCCTCTGTCCACCCTTGCCTCTCTTAACCCCTTAGAACCCCTAGCACACCACGCCATGGCTGTGCCGATCGCGTCGGCCGGTTGCCTCATCGCTGAGAGAAAAGACTTGAATGAGAAACGTCGGTCAGCTCTCAGCCACTTTTACTCACTTTCATGTTCTTTTTTCGCCTTGCCCCGGCTTTGTGTGATTCACTCGAGAAGAAAACCGGATTCATTTTGGCTATCCGAAGGAGTAGTTGAATTGTCCGAGGGGAACAGGCAGATCGCTCTTTCCCCACAGAGGCAATAAGTGTTTGCCACGAACGTAGGCAAGAGCGGCGGCTACACCGTAAGACCGTCCTCGTTTCGTAGGAAGGACCCAAAGATTGCCTTTCTTCCGCCAAGTATGGTCTAATAACTACGTACTCCACATGTATGTCCGGAGTTTGCTTCGAGGCGAAGGCTTATGCCTGCATTACTCGACCTTCTCTGCCGCGCCTCTGCCGCGCTTTTTGCTTGTCTTGTTCTTGGCCCTTGTTCTCTTGGCCCTTTATTATTTGCCAGCCGAGTTCCGTTCATCTCGCTCACTCTTTTTTTTCCCCCTTGCCGTCCCAGTGTCGTTTTATTTAGACGTCTTATGATTGGCTGCTGCAACTGCAGGACAAGAGAAATTTTGCCGAACTCGTCCCCGAGCAGATAAGACGATCATAGAGGGGAGAAACGAGTTGCGGGCTTTGTTGCTCTCCGTCCCAGGAAATAGATTGGTAATAGTACAGAAAGGCCATCCGTTATGCCGTGGAAGACGGCAAGTACATGAAATTGATGACATAAGAATATGAGAAGCTGTGCAGGATGGATTGAGAGTTGTGCATTTGAAGAATTGTATCTATAGCGTTGACCATATACGACTACTAGATTGTACTTGCGAAAAATAAATTGTAAATCACGTCTAGGTAGAAAGCATCAAATTGATATTGGACAGTATGAAAGTAACATTCGGAACATGAAATCAAATATCGTATATCTTGTTTGGTATATCCTCCCTCGTCCACCCTCTCGTCCAGTCTTCTCCCAAAACCTATATAAATATGACAAGAAATAAGTGTTTCCATTACAGAGTAATGCTCGTAAGCAATATATAGTATAACTCAAAGAAGACCAAAATATAAAGAAAACATTAGCAGAAAGCCAATGCGATCTAGAAACGATCCCAATCGGTGGTCTTGACCAAAGTAACGTCAGAGCAGAAAAGACAAGCAGGGCCAAAAAAGGCCAGAAAGCCAGAGAACAAAAAAACCATAAAAGACTGCCCATGCCCACCTCTCCCTTCCTCGCCCCGTCCAGCCTCGCCCAGCCGAACCCCGTTCATGAAAACGCCGTTAATATGTAATGATTTTTTGTCGTCCTTTCTTTCAACGCACCCACTCCTCATATTAGCTGGCTTCCTCCACCTTGAGCTGCAGTTTTGCTTCGGCGTCTTCTGCCCGCTTCGTCAGGTCGGCCACCTCCTTCTTCAACTGCTTGATGTACTCAATCGCCATCTCCACCGTGCTAGCCTTGCTGTTGGGCGTACTGTTGTTTCCAGCACCACTACTGCCACCGGCAGCACCGCCGGCGGCTTGCTTGCCGTCCTTTTTGGCGTCACCACCGCCCTCTTCGTCGTCGCCGCCGCCGGCAACCTCGCCGGCCTTGGGCTCCTTGGGCGGCGGTGTTGGCAGCAGCGTCGCAATCTCCAGCAGCGCCGAGTTGATGCGGTTCCGCCGGCCCTGCTCGGCAATCTTGTGGGACGTCCGCTTCGAGGTCAAGTTCGTCGACAGCTCGCTCGGGTACGACACACCGGGCACGGTGTTGCCCTCCAAAATGTTTTGGTAGTTGGACTTGGTGGCGAGCATGCGCGACGCCTGGTCTTCGACGGACGACACGCCACCCGGCAGCAGCGGCTTGATGCTGGGCGAGATCTTGGGCCGCAGCGCGGGCGACACCTGCACGGAGCTGATGCTGGGCCGCTTCTTGGACGACGAGCCGCGCGGCAGCATCTGCGGCGTCCGGCGGTTGGAGTTGGCTGCGAGGATGGGCGTGGAGGACGAATGGCCGCCGGGGAGGATCTGGGGGCTCTGCGTGGCTGAGCGCGTGCCACCGCCCAGCTTGGTAATGGACGGCGAAGGCAGGGGCTGGAAGCCGCGGCCGCTCGCGATGGGATCCAGCGACGGCGAGGCGGTCGTCTCGATGGTCGGGGTGTTGTGTACGCTGGAGGTGGTCACATGGGTCTTCTGGAAGTCCATGCTCAGAGACTCGGGCAGCTCAAAGTTCTCAATGTGCTCGTTAGCGATGCCCACGGCGGTGGTCGCACCGCCGCCGACGCTGTTGCTGCCGCTGGCTGTGCCGTCCCTTTTGCTTGCGGTCACCGCAGGAGACGATTTATGGGACTTCTGCTTGGGCGACGCGAGCTTCATCAGCGAGGCCGGGGTCGCAGGTGACGGGAAGCCGCCGGCGGGGGCGACACTGGAAATGGCAGGGCCGGGCGCACTTGCAGCGCCCATGCTGTGATTTGGCGCAGAGCTGTAGTTCTGGGGGTGCAGGTACGGCGAGGGCCGCGCGGACCGTGACTTGGGCAGTGGCGGTGGTGGCATATCTGTAAGGGTTTCTGGCGACACAGAGTCGTTTTCTGAGTCGGTCGTGCCGGCGGAGGAAGAAGACGGGCCGCCGAGCTGCATGTGCGAGGAGGTGAGGCGTGCATGGCTTGGGTGGAAAGCCTGCTGCTGTGACTGCTGACGGATGACGGGCGACGACAGGACCTCGTGCTCGAGCGACTCGGCAAGCTGGTCGAGCACCTGGGCGTTCATAACGGGCGTGGTTGTCGACTTTTTCCGCATCGGCTTGGTGATGGGGGACTGGCGGACGTTGGCTTTCCGGGCTTTGGATGCGTTGTTTTTCCGTGCCTTCTTGGCAAGGTCGCCGCTCATCGATGTCGATGCAGATGAAGCCGGCGCCGCGGCCGGGAGCATCTCCATGTCCATATCCAGAGGAGAGGTGCTCGAGGTGGTCAGGCGCGGGTCAAAGACGGAATTTGGGTCTGTTTGCGCATGCAGTGCAGGCGACGTCAGAGGGCTAAAGTAGGCGCCCGGAACGGTAAACTGTGTATCAATGGAGAACTGCGTCTCGAGAGGCGTGACGGCAGGCGACACAAGAGGGGTAAAGGACATCTACAGGGTGACGAGGGTCAGCAAAGTAAGACATTGGCCGGTAAAGGCC